>OY751317.1:6643428-6972177 GCA_963564615.1 Rhorus exstirpatorius | reverse complement strand
GAGAGAGAGAGAGAGAGAGAGAGAGAGAGAGAGAGAGAGAGAGAGAGAGAGAGAGACAGAGAGAGAGACAGAGAGAGAGAGAGAGAGAGAGAGACAGAGAGAGAGAGAGAGAGAGAGAGAGAGAGAGACAGAGACAGAGACAGAGACAGAGACAGAGACAGAGACAGAGACAGAGACAGAGACAGAGACAGAGACAGAGACAGAGACAGAGACAGAGACAGAGACAGAGAGAGAGATTTTCGCCGAAATTGCACGTTCTAATTGATGATAAATACGCTCGATCGACGATGCTCTTCTAGCATCGTTCGACGAGTTGGACAATTCATTTCGACGAGATTTGCTCGAGAATCTAATATTCTCGGCCGAGAACTCGTCTATTCGAATATGTCAGGGCTCGTCGCATTTTCGATCGCGTACATGCAATCGACTCTCCTAGATAGAGAGAAACTGAGAGAGAGAGAGTCATTTTAGCCGAGATTCATTTTGCTCGGTAAAAATACACACTCTCCACCGATGATGCTCTCTTACCGTTAGCTCGACGATTCATTTCGACGAGATTTGATCGAGAAACTAGTATCCTCGCCCGAAAACTCTTCGAGCAGACTATGAATATGTCAGGGCTTGTCGAATTTTTGTTGACGTACCCACAGTCGATTCTCCAAGAGAGAGCGAGCAAGCGAGAGAGATCAAGAGAGAGAAAGATTCGATGTATTGTTAGTTGCCGAGACTATACATAGTACACGTTCTCGGCGACGCGTGTGAATACATTTGTGTGCAGGCACAAATATTTCCACGCACGCATACACGCTTAGGCGTCACGTACGCCTGTAGCTGTTTTTTTTTGTGGAGCCATCTAGCGGTGGCGCGGTCCGCTTAGGCGGTAACGCGCCCCGTACACTACTATGCCGACCTCGTTCGAGTTCGCCGTCGCCTTTCACATGCTCTTAAGGCAGTAGTCTGGTGTAGAGGGTAAAAAAATCGATTATTTTTTGCCCTTTAATCGATGGCTTAACTATTAGAGAACATGTTCCTAAAGCCCTAGAAGTATAGTTGAAGTATTTCCGAAGATACAGACCCGAGAACAGGTAAGCGTCGAGAAAATGTGCAAACGCTTGGCTAGAGCGGGCTGGGCCGCGGGTGCAGTAGGATACGGAGAGGTATCTCGGTCCTTCTACGAATTGTAATGCTTAGAAAAGGGACAAAGGGACTGTCTGACAATGTATTGGGTTCGTAGTAATACCACATTGAGCTGTTACAAGGTCAAAATTTAAGTCTGTGTGAATATTGTGTACGTTCGTACTTTCAGCTGTTCCTAGTCTCAACGGTTAGTATTGTTTCGATTCTTGTTGAGTACAGAACGTGATTTTCACATTATGTACCCAAAAGGTACAAAACCGAGCACTGTCCGAGCTGCGAAGTCGCGTTAACGTTAGTTTCACGGTAACCGGTTCACGCAAAATAACGACGATGAAGATTTGGCTCAGAGCGTTACTGCGAAAAAATTGAGTACTGCGAGTAGTGAAAATGTAATTGTGAATGTACTTCATAATTACAGAATAATTTAATTTCTGACTGTTTTTGTCGCGATTGCGGAAATTATCATTTGAAAAACGTGTAAACAAAACGTGAAATTTGAAGAGAGCGGGCATCGATTCTTAGGTTTCAAACTTATCGTTCCGTGTATGTGTGGTCGCAGAGATACAATCAGGGCCATTAATCAAGAATGGATACGAAATAAACAGAAGGATTGTATTTATTATGAGATTACTTAATTGGACGAGAAGGCGTAAACATATTTTGTCGCCTTATGGACCTGCGTAACTGAGTATCGAAAGCAACGTACAATTCTATAGTGCGGCACATTCACTCCGAGGCAACATCAATGTTTGAAACGTTAAGCAATAAAGCCGTTAAAGAGAAGAAGAAGAAAAATGTCGAAGAAGAAAGGCCTGAAATACATTTAAAAGTGTCCGGCGATGAATCCTGGAAAAAAACGCGGCTTCACTTCATTTTACGGTGTAACAACGCTCATCGGGTACTACACCGGAAAAGTAGTCGATGTGGTAATGAAAAGTTTGTACTGCCAAGCATGTACTTCATGGAGCACGAAAAAAGGGACCGACGAATATACAAAATGGTATGAAGAACACGAAAAAGAATGTTCTGCAAATCACGAAGGTTATTCGGGCAAAATGCAAGTGGATTCTATCATCGAAATGTTTTCAAAGTGTGAAGAAAAATTCTTAGTTAAATACGTGGATTATAATTGGAGACGGCGATTCGAAAACATTCTCGAATATTTTAAAAGCGAGTGCGTGGGACACGTACAAAACTGGATGGGCACGCGACTCAAGAATATAAAAAAAAAAGAGAAACTCGGTGGAAATGGACAGTTGACCGATGTTCTCATAAAAAAATTAACAACTTATTATGGCTTAGCGAATAAGAAGAAATGTGGATTCTGTTGCAGAAAAGAAAAAAGCTGTCATGGCAACGCTATATCATTATTGCTTAACCGATGGAACACTGAAGCACGAGAATTGCCTCTCGGGCACTGACAGCTGGTGTGAGTGGCGCAAAGCCGAAATCATAAATCAATTGGAATCTTTCACGTACCCTCCTCGTGTCATTTAAACGAATATAGAGAAACATATTCTTCCGATTTCTGAAGATCTCTCCAGCGACGACCTTTCATCCAGATGCTTGGGCGGACACACGCAAAACTCCAACATGAGTTTTAATTCAACAGTATGTGTTGAGAAGTAAAGTTATCGCACGTCGATAAGCTCACTGCGCATGCGTGAGCTTAACTTAGTATTAAGGCGCCGGAGCGGATCTTTCGTCAGTTGGTCCGTGACCATTGCCCACGAGACATGTGCAATAAGAAGTTCCTTTGTCTAATAACGCGTACTTATATATATTAAAGTTATCTTTCTCTTCAAACCTATCGTCCCACTTTCCCTTCGATAATCTCAACAGGTTATGGGCCCAGGCAAGCAGCCTGCGTAACACACGATTATCGAAGTCAAAGAACGATAGAGAGAAAACGGTTATCTCGGTTTTTTTTTCTTTGTGGTCGACACGTGGTCGCCATCAAAGCTGTACCGGTAAACACGTACGAAAAATAATCGAACGAAAATGGCGGAATCAACTCTGATAAAGAACATCAACAAGTTTGATGGCTCGAATTTTCAAGCATGGAAATTTCGAATGAACTCGATACTTATCGCGAACGCGATTCAAGACGTCGTAACGGGCGCGCGAGTGATGCCGGCAGACGCAGGCTCGGCCGATGGCAAAAAGTGGGTGAAAGACAACGCGACGGCGATGTGCATAGTTTCCTCGTCGATTGAGGATTCCCAGCTCGACTGTATGCTCGACTGCACCACAGCGAAGCAAATGTGGGACAAATTGGTGAGAATTCACGAGCAGAAATCAGTGTCGAACAAGATGCTCTTGCTACAAAAGTTCCACGGACATCGCATAGAAACAAACGAGTCGGTTGTACAACACGTTTCCCGAGTACAAAACATGGCGTCTCAACTGAAGGATCTGGGAGAAGCGATTTCGGACACAGCCATAATGGCGAAGGTTCTTGGCAGCCTACCGGTAAAGTATAACGCTCTCCAGACAGCATGGGACAGTGTACCCGAAGAAAGACAAACGCTTGATAATCTATTAGAACGATTATTGAAGGAAGAAAGAAGACTCGAAGGTGACGATGACGTCACTCGAGCGTTAGCCGCTGTTAGTCTTGGCGGGAACAAAAAGAAAAAGGTCGCCGCGAATCAAAACAATAACAGTGAGAAAAACCGCGAAAGTAGAAATACGGGTGTCGAGTGTTTCTATTGTAAAAAGAAAGGACATCTTGCTCGCGACTGCCGGAAAAAGAAAAGGGACAAAGACAATGCCGGTGAAAACCCTCGCGAGTGTGCGTTCGTCGCTTCGACAAGTGAACAAAAACAGCGACAAGTGAAATCGGAGACAGTGCCGAGGAGTGAGGTCGTAGAACGACTCATGGCAGTCGACACAAGCGATGTCTGGATTACCGACAGCGGTGCGTCCAGGCATATCACTTACCGACGAGACTGGTACAGTGAGTTCGAACCAAGCAGTGGCGAGTCTATGTCGCTCGGGGACAATGGCGTGTGTGACGTTACCGGTAGTGGCACTGTGCTCATCGATAGACTAGTAAACGGTAAATGGTGTGAAGCTCGAATCGAAAACGTGCTCTACGCTCCGAAGATTCGAAAGAACTTGTTTTCAGTTGGCGTATGCACTGAAAAAGGTTTCGATGTTTTGTTCAAAGGAAAACTAGTGACAATTAACCGTGACGGTGAAGTTTTCGGTGTCGGTGTGCAACAAGACAATCAGATTTACCGAATGCTCTTTAAAGTGAGAAAACCAAGTGTTGCGAGAGAAGCAAATGTGTCAACTGTCAACTTGCGTGTCTGGCACGAACGAATGGGACACGTAAACAATAAAGTTCTGCGCGAAATGACGCAAAAGGGGCTAATTCGCGGTGTGAAATTAGCGGACATTGACAATTTCTTCTGTGAATCGTGTGCCTTCGGAAAAGCACACAGGCTTCCGTTCAACACGAACGAGACAAAAAGAAACACAAAACCGGGAGAATACATACATTCGGACGTATGCGGACCATTCTCAACAGAGTCGATCGGTGGTGCAAGATTCTGCATAACCTTCAAGGACGACGCATCAGGATTTCGGCATGTTTACTTCATGAAACACAAATCTGACGTTTTCAACATTTTCAAGAAATACGAAAAATTGATCGACAACAAATTCGGCAAGCCGATGAAGGTGTTACGTACGGACAATGGTCGAGAGTATTGCAACCGTGAAATGAAGCGATATCTCGAGGCTCGTGGTATCGAGCTGGTAAACACGGCACCCTACACTCCCCAGCAGAACGGGAAAGCCGAGCGCGACAACAGAACGATCATCGAGAGTGCGCGCACGATGATAACGGCAAAGAAACTTCCTCTGTCGCTATGGGCGGAAGCAGTCGGCACAGCAGTGACCGTGCTCAACCGAGTTCTGGCAACCGGTAAAGAGAAAACGCCATACGAGATCTGGTTTGGAAAAACACCAGATGTGTCTCATTTTCGAGTGTTCGGATCGGATGCGTACATGCATATAGACAAACAATTTCGCAAGAAATTAGATCCGAAGGCCACAAAGTTGATCTTAGTTGGATATCAGAACGACTCGATGAATTACCGGTTGTATAATCCACAGAATACGAAAATATCTGTATCGAGAGACGTCACATTCAACGAGAAGTCGCAACTTGGGGCAGAAAAAGGGGAAGAATTCGAACATATCCTTCCAGCGGGCGAAAATGAAGATGTGGCAGAACCCTTCGAGCAGCAACCGGAGGAAGAACGCCAAGGAGCTCAGGGAGAACCTGAAAGAAACGAACAACCGGAAGATCCTCGAGAAGAAGATCAAAATCAACCAGACAATGACAGACAACTGCGGGACCGTGCAAACATTCGACCACCCAAACGGTATGAGGTCGACTTCGCTGAATATAATCCGCCAAACACACTTCAGGAGGCGATGAACAGTGCCGAGGCAGAAAATTGGGCCGAGGCGATTCAGGAAGAGTTCGACGCGCACGAGCAGAACGAGACTTGGTCGATCGTACCAAGGAAAACGGATCGAAAGCCCATAGATTCGAAATGGGTGTTCAAGGTCATACGAGACACGTCAGGCGACGTATACCGGTACAAAGCGAGACTTTGTGCACGAGGATTTCAACAAAAAGAGGGACTCGACTACACGGAGACCTTCTCGCCAGTCGTGAGATACGACTCATTGAGAGTTCTATTGGCCATGGTGGCTGAACGGGACTTGGAGCTCACACAATTCGATGTGAGAACAGCCTTTCTTCACGGCGAGCTGAAGGAAGAGATCTACATGGAAATACCGGAGGGACTCAACGTCAAGAAAGAAGAAAAACGCGGTTTAGTGTGTAAACTGAATAAGTCGTTGTACGGCTTGAAACAAGCACCCAGGTGCTGGAACGAAAAGTTTCGCGAGTTCTTAGAGAAATATCAGTTTCGCGAAACGGAAGCCGACAAGTGTATCTTTCGAGGACGGGTAGACGGTGTAGATGTATTTTTGGCGCTTTTTGTAGATGACGGACTCATCGCAGCAACAACAAGTAAAGCTCTCGAGTCAGTAATAAAATCGCTGGAAAACGCGTTCGAAATTACAATCGGGAACGGAAAGTTATTTGTCGGGGTACAAATAGAACGAAATCGAGTAAAGAAAACCATGTTCTTGCATCAAGAAGCGTACATGAAGAAAATCCTTAATAAATTTAAGATGATTGATGCAAAAGCGGCAAGTGTTCCTGCCGACCCGCACGCGCGACTAGTTCCAAATGATCGCGACGATGAAAACTCAAATACAGTACCGTTTCGAGAAGCAGTAGGCTCGTTAATGTTTCTTGCGGTTGTGACGCGGCCGGATATCGCATATTCGGTAAATTCGGTTAGTAAATTTCTTAGCAATCACAACGAGAGCCACTGGCAAGCGGTGAAACGAATCTACCGGTACTTGGTCGGAACAACGAAAGTCGGGATAATGTACAAAAGCGGCGGGAGTAACTCCCAGTTACGGGGGTTTTCAGACTCGGATTTCGCAAGTGACGTGGAGACGCGTAGATCTACCACGGGGTATGCGTTTTGTCTATCGAACGGGATTGTGTCGTGGTCGTCCCAACGACAAAAGCTAGTCACACTCAGCACAACGGAGGCTGAGTACGTCACGGCAGCAGCGGCTGCGAAAGAGGCCATTTGGCTGAGAAAATTGTTAAACGATCTCGGGTGTCTACCGGTAACTGCGACAATTTTGCGAGTAGACAATCAAAGTGCAATCCGATTAATCAAAAATCCGGAGTTCCACAAGCGAACTAAGCATATAGACATTAAGCATCACTATGTTCGCGAAACTGTGGAGAGTGGGGAAATATCGGTAGAATATGTTCCCACTGATCAGCAGCTAGCTGACATATTTACCAAAGCACTCCCAAAGAGACAGTTTCAGTATCTATGTAACGGTTTAGGCATACGGTCCTCGACGCACTCAAACGGCGGGAGTGTTGAGAAGTAAAGTTATCGCACGTCGATAAGCTCACTGCGCATGCGTGAGCTTAACTTAGTATTAAGGCGCCGGAGCGCACTACTTGCGTTCCCGGTAATCTTTCGTCAGTTGGTCCGTGACCATTGCCCACGAGACATGTGCAATAAGAAGTTCCTCTGTCTAATAAAGCGTACTTATATATATTAAAGTTATCTTTCTCTTCAAACCTATCGTCCCTCTTTCCCTTCGATAATCTCAACAGTATGGCGTATGGCTCTAAAACACTTGAATTCGGGGCCTCAAATCGTACAAATTGCCGCCTATATAGCTGCAGGCATATTTAATCAAGGCTATACAGCAGTCTTGATGATGATGGAGTTGCTGGGATTGAGTATTGGCCAGCAGTGCAAGATGTTCGCCGATCAGAACGACGCGCAACGAATCACGCGAGAAAACCAGCGTCAAAGTTACAGCTCTAAGGAGGCTCTCTTACTGCTCGTAGACTCGAAAAAATGAATAAAAACGAGTTTTTTGAAGAAGCGGAAGGACTACCATACGGACCAGGCATAGCTGATTAACACTAGATTCCTGTAAGTTACCAATAATTAATATTTTCCCGACCGAAATAAAGCGCGTTTTCTCGTAATCTCGTTTTCGTGATTCATTCAAATCGGCGGGCGTGGTACCAAAAAAACTATTTGACCTATCGACCCAAAAAAAATTTCATTCTCTAGATTATTAAAAACCATTCTCAATGAACTTAAAAAATTCATAAAAAAGTAATTTTACACTATTTTGATTGCACGAAGAAAGAAAAAAACTGTAAAAATCGTCACTTTTTTTGTTCAAACTCGAAAATTAATAGGGTTTCACGGTTTTTTTAGTTCATCGACATTAAAAATATGCGTGAATTGAAAATAATTGTGGTTTTTGCGTTCCAAACAAGAATTAAGCACACTATCTTTCCCGCCAGTTCGAGACTCCAGCGTTTCTATGGTCAATTTAATGCTCCACCATTTTGCGACAATTAGTTAATGAGATTTTTTTTTAATATTCTTCAAATGTGTGTTGAAGTAAATAAAATTTTCAAGAAGGTCCGTTGTTTTTTTCTTTCTAAAAAAAAAAATCACCAAAGATCACCTTTTTTAGGCCTCTACACCAGATGACTGCCTCAAGGCAAATGCCTCGTCCTCAAGAAACACATGCAAAATTTCCTTGTTTTTTTTTTCTGGCAAGCCTCAACTGGCTGTAGCTAATTTTTTTCCACAATTGGGAATTTTTAATAACTCCACCGTCAGAAATTCTCCCTTGACAGCCAACGTCGACGTATATGAAATTATAATTTGCGTCAACCAGAACAAATAGGACAATGCTGAAGTGCAATTTGTAATTGAAAAACTCGCTACCACTATTTATGCGTGCTTACAAGACCACATGCCTCCCATCCATTAACCCTACGCGATGTGGGAAATTCCATAACTCTTCGTATTTCCTCGATATTGCAAGTTGACGTAGTATTAAAATATCAAAACAAAAACAGTGAATCATTGCATAAAAGTATTAAAATTATATCCATTTTCAGGAGGATAACGACGAGCAAGAACTTTATTCTGTCTAAACTTCCTCAACTTTGGATTCTGAGTAAAATCCACCAGATGGAGGGGAGCAGAATTTGGAACAGGATGATTGGCAGCAGTTAAAACTAAACTCTTTACTGCTCTAGCGACATCGTGACAAAACAAGAGAAAAGTATCTGATAGGAAGGACGACGCAAGGTTGGAAGAAACTTTTAAAATTTCGAAAGAATCAGCCGCAAAGAATGATGTACCACCTGACCATTGTGCTACATTTTTGCAATACGCAGCGGACAAAATAAGAGGCTATAAGATTAGAGCTCGAGCTCAAGTTGAAAATACTATAAATAATATTTTATTTTAAGCACACATAGAAAAGTACGATAACCCTCTTCCTAATTCTTTTTCACTGTATTATCAAAATACTACTCCTGTTTCTAAATATCCCGGGAACCAGCTTCATGGTGATTATCACAACGTACCCGCTCTAATTCCGTCTCCATCGCCTTCCTATGCGAATTCAACCAGTTCAATTTCGAACTGCCCCACACCTGCGACGAATTACGACATACAAGATAACGAGTTTCAAAACATGTGAATAATCGTAAAACCTTACTTTCCGTATAACTTTAGATCATTTTCAATCAAAAAATCATTCTTTATATTTTGTTTACTCTATTTCTTACTGTATTTCTTACTCTGTGTTTATTTATGCCCGACTGATATTTAAGTGTGTATAAAACTATAAACAAAAAATAAATATTATGAAATATTCTTACCTTTACGTGTTCTTTCAAGACCTCATTAAGCGCGTCACAAATTTCAGGAACAGTAGTTAATATCCGCTGTTTCGAAACTTTGAAGAGATATTGAAGGTTTGTGTAGGAATCTCCCGTCGTTAAACAACGAAGCGTTATAGCTAATCTTTCTTTAACAGTGAGAGCTTTTCTAAAGTGTGTGTCCATTTTTTGTACCTTGGAACCTATCGCGTTACACAACAATTCAAAGTCCTCTGATGACATATGAACGAAATTTCGAAAATGTCCGCTGTTTTTTGCAGCCGCAAGTCAGCTAACAAGCTGCAACCGCTATAATATAAGTGTCTCTATTCTTGTATAACTGGGTCATGCACCATCGCTTATTTTTCTTTTTCTTTATTTTTAACAGATCGAATGTATAACAATGTATGCAGCGCTAGTTACGACGACGTCTTGACTAGACGACATCTCGTTGTTAATAACAGGCTTACCACAATTACCACGAATGCCTCGAGCGCGATTTTTTGCGCACGATCACAGATGTTAGTCAGCCGCGAATTGACCAAAAATTTCACTCGCACGAACATACGTGCGCGCAAATATTCTCAAGCCTGTACCCACCTTTACACCCGCGCCCAGCCTCAACACCCAAACTGAACTCCTAAAATCCAACCCAAACGGAAGAGGGGTGATCCGATGAAGGAAAGATCCCCGACGGGGAGGAGGTCCAATATTAGAAAAGCCTCTCGATTCTTGGACATGGCAGCGGCGGTGACAAGATCTTTATATAATACAGATAAATATTCGGCATAAAAACGATACGGTATGCTAATACCATAGCCGAAACGCCCTTTTTCCGCAAGCCCCCGAAGCCTTTAGTCTCGATGGATGAAGGAGGATTTTCTGATGCTAGAATTGCGCAAAAAAATCTTAATTTATCACACCTCAACATTATGAAGATGGAATCAAATGAAACCAGTAGCATTTGAAAGATAACAAGTATGCAAATTGTAAACTTCCATATTACTTTCTTATTCACACTTACCAGGTAACCTTTCTTATTTTCATAATTTTAGCTTTATAAGTGTAAATGTGGAAGCAATGTACAAGTTTCCAATTTGCACGCTCATTTCTTGAACTCAATTTGCCAAATTCAATACCCTGCTATTCCCTAGCGTACTGATGTAAAATTTTCTCGCTCCTCAGTAATTAATGAAACAGAATTAATTCCTGCCGATTTGTTACAGTTCTTCGATTTTTATTTTCCAAAAGGAATCTGTGTATAGCTATGGTTCTCATTTCAATAAAACTGATCCAGAAAATTATCACGAATTCGTAATAATAGCCAATAATTTAATTAACAATCATAATTCATTAATATGTTGCAGGTGTTGCTTCTTAAATACTTCGAACTCGCTTCCTCTCTCTGTAGAGTGCCATCTGCTGGACTGAAACAAACAAAGAAATTGTACGTTAAGGCCTGGCTTATCCCCCTTTCCGCTCTGTGCTTGGCCAATCAGAGAAAATCCCGTCGGTACCCTAATATTTGAGATGAATTTATCTTTGCTCGAATAAACCTCGACCAAATGCTATCGATTGGAATCGCTTGGTACAAACAGCCGTTATTTCTTCTCGCCTTAAAAAATGCAGTATTTTAAAAAATTCTGCAATGGAAAGACCCAAAATGAAAGTATCATTCGGCGGTCAAATGTGGGTAAGCTTCTCAATTATTGCAACTTTTATTTTATGAACTGTTTATATTATTACCATTGGTTTAAAAAATGTAAGGCCGACTAAGACTTTATGTTTGCTGAGTATAATAGTTTTTCACATTTTTCTAAAAAAGCCAAATATTGTAAAGAAAATAGGACGATTACAAACAAAGGGGCAAGTTCAAATGAGTACATCATTTTTTTTTCATTCATAAAGTCTTCTACTAGACAGATTGCTTTATTCCATTGTACAGCATCCTTCGCCTTCTTACATTCCCCATGCCTTTACAACCTTCGGTCTTATTTTACCTTGTTAGTATTATTTTATTGTTAATATCATTAATTCTAGTGATTTTCCTTTGGTTTACATCGTTATCCTTATTTCCTAACTTATGTAACTTTAACTCTTATTCCTAATGTTTCTCCCTCACCACCCAGGTTTAGCGATATCACCTCATCCCGTTTACTTCCTCCTCTTCCGTCTCTTCACCCCTCTCTATTGACGCTCGGTCTTGATACCCTTTCGAAGGCCTTCAGGTATTCACAAAGTTCGATTATCAGCTCACCTTTTAATGTTTCTACCAGCCACTAAGTTAAGTCGAGCCCTATCTTCCCTCCCTCTCTCGCTCTCTGTCTCGAGGTAGTGAAACGTGTCAAAATTACCTCTGTGCCTTATCTTATATATTGATAGTACCAAATATCGTAAAAAGTCTTGGAGTGTACCATTGGACGGGTAAAAGTTGTGCGTTTCGGCTGTCATGGCTCTCCACCTTTAACCGTGCAGTATCAGTGACTCTTCCAACTGCAGTGTTGAACTTTTTCGTCTCGTGACTGCATGCTTATCTCGACGGGCCATTATTGTTATCGCGACGCTTTACTGCGCATCGTCGACTCGTATGTGTACACATGTGAGTTTGTGTTTATGTATCGGTCTGTGCTCGGGTGCCGGTTGTACACTCTCTCAATATACTCTCACGGACTTTTCATTTGGACGTTGGACTCTATAGTTTTTCGAGTGTGTGTGTGTAGCATTTTCGTGGCACTCTACTGCCTACGACCGACTCGTGTGTGTGTATATACGTGGATTTGTGCCTGCATATCGGTGTGTTCTCGGTTACGGGTGTGTATATACTCTCATATACACTCATATACGGGTGTAATATACTCTCATCGATTTTTTTTTTGGACTTTGGACTCTGTAGTGTTTCTGAAGTGTGAGGGGTGCCTCTCATCTGGCACCTTTCGCCGTCATCTGTGGTACTTTGTTTTATAATATGCCGGCGATTAACTGTGGTATGTGTTCGAGATTTGTCGTGGCTGATGACATTGTGCGTCTCTGCCGTGTCGAAACCCATGGCTTTCATGGTGAGTGTATCAAGAGTCGGCTTAATATTACTAGCATGGCCGAACTGCCAGTAAATCAGGCGGTCAGCTGCTTCGCATGTCGCAAACGTTTTCCCACCATCTCAAGCGCGGCAAGCACCTCCACCGTGATGTGTTCTGATCAATCTTCGCTTTTTCTTGGAGACCAAATATCTGGACTCTCGTCACTCGTAGCCTCTTTTGCTGCCAAACTTGACTGTGTTGAAATTGCCATTAAGTGCATGCCCAAAATGTACGAAAAGCTTGACAATCTCGATCACGTGATGCACGATGTCACTGCGATGAAATGGCAGGTGGCTGGGCTTGATGACCTTCGCGGTGAAGTTCGGGACTGTCTTGATAGGTTAAACACCGTCTCCGCGCGACTTGACAGTATCGAGGTGACCACTTCGGCGCTATCTCGCGCACATGCTAGCTTATCACGGCGAGTTGACTAGATGGAACAACGCCCCGTGCCTCGTGCCCCTTCCTTGGATCACGATGTCTTGGACCAAGGTCGGCAACTGGAGTGTGCAAGTCATGCATGCGATATCATGATTGCGGGCCTACTTAAGTCGGACATCGACGATCGTCTTCACGTCACAGCGCTCTGCACGTTGCTAAATGTTCCCATCAGTCACTCACAAATCATACAGATTAGACGAATGCGGGCTACTAACAAGGAAGGTATCCCAGGTCCATCTCTCCGATTTTGATCTAACTCATATATGTTGTAGTACATCGAAAACTAAGCGACACGTATTTTTTTTTTATCTGCCATTCAACACTTTAAGGGGGTGAAACCACCCTCCAAAGTAAGGCATGTCAAGGGGCCATTTGGCAGTTTCACCCACAAGGACATAATATTTTTTAACCAATCCAAGTGCAAAAGTTTTTTCATAATGAGAAACGAAAAATGTAATTTTCTCGATAAAAAAAAAAAAAGGGGGGGTAGGCCACCCCTAAATATTATAACATTAATGCAAAAAATGGGCGAATTCAAGTAAAAAAATCTGAAAATAGTATATTTTTGCCCTGTAGTGAATACGATATTTTATACACCAAGGGAAATAAAGTGGTTTTCCCTGCTGGTGCAGGGCAATAAACCACGGTTTATTTCCCTGAGGTGTATAAAAATATATATTACGTATGAACACAAAATAAAATTTACGTGTTTTTGGATTTTCCCGAAAAAAAAATTGGCCGGGGTAACTACCCCTGAATGTTGTTTATCTTGCGTGTATGCGAAAAATTGTCAAATTCAAGTTTAAAAATCTGAAAAAAATGTATATCGCGTATAAACACGAAATGATATTGACTTGTTTTTGGATCTTCCCGAAAAAAATATTGGCCGGGGTAACTACAGTGGAAACTCATTTAATGCACGACTTTTGTACCGACACCTATTGAGGGAGTGCATTAATCAAGGGTGCCCCTCTACAACTTTTGGCAGAACCAATCTCTGCAGAGAGCATATCCCACGCTCGTACATATGTATATACAGCTATGAATATCGTTGTTCCTGTCACGGGAATTAATCAGCTGTTAGGAAATGAAGGAATGCTTTGATTTTTAAATCATTCGCCAAAAGTGTACAAAAACCGAGTCTAAATTTTAATCTCGCAACGTTACTTTTTTCAAAATCATTCACGCAAGTACAAAACGATTTTTTTTCTTTATTAGAAACGAAATCTTACCTATCGCGTTTTGAGGTTGACGACTAACAAGAGTGCCGCTAGCGGCCGGTAACCACGAGCAACAAGAGAGACGGCATAAAAGGAGAAAGAGGGGTGGGGCTAGTGTCTCGAGGCCCGAAGTGGTGGGGGGTGCACGGCGTGAATCAATGAAGGGAATCGAGGGGAAATCAGGCAACTAATGAGCGCGCATCAAATGAGTTTCTACTGTACCCCTGAACGCTGTTTATCTTGCCCGTACGCGAGAAATGGTCAAATTCAAGTCTAAAAATCTGAAAAAAATGTATATTGCATATGAACACGAAAGAATATTGCCTTGTTTTTTGATCTTCCCGAAAAAAAATATTGGCCGGGGTAACTACCCCTGAACACTGTTTATCTTGCGTGTATGCAAAAAATGGTCAAATCAACTCTAAACATCTGAAAAAAAATTGATTGCGTATGAACCCAAAAGAAATTCGATGTGTCTTTGGTTTTTCCCGAAAAAAAAATATTGGCCGGGGTAACTACCCCTAAATGCTTTGAATTGTTAACGTTTTTTTGTTTTCTCACGATATCATCGAATGCAAAAAAAAAAATCATCGGGAACAAAGACAAGGTAATTTTTCGAATGAAGTTTAATACGTTTTATTGGTATAACTTATCGTTACGAAAATGATAAACCAAAAATTATTAATTTTCGAATATTGAACAATAATGATAATCGTCGAAAAAGTGTTTAAATCAGAAGGATTTTTTACACCATGAACATCGAATAACAGCAACGTTTGTGCAGCCTTTGATTTCGACGTCTGCCTTGCAGATTCAGTATTTTGTATAAAATTAAATTCCTCACGATCACCTTTGAAACGTGTACGTAGAGTAAAAACCGCCCGAATGAATTTTGTTTATCGGGGGTAGTTGCCCCGGGCCAATATTTTTTTTTCGGGAAGATCCAAAAACAAGGCAATATTCTTTCGTGTTCATATGCAATATACATTTTTTTCTGATTTTTAGACTTGAATTTGACCATTTTTCGCGTACAGGAAAGATAAACAGCGTTCAGGGGTCAATATTTTTTTTTTCGGGCCAATATTTTTTTTTCGGGAGGATCCAAAACAAGTCAATATTCTTTCGTGTTCATATGCAATATACATTTTTTTCAGATTTTTAGACTTGAATTTGACCATTTTTCGCATACACGCAAGATAAACAGCGTTCAGGGGTAGTTACCCCGGCCAATATTTTTTTTCGGGAAGATCCAAAAACAAGGAAATATTCTTTCGTGCTCATATGCAATATACATTTTTTTCTGATTTTTAGACTTGAATTTGACCATTTTTCGCGTACAGGCAAGATAAACAGCGTTCAGGGGTTTGGGTTTTACCCCGGCCAATATGTTTTTTCGGGAAGATCCAAAAACAAGTCAATATTATTTCGTGTTTATACGCGATATACATTTTTTCAGATTATTAAACTTGAATTTGACGATTTTTCGCGTACACTCAAGATAAACAGCATTCAGGGGTAGTTACCCCGGCCAATTTTTTTTTCGGGAAAATCCAAAAACACGTAAATTTTATTTTGTGTTCATACGTAATATATATTTTTATACACCTCAGGGAAATAAACCGTGGTTTATTGCCCTGCACCAGCAAGGAAAACCACTTTATTTCCCTTGGTGTATAAAATATCGTATTCACTACAGGGCAAAAATATACTATTTTCAGATTTTTTTACTTGAATTCGCCTATTTTTTGCATTAATTTAATAATATTTAGGGGTGGCTCACCCCCTTGTTTTTTTTTTTTTAATCGAGAAAATTACATTTTTCGTTTCTCATTATGAGAAAACTTTTGCACTTGGATTGGTTAAAAAATATTATGTCCTTGTGGGTGAAACTGCCAAATGGCCCCTTGACATGCCTTACTTTGGAGGGTGGTTTCACCCCCTTAAAGTGTTTAATGGCAGATAAAAAAAAAATACATGTCGCTTAGTTTTCGATGTACTACAACATATATGAGTTAGATAAAAATCGGAGAGATCGACCTGGGATAGGGTGACTGAACCAGTGAATGAACACCTACCAGTGAATGAACAGGCTTAGTATTTTAATTAAACGGCAGAGATATGATTCTATTATTATGAAGAATTTTGTATTCATAATGAAGTGAAAATTCTGAGAAAAAATCTAGTAGTGATATTATTTGACGCTGTGAAAGATTTGCGATGCTATGGATTTTTTTTCGTACTTGGGGCGCATATTCATAAGAGACAGCCATGTTGTTATAACCATCTGACTGTGCATCGAATACCAGAATATTCCATATCACCTCGATAAATCTTTTCAAAAGATATGCAATAATTTTTTCAACGTTATACATTGCTAAGCTTCAATTATATTAATGAATTTTTTGTCAAAAACCCAATATTGTTTGCGATATATGGCCGTTTATTCACTGGTCCAGCTTTTTAACCTATTTCCAGTGATAGAACGAGCGTTGAAAAGGCTTTTCATAACCTCAAAACGCACGAGTATGCGTACGCATCTCTGGTTCCATTGTACGTTCATTCACTGGAAAGATAAGAGTTCATTCATTGGAATTGTTGTTCATTCACTGGGAAATTGGTAATTTCGTTCATTATAATTTTTTTTTTTACCAAATCCTTGCGAACAGGGCACTTCGAATATTTTTTTTTATATTCTGCGAACATTGTTCTATAAGATCTAATTAGCTCATAAAAAAATTCGTAATAAGTTAAATTATACGGCTTTATCGAAATAGAAAAAAGGCTTATGCGTTCATTCACTGGTTTAGTCACCCTACCTTCCTTGTAAGTACTCCGCGCTCGCTCTTCCTCACGCTCAATTCCTCAGCTCTGCGAAACTCGATACTCGCTGCAAGACGCTCGAAAGGCACGGTTAAGGCTAAAGAAGTCCATATTTATTTCTCGGAGGGCCAACTCATTCATATCAACGAGTTTCTTCCTCTTGAGCTTCATCACCTTCTCATGCGTGCTAAGACGATCGCCAAGGAAAAACGTTATCAATACGTCTGGACTCGAGATGGGGTCATTAACGTCAAGAAGTCCTCTGATGCTCCCGTGATACGTATCACCGATGTCGACCAGCTCAAATCCCTGATTTGACTTGATCATGCACGCTCTCTACCACCTAGCCCCAGTTGCATCTCACCGAAACTCCGGATCTATCACATTAACGCTCAATCGATTGTACCGCGCCACACCGAATTTTTGCAATATTTTGCAGAACATCGACATGACATCATTCTCGTCTCGGAATCTTGGCTCAAGCTATTTCAGATGACATCGTAAACATGCCAGGTTATAATCTCACGCGTTGTGATAGGATCGGCGAGGGTGATGGTGGAATGTGCATCTTTACGAATGATTCACTTCGGACTACCATTGTTGCATCCTCGGCTTCCGCGTCATACGTACCAACACCCGAGTATATTTTCCTCGCGGTGAACGGCCCTGGTCTGGGAAAACTACTCGTTGGTGTCGTATACAAAGTATACAGACCACCCAAAATAGCCTTTTCTGATAAGATTAAAACTTTATTAGCCTCAAATTGTCAAGATTTTGTCTCCAAAGTTATCATTGGCGATTGGGATGCGAACTTATGCTCAATGAATCCGGATAGTCCCTACCTTCGTCGTATATTTAGCTGCTTCAACCTCGATATTATTCCTTATCAACCTACCTATCATACGTCGACATCTTTCACGTAGCTCGACCTTTGCATTGTGGACTCCATCGAAAAGGTCTCTGAGCAGGTGCAAATTTCTCTTCCTTTCGCAACCGGTCATGATCTCATATGGATAACATATGGCTTTGCTCGACCACAAACGACGCCCGCGCGTGGTTTACAGCATCGCAACTGGCAATTTATGCGCGAACCAACCTTCCCAGAAGTCCTGGTCTCACATGATTGATCCTCTGCTATCAACTCAATGGATCCCAATGATAACGTCATCGCGTTCAATAACACACTTAAACGATTTATCGACATACATGCTCCGCTTCGGACGTTTGTAGTTCGTCACCGTTCAGCGCGTTAGATGACTCCTGAACTTCGTACGTTGATCACCCAGAGCAACCGCACCCGTGTCAGATGGAAACGCACGAAAAACGCTCTAGTATACCTAGACTACAAGTCCCTGAGGCAACGCACGCGCCTACTCCTCTCACACACAAAAACCGACTACTATGCTCAACGCCTGTCTTAGTTTTCTGTTTTCTCGAGCTCTCGGCTTGACAAAGAGTGGGGAAAGATCTTTTGCGCGAGGTGGTGCGCGGGTTGCCGGGAGAGTAGCGTGTAAGAGAGAGGTTCGTACTGCGAGATCCCATAGATTTATTATAGAGCGCGAGCACGATAGTTATTTTCTTTAAAAATTATGCAGTAAAACTTGTTCCTGTCAATTACATAATAATCTTAAATATGCTCTGAATCCAGTAGATATTTTTCGATTGACCTCGTGTATCTCTATCTGACATACGCAATCGAAAATCAGGTTCTAAGGCGATCTTGCTATAATATAGCCTGTGTTTAAAAGCGTATTTATGCCCAATTTTTTTCTCAAAAGCTGCGGAGTGAAAAATCTTGAAAATAATTGGCGCAACCTATTGATATGGACAAAACAAATTAGACAAATTTCAAAGTAACGGTATGAATTCAACATGGAGTTTTTTTAGGAAGAATCCTGGCCATACGGATCCTGGTTGCGTGGAATTTCATACAACGTGATCCGGTCTAATTTCATTCTTGAATTTAAAAAAAAAACCATTTTGAGTTTACGAAAACACAAAACACGGTATTTTTAAACACATTATAGAATGAAGTTCCACGTGGCCAGGATTCTTCCTGAAAACCCTGCATTGTGTTCAACAAACTTTGTCGTGAATCCAATTCCTATCCTGACGAAAAAATTTTCTAATAATTTTTTAACAGCTTATACATATTAATTAGTAAAAATATGTAAATTGGAACGTTTTTTCCATAAATTAACCGGACCAAAATTTTTAAACGTCCCTAAGCAAGTTCCATGAACATATTGTGTGTGTATGTGCGTAGATATAGATATAGATATAGAGCAGCAAGCGGGCCGGCGAAGATTCAAACGAAACGGAACGCACGATAACCCATATATAAAGATATAATAAGAACACAGTCGAGAGATATAGATATAAGACCGTATAAAAAAATCAGACTTTATAATTCGATATCTCGAAAACGACTACAAGTTGCCAAAAATCATTTTGTGTACAGTTGCATCTTGTCAAAAAGAACGTCTGTGTAAAATTTCAGTAGGATCGGAGGTTTCGGGTTTTCGAAACTGCACCCGCCGTTTTTTTTACCCCTTCGATTATTCTTTCGTGCAGTTTAGTGTATTTTTTTCGTACGAGTGTTTAAACGCATACGAAAAAGAACGGAGGCACGATTATTGATTTTAAAAAATATTTCGACATTTAAAAAAAAAAAAAAAAAAAATGAAATAAGTTTCGGGCTCGAACCCCAATTCTTCAGAGCTCCAGCCGTGCACGATACCCACTCGACCAAAAACGACTTTGTATAATGAGGAACGTTGAAAGCTGTAACGTCCTGGTTCGAAATACCCAAATAAATTTAAAAAACGTTCCACATGAACTCTTTTAGTAACCATTTATAAAATTTGAAGCCGGATCCATAGAATTCATGGTAAAAATAAAGAATATTCAATCTCTTATTTAAATCACGGGAAAACACAAACGACCAGGAAGACCCTCATTGCCGGAGTTCTCTCGCCAAACACGAAGCATGCGGGCGAGCATGCAACCCGCCACGCGCGCGGCATACCTGCAGGCATGCAACCCGCCAAGCGCAAGGCATGCCTGCGGGCATGCAACCCATCTAACACACGAAATTTCAACCTTTGACGAACGAGGCTCGTCGCGGGGAAAAGGCGCATAAGTGGCGAACCAGCGTATGTCACACGCTATCACCGTGCTCCCACAGATGTTGGAAGCCGGTAGAGTACAACGCCTTTTCTGGCTCGCACAAGATGGCCCCACTTATCACCGGACGACAAAAATTGCACCTAGAGAATATCGCTGTTCCGGCACTGACAATAGTCAGAATTTCGTCTAGAGAATACCGATGTCTCGACACTGACAGTAATATCACTAGCCACAATAACTAGAAGTTCGTCTCGGAGATTATCGCCAGCAGGATATCGAGGCGTGAGAGAAACTCTTCCCTCACGCGCCGACGTCTCCCACCTTTTACGACAATAGAATAAGGGACTATACAATAGTATACAGTATAGTATACAGTATAGTATAGTACAATATAGTATACAGGGACTATACAGTAGTAATTAAGGACGGCAGTTGAACTTCGATCGTGATTAATGTTACTCGGAGTCTTAACCCTCATCGCAAAAACTTTTCTCGAGTCGTAAACGAAATTAGTATTTCAAACATTTGTATTTTCTTCTCACAAACTGACACAAGCGGCAGCACGATAGCCCGGCCAACAAGTTTTAAAAACATCATAAAGATAAATAAATAAAACCAAAAACCAAACCAACCAAAAACATATTCACGTTTCATTCGGGCACCTGGGACATTGAATAAAAAAGGGGGAAATTTGAACGAAAGAAACCGAATTTCGAGCTGTTTACGTTCTCGAGCGGACCTCCCACCAGTTTCACGTGTTCCCAACACCTCTTTCTAACTACAGTTCTATGCGCTAGATGCACGTTCTCTCGTAGTTTCCTCTCTCACTTTCTCTGTACAGTTCTGTGCGCCAGATGCACGCTCTGTACTCTAATATCTACCTAGAGTTCTGTGCGCCAGATTACTGTAATCTCTAACTACAGTTCTGTGCGCTAGATGCGCGTTCTCTTGTAGTTTCCTCTCCTTCTCCGGGTACAGTTCTGTGCGCCCCGTTGCACGCCCTGTACTCTAATTTCCAACTACAGTTCTGTGCGCTAGATGCACGCACTGTGGTGGAGGTACCAACCCTATTGTATGAGAGTTCTGCCCGAGAATTAGGACACACTCAAAGGGAGATAACCATCATTTAGATTTACAAGGGTAGACACCGCAGTGGCCAGGATAAAAAATTAAAACGCCTCGCCCGTGGCGAGAGCCATCTCGTGACCGGAGACAATAATCTGAAACCACAAAAACCTGAAAGTGAAGTGCGGGTTGTTGCACCCGTGTTTGTCGAACCGCGAGTCAAAATCGTGGACTTGTCAGCTCCTTATCAACCCCCACCGGGCCCCTCAACAAGTCCCGATTTTTCTCCCGGATCACCGAGCGGCGAAAATCGTCCCATAGGAGTGGCGACACTGAACTCTAATAATACTGGAACGTGCGCTGGCTATACTGCACATGGAGAAGGAGCGTATCGAGAGAGATAGCTCGCAAACTATCTTTCTCTCTGTCTGATCGTGTGACGCACGCGCACTTGAAGGTGTTGTATAGGCGCTTCAAAAAGTTTATCCCACTGAATTCTATTACTCTATCGAGAGTGTACTGCAAACTGAGAGGCAATGCTCTTTTTTTTTCTCTTAATATAACTATTACACGAGGAATTCAAGACTTGACGACTAATAATTGGAAGTAGATATGTATACCTCGGTGATGCTCCGATATAAGCAAGATCTGAAATCGAGGAATAAAGTTTTTGACTGTACTGTACAGACAGAGACCAGGATACCAACAAGCGTCGTTCGTGGCTATCTCTCTCGATACGGTCTACCAGCGACAGCGCACGTTCCAGTATTAGTAGAGTTCAGTGGGTGGCGACGATATTCAAAATACCAGAAAGGACGCCTCCCCCCCCCCCCCCCCTATTTCTCTATTACTGTCGGTCGTACACCACGGGCAAGACGTGCTTATCCTCGCCCAGGACGTAATAAAGCATATGTTTATCGAGCTCGCTTAGGAACCTTTGACAATTTGGATCCAAATTTGGTTAATTTAAGAAAAAAACACGTTCCAATTTACATATTTTTATTAATTACTACAAATAAGCTTAAAAAAAATCAACCGAGGAAAATTTTTTGTTAGGGCAGCAGGGATTGGATTCGCGATAGCGAAACGCGAGATGATCTCTGGAAAAACCGTGCGGTTGATAACCACTCAATGCAGCGCGACTTCAGATCGATCTCACGAAAAAGAACTCATTTTTTTCACAGTTCTCCGCCTCGTGTTACTTTCCGTCCATCTCACTCTTCCCTCTGTTTTCCACCATGACTCCAATCTAACCTTTAACTTTTCACCCACCCTGACCACCAGGTATAATTAATTAATTACGGTTTCCACCGGCTCGCCAACATTTCCCTGACTTCTGTCCACACGAATTCACCATTGAAACATCTTTACGTCCGCACTTATCTACTATTCAGCTTTATTACAACCAATGTCGACAGAGCCCACTCGCACACGATCGCACTACTTTGCAGGCCATTCGGAATTCTAAAGTCTTCTTCTAATTCACACCGAATTCAAGACAATATTCTATGATAATTCCATTTTCACGTGAAAAAATTATATTTAACGAAATTTTGGCATGATTTCTCATAACGTTTTTGAGATATAGCCATTCGAATTTTAGAAGCCAACCATGCACGGACATAAATATGGGGCATTCCATGTCAGATCTACCTATGTTTTACAGTCACATTTTTCTTTTTTCTTCAAATTTATTTTAACAAATGCGGCACTCGAAAAACCCCCAGTTTTCTATTTTTTTTGCTAAAAATTTCAAGAGTTATGATGAGTTAAAATCTATAACAAATTTCAAATTTTTTTTGGAATATTTATAATTTTTGACCCCAGAGACCCATGATGGGCCGAGGTGTCCTTCTCGGCTTTTCAACGCTTGAAACAAGCAACATTTGATCAAATTTCCGCGACTTTATTTTTTCGCTTTTTATAAGGTTCTCGGATGATATTCGTATGACAGATGTTCATAGAAAACCATCCAAAAAGTCATAGTAGTCTTTTTCGAGTTCATAGCGCATTTGATAGCTTTTTTTATTCAATTTATCGCAGGTAACACAGCTTCGAATTATTTTTCATTTTACAGTAAGAAAAATATCATCAACTGCCTAAAATTAACGCTAATACAGTATCGAATTGAGAACTAACTGAAGAACAATTCTGAATTCTGTCATACGAAAAAAATTTCAGCACACTATAAAGAGCCAAAAAAATGAAATCACGGAGATTGGATCGAATGTTACATGTTTCAAGCGTTAAAAAATTGATAAGGACACCTCAGCTTGTCATTGTTCTAGGTACGAAAATTCGGAATTTCCAACGAATTTTTGAAAATTTTTTCAGATTGAAAAAAACGGTCCTTTTTTCAGTTTTAACTCATCATAACCATTGAAGTGCTTATATAAAATAAAAAAAATAAGAAAATTGGGAGTTTTTTTTAGTGCTTTTGTCAAAATTAATTTCAAGAAAAAATAAAAATGTAAGGGTCAAACGTAGGTCGATCTGAGATGGAATTCCCCATATATGTTTACACACGTATGTACATACACAATACACATATTTAAGTCGAGACATTTTTTCGAAGTGTAATATTTTGACCATTTGAACTATTTTAAATACTCTGGCACGAATATCTCGAAAGAGTTTTTCTTACGGACACAAAGCTTCCTTTGCGATGAAGCAACGTACCCGCATCCAAATAAATGACAGTGAGCTTAGGCATGGATTTAATGTGAAACAGCTAATATCTTAAATGGAAATTCCTCATCTGTATTATCCTGTCTTATCATATAGTAAATCAATGCAACATTTTTTCTCCCAAGATCAAGAAATGAAACCGGACGATTTTGATGACTCCAGTATGTAATAAAGATGAAAGTTAAAACTAAATAATCGACTATTATCTAAACAAGCGCGGAATATATTGCTCAACTTACTGTAAGGATCAAATTTCATAAATTCCAGCTTATCAGCGAGCCTTTCACGTACAACCAGTATCTTGTGACCAGTGACTGTACTCTCAACCAGGGCTAGAATAAATCTGTAAGTTATAAAAGATTATTCAAAGTCATTGTCGCTGACAAGTATGGTATATAATGGCATGGTATGATCTATTATTATTCGCATTGTAAGATTACATGACTTCCTTACATTCCGTCCTTACAATGCACTTTCAAATCTATTTCTCTCTGTTATCTTATCAGTGGTTAATTCTTAATACTGCGTTTCCCCTGTTTCCTGCAAGGATCGGCAGATTCGAATTATTTTGTATTTTAATTCCAGTTGAATTCCTAATTCCACTGGTGATTCCGAATCAATTTTGTTTTAATTCCGAATTCCACTCGGAAATAGGAATTACCCAATAAGAACAAACGTATAAATTCAAGAAGAATGTCCGCCTAGAAAACGTTTATTATACGTATATACGTATAATAAACGTTTTCTAGGCGGACATTCTTCCTAAATTTATACGTTTGTTCTTATTGAATAACTTCGATTCAATTCCTAGTTCCGCCGGTAGCTAGGAATTGATCTTGATTCAACTTCTAGTTCTGTCCAGAATCAGTTGATTTAAATTCAACTCCTAACTCCGCCCGAAATGAGTAGCTGATTTTGAATTTATTTTCAATTCCACCGGAATTAGGAATTGATTTTCATTCAATTTGTAATTCCACCCTGGATATAGAAAAGATTTCGTTTCAAATATCAATTTCGCCCAGTATTAGGAATTGTTTTCGTCCAATTCCTAATTTCGCCCAGAATTACGAATCGATTTATATTCAATTCTCCGTTCCACCCGGAATTGGGAAATGATTTCAATTCAATTCCTAGTTCCACCAGGAATTTGAAATAGATTTTGATTAAATTACTCATTTCGTGACAACTTACATAATTTATAATTGGAGTTATAATTTTAACAAGATGTTTTGATAAAGACATTGCAATAAAATAATAGCTGTACATATTAAAATACAGGTGATATAACAGACCCAACCTAAAGTGTGACAGACCCCGCAGGGTATGATGGAATCCCCAGGTTTGAAGAGCTCCTTACGTGGTAAAACGTATTGTATTTGGTATGAGGGACCTTTTATGGTCCCTCATACCAAATGGATTCTTCTTGATTACTACAAACTCCGTATAGGGGAAGATGGAGCCCCAGTGGCGCGAAGAATTTCTATGGGGTAAGTAGGACTCCCTATCGGGTATGGTTTATTTTGGGGTGTGAAAGATCCTCAGGTATTTCAGACCCCTATGGGGTAAAACAAAGCCCGATAGGGTAAGACGGACTTCCACTAGTATAAGATACAATGCACCGTCTGTAAGGTATTGGATTATTAAAGATTTCGTGTGCGGTAGAACGAACCCCCGGCAGTAAAAGGGATTTCTATGGGGTAAATAGGACTCTCTATGAGGCTTGACTTTCCTTCTGCGGTGGGATAGATCACCTACTGCAGAATCTTATGGGGTAAGACAGATCCCTGGTGGCATGAGTTTTTTGATGGGGTAAATCGCCCCCTATGGAGTATGATGGTTTTTCTGGGGTATGACAGACCACCTGGCGTATGAAGGATACGTACTGCGGCAAGCCCCCCCCCCCCCCTCCAGGGGGTTTGTTCGTCTATTATATACCCCACCTCGGGTAATACGGGCCTCCTGCGGCATGAAAGATGCACGACGGACCTCCATAAAGGATCTTCTATGGGGTGAGACGGTTCTTATGGAGAATGGCAGACTCCCTAAGATATTACAAACTCTGTATGGGACAAGACGGTTTGTTTACTACATTACAAACTCCGTATGGGGTATGATGGTTCGTTTAGGGTAATAAAAACACCGTATGGAGTAAGAGGGATCTCTGCGGTATAAGGGATCTCTTACATAGTAAGGGTCATACTTGCATGAAGTAAGAGTCATAATGTTGCTATGGGAGCATAATGGTCAGTTATGGAGATAACTATTGCGACCTATACGTTATCTGGGGTTCAACAGACCCTCTGAGGTACGACAGGCGTCGTATGGGGTATAACGAACGTTCCTGGGGCAACAGGGTCCCCTACGTTGTGAGGAACCTCCTGAGTGACATTACGGATCCCTTGTGTATCGCAAGCCCCTTAAAGTATGACGATCTCTCAAGGCATAGAGGGCCTTGAGATATGACGAACCTTTTATGGAATGTAATAGATCACTTTTCAAGTGTAACAGAGCTCCTTGGGCATAATAAGTTTCCATTGTAGTGAATAAAGAACTTCCTATGGTATGACCAGACCTTATGGGGCATAAGATGTATGGAGGCCGTACGGAAGCCCTTTGGAGTATAGGGGACTTCTTGCATACGACGGACCTTTTATGAGGCACTGCTTAGTGATTATGGGGAATGTGCCTGGTCTCCTTGGTTGTGCCGTACCTCCTGAGGCATGAGGAGCTATGTTTATCTGAAAGTATGCGGTATTGGAGGGGGGGGGGGGGCTCTGAAAGAGGATCCCTTGTCATATGAGCAGTCCAGTTGACATACGTGATTGTATATGCAATTTTGCCATAACAGTGAGTGTTGGCATTTTTTTTTTAAGTTTTCGACGTCCTGAATCCAATGGTGCAATATATTTTGCACTAACGTTTGCGGAATGGGTTGGAAAAAATTTTTGAAAATGGAAATTGAAGTTTTGGTGAAAACGCGGTTTGCAATATTATAAACAACGCAACCAAGTGGAATTAATTCTCTTTCTCTCCATGAGTATCATGGTCATCTGTCAAATTACTCCCGCCTCGCGTGTATCACCTTGTCGTGGTGAGGGGGCTTGAGTACTGTAACGATCCCTGAAGCTATACCGGCGGGGGCTTCGGCCCCTGGCAGTCTAACCCGGCCGGACTGGTTTAGGGGGAGAAGACAGACTAAGAGACAACATTACAAGCTAAAGTGGAAGGCATCGTGCCTAGGGCTGCATGGTCGCGCTGATGTAAAACCACGCGGCCTCGAACGAACGATTCCGATCTCGGGCGACGGCGGGTCAGTGTTACCGCTGACCCCATCCTCCGTTGCGGTGGTGCGGGGGGCCTCGATTTGGTACATCTCTGATACCAAGTGCGAATAACTCTCTTTCTCCGAAGCAGAACGCGCTGCAAATGACGAAAACGGAGAAATAGCATCTCTTGCGATAGAAAAGAGACGGCTGTGGGTCTTCGGCACCGTTTCGTCGGGGGACTTGTGACGCGTGAGCATTGGATGCCGGAATCCTGGTACCGTCTTATCGTCTCTGGACGACCCTCAGGGGGTGGAGTTGCGGCATCGGTGGGTCGGCGTCGGGGCCGATCCCGTTGGCCATTGGGACGGCCGCGAGGGGCCCTGATTCGAGCGGGAATCTGACAATAGATGCGGATAACTTATCGATGCCCGATGCACATACTGTGCAAATGAGGAACCTGAAGGAAAACTCCTGAGGAGAAGACGCCTATGCGATAGTTGGAAGAGCTCGATTCTGGACCCCGATCGTCGCTCCTGCGAGCGACGGGTGGGTGCTGGCATCAGACATGAATGTCGGCTCTGTCACCCTCACAAGTAGATTTATTTTAGGAAAAGTAGCTTCATTTTATATCAAATGGTATCACTTTAGAATTGCTGCCGCCCCCCCCCCCCCCTCCCCCACTCAAGCCCATTTCCCGACCTTTTGGATCCCGCGTCTCGGCAATGCGACGGTCAAGGGACTGGAGGGTTCAACATCTAATCCATTTTCTTTCAGCTTTTACGCCCTCAGGTACAGCCCGAAGGAGCTTGAGAATACTTAAAACTGAGATGGCTAGTTCTTCGCCGGTAAAATCGTCCAGAAGTAAAATAGCCTCCCATTCGGATTTCCGGGAAGGGGCTGCTCGTGCGGAGCAAGTCATCGATGGTGAATCGGGGACGGGAGTGCGAAAGAGTTCGCGAGTTGCGGCCCAACGAACATCGGTTGTGGCGGAGGAGAGAAACATCGGGAGGAGGGAACGGCTGGCGACCGAGAAGGCACCTGAAGCCCTCGAGGGACGCCTGCGACAACAGCAGCAGATAAACGCCATTGGAACCATCACGGTCTCAGACCCCCCCCCCCCCCATCTCCACCGAGTAACCCGAGCGTACTCTAGAACCACGGACATAATATTATAGGGACGGAGCATATGTCATGCGGGGTCGCGCCGTAAGACGTAAGGGGGGGTACAGGGTTCCGCCATCTTGACCACCTCACTCACAGTGCTATCTGCCGAACAAATCTTTAAGTTTTGATGGAAAACGAAACAATATTCAATTGATTACGATAATTTATGAAATTTATCGAGTATAATATATACAATTTCAATTGGGAAAGGGACAGCAAGTAGAATCATGAATAAAAATACGTACAAATTTTTATTACTTGAGGTTATTAGTATAACATATTATAATCCATTGCCCTTTGAATAGCAAAATTTTATTAAAGTTTTGCCTATCACTAACATTAGTCGTCATATTTTTACCAATATAAAATAATCGGGTCGGGTTTTGACATATTTTTTAACAATTGCCCGAATTAAATGCACTCGACGATTATATATAGCATCGTGTTCAAGCGAATGATCTTCTAGTTCTGAAAAGAGGCTGTCAACGCCAATAAATTCATTAGGAATGGAATTGATCATAACATCTCCGTGTAATTTAGCTCCAGAAACATTAGCGCTTCGCGCGCCAACCCCCTCTTTTGTGTTTGTGTCAGTGTTTAGAGAAAAACATTCTGGAATTTTTTTTTTCTTTTTATTGTTTATATTTGTGTTTTTTGGCGTTTTGGTTATGAGTTAGGGTTGAGTTTGGGTTTGATTGATATATCGATATATCGATATATTGATTATTCACATGATTTGGTATATCATGTGACGGGAATCTCGCGATTCGCGTCACCTTCGGCCTATCCCACCATTCTCCACGCCGGGAGAGCCGTTGAGCGCCAGGTAATCTTTTCAATTCGACGGCGGGAATTACCAAACCCGCTAAACGTAATTTTTTCTGAACAGAACAAAATGAGTGGGATCGAAACTTAACCTAAAATGGACACCGGCGTGTCGGATGGCGAGAACGGTGACGGTATACCCGATTCGCTCAGGGTGTAGGTTGTGGTGAGAGGGCGTGAACGGCTAGCCAACTCTCGAGTGCCTTCGAAAACGTACTCTGAAATAATAAAACTCAACACGAAGAATACGGTATGGGGCTTTGGTTCAGGCTAATTTATTCGATTATTTTCGATAACGTACAAAAAATATCAGAACCTTCACCAAAAATCACACAAAATGATCCCTGACGATATTAACGAGAACAATGAACAAAGCGGTAGCGGAGAAAAGAAACGACACGGGGTGACGAGAAACAAGAACAGATACGGTAGCATAACTGGAGCTCCCCGAGCGGTGAACCGTTTGGGTCGAGAGTCGCGCAGCAAGAGAGCGAAACAAATAGATCACTCGATCGAAAAAGGTAACGTGGGAAAAGGGGACGATTACGCGCAAGCGTAATTCGATTCCAAGCCCACTTTTCTCCTTACACCACACACACAATGAAACCCTATCACAGACATGAAACTGGGGAAATTAGAACGATAGCACGAAACTCGAACGACAAAATATCCCTGAATAATCGATAACTGGAAAATGCCAAGGTGTTATGGCGTGGGGGTACTCTTTACTTTGAAGATTATCCTCCGAGGGGTATTCTTTGAGTATGGGGGGGGGGGGGGATCCAGAACTACCTAAAACTAAGCCTAACGATAGCAATGCGATCGGGCAATCCGTGGCGGCTTATTGCGATCACCCAGCCGCGGCTGGGTGATCGCAATCCCAGCCGACAACGGCCTTCCATACGTAAACGGAACTCAAACGTAACCATCCTTCTCCCCTCCATACCATACATGTGAAGCGTCGAGATCTCCACACTTCCCTCGATTACGCTCCCAAGAAAGACCGAATATACCGGGTGGCTCGTTATTTTGGCCCTGTCTCACGGTAACTCGGTATCCTTCCTGTGATTGACCCCATAACACAAAACTTGAAAACTGAAACGTACGATAACGCGAAAACTAAGAAAAACGATAACGAACCCATACTCTAAATATTAAAATTCCCGGATTTATTCGTATGTTGTCTCGTAAACGAAGGTTGAAACGACCTGTGACGCTAAAACTAAAAAATTGCGTCACAATCAATATATCGATTCTTGACACGATTCGATATTTCGATATATTGATTACTGGCATGGTTCAATATATTGATATATCGATTATTGACGCGATTCGATATTTTGATATATCGATTACCGACATGGTTATTGAACCATGTCAGTATTGATATATTGATATCGATATATCGATTCTTGACACGGTTCGATATATCGATATATCGATTCTTGACACGGTTCGATACATCGATATATCGATTCTTGACACGGTTTAATTATCAATATATCGATTCTTGACACGGTTCGATATATCGATGTATCGATACTTGAAGCAGTTCGATATATCACAACTAAATCGATATATCGATATATTTTGGGTTTGGGTTATGAGTTTGGGTTTGATTGATAGATCGATATATTGATATATTGATTCTTGGCATGATTAGATATATCAATATATCAATTTATCGATTCTTGACACGATTCGATATATCAATCTATCGATTATTGACACGATTTGATACAGCGATATATCAATTTATCGATTCTTGACACGATTCGATATATCGATATATTAATTTATCGATTCTCGGCACGGTTCGATATATCGATATATAAATTTATCGATTATCGATATGCAGGGTGGCCTCGCCCTCTGCGCACTTCGCGCGCCAACCCCCCACCTTGTGTTTGTGTGAATGGTTAGGGAAGAAATGTTCTCGAAAAATGTTTTTGAAAAAATAATGTTTATAGTTGTTTTTTTTAGATAGTGAAAAAAAAATAAAAAAATCGATTCAAAAATAAATAAAATGGGTAGAAAAAAAGAGGTGAATTTTTTTTTTGTAAGTGGTATCCCCCTAATTAAACCTAATCCACTGTCATCGTGTACCACGAATTTTGAATAGACATAATAGACATAGGATAGAATAAGCAATTACACGACTATGCGATGTATAGGGCAGTAGATTCGGCGCGTTCACGTAATATGGCGCGTTTTTTTTTTTATTGTATTCCCAGTAGGCCTAATCCACTATCATTGTGTACTATAAATTTCAAAGAGACTTTTAAACAAATCTCAAGACCCGTATATTTGGAGTATTAATGTTTTTAAAAATTCTTTTCATGCAATATTCTTTAAATCTGTGTTTAAATAAGGGCGGGGCGTGGATAAGAGGGGAGCGGTGCAGTAGAGCTGTGAAGCGGCAGAGGTGGGAATTCTTGGCACGGTGGCAGTGGTGGCGGTGTTTGGGTTCGGGTTCAGGTTTGGGTTTAGCGGAACCCAAGGTTTGAGTTTGGGCTTAAGTTCAACTAAACTCGAGGTTTGGGTTTAGGTTTAACCAAACCCAAGGTTTTAGCTCAGGTTTAACCAAACCCGTACCCAAGGTTAGGGTTTGGGTTTGGGTTTCGTTGTATTCTCGACACGGCGGCGGCGGCGGCGATATATTTATATAATATAGAATGATATATATGGGATGCGCGTACAGCACTACCTGATAATGAACGGTTCGTATCGCTAACGGTCCTGTCTCTGGGCAGCAGGCCTTTGCGATGTAAGCCACGAGTAAGGAGAACTAACGATTGTTCTCGCTTTCCCATGATAAATAAAGATACATTCATAATGTGTATATATAATATGGTTGATTTGTATTCTCCCAAAAATACCTCGTCGAATTTAACAATAAGTAATGGAACAAAACATATTTACGTGCTCTCCTATAAATAAGTGAGATTTCTGCATTGATTTGCACACCCTCGAATCAATCATCCTAAATTCTTAGTTCTTTCTGTGAACATATACCAAATTAAAAAAAAGAAGAATGACTTCGTTGGAGTGTCCACCGTCGGGGATGGACTTCAGTGGCTAACGAGCCCATCTCTTAAGTTCATTCATTTGAACTTGCCGCTCCACAACTGGCGCTACCTGTGCGTTGGGACGTAACATCTGTACGGGCGGTATTCGTAGTTGGGTCTTATTTATAAGACGGTCTTAAGACGTCGTTTAGCACGTCTTGATTGGTCGTTGGCCGTGCTTAAGACCGTCTTAAAAATAAGATCCGACTATGAATACCGCCCTGCTAGTCTCTGTAAATACATTATACGTACGTCACATGGTTTCAGCGCAACGAGCGTCAAATCGTTCTAATTGGTTCGCAAAGTTTAGTCTATTAATCAGAATGCTTGGATGAGGTGAAAAAATGAAAAGGTGAACACCCGCAATCGACGCCGATGGAGGTTATGATACCGGAAGTGACGTCTGCACTGGAACTTCTACCTTGGCGTGGGCACCCACTTTTTTATATTTTATAACCCAAAAAGGGACCAGCAAACGTTTTAGTTATATTATTCGTGACCAGCATACGATTCCGCATCGATTAAGAGTCATCGAGCGAGGGCATACGAAGCGCCAAGTGGACAATAAGCGAACTAAGAATTGTAGAGAAACGTACTCTTTGGATTTCGCCGAAAATATAATAGTATCACACAATTGAACATAAAAAATAAATTCTTTTGACTAGTAAGAAATCCCATCTGGTCCTCCGCTCCGTGGAAATTTTTTTTTTTTTTGACACAATAAATTATCGAAAACTCGAGGCGGCTGTCGTTTGCTCCTACTCTTTCCTCGCCAATTGATAAATTCATTTTATTACGAATTTCATGCACATCTGCCACTCTTCACCGGACCAGGGAGGCTATTTTCATTCCTGTGACTTGCGATCGTATGCGAAGGATCGCATACGACTGCAAGTCGGATGGACGTATTTGTATACGAGTGAAGCCGCACACGAGCGAACGTATGCGAGTGTGATATGTCTACGAGGGATCGTATGTGCGGTGATTCTTATGCGACTGTACGTGTACGAATGTGTCGCGCGCGTTCGTTCCAAACGTATACGAATCAGGATCATATTTGGAAGCGCGTGTACAAATAGCGGGTGATGTCGCTAAGCGGTAGTGGTCGCTAGGTAACGACCGATAACATTAAGTTTGAGCGTTGAGCCAATCAGAAACGCCAAACGGCTCGTCAAACGCCGTTCGATTGTTATAAACAAAAAAGAGATAGCGCTTACGTATACGATCCTGATTCGTATACGTTTTGAAAGAACGCACGCGACCCATTCGCATACGTACAGTCGCATACGAATCATCGCGCATACGATGCTTCGTAGACGAATCACACTCGCATACGTTTGCTCGTGTGCGGCTTCACTCGTATACGAATACGTCCATCCGACTTGCAGTCGTATGCGATCTTTCGCATACGATCGCAAGTCACCGGAATGAAAATAGCCTCCCAGACGGAGCTGCTTGCCACTTTATTGCACTTCTTAAAAATTGATCTAACTTGTTTTGTTGAAAAACAAAGCGATAGTCCGAAGAGTACACACGGAGACGTCGAAGCCGTCTGGGTGACAATGAAAAAATGGTGTAAATTCACCTGTGTTTTAGTTTTAAAAGTGACTTTTGGCATTTTTGAGGCTGTTTTCAAAGAAACATGAGCTCGTATTATTGGACTAACAAGGAGAGTATCAGGCCTCCGAGTCATGGATTGTTCTCAAACTTGCAGGTGTGATTCATTAGCCCTAAAAATCAAGTATCTTATGCGTAGTTCTATCTAATAGGCCTTTTGTCGCACTTTTACTTTTCACACGTTACTTTTCGCTGAATGCATTAGTTGACGTATCTGCCGCAAGCGACGCTAACCTCGACATGCATTTTTTTTTTATTTTTCCGCGAGAGGCGCTACCCTCGATTCCGAGTTGGTCACGTGTGCTCGATAATTCCAAGGGCGCAGTCCCATGTAGAGCCGGATCGCTGGATTACGGAAAGACGGAACGGAAAATCCACTAGATTTATTTCGTATACGTTCCGTTCCGTCCGGCTCCATATGGGACTGCGCCTTTAAGCCTCTGTTGAAGAAAATTAAAACATACAAAAAATCATTTGGTCCACTTCACGGTCCGTTTTTTTTTATTGTTGTAATTGCATTGACCAGCAAACGTTTGTATTAGACCAGCAATCACCATCAAACGATTGGAAAAAGAAAAAATAATTAAAGTTCAAGGTGCATGGCTAACTTTATGCAGCTTCAGTACTCCCAGCTTAGCGTATTTCCTTCTAGATTTCGGATAATCAAAACGGACTTAAATGAGAAACAAGAAAAATATTTGGGGGATCGCAAACGCTCGCGGTATATTCAAGCTAACCAGAATCAATTTAATCTAAAAACAATAAAATCAAGTCTACACTGTGTCAATTAAACCAAAAATGACTTTATACACTTCCGCTCTCATGCCTTTGGTTCTTGGTACACTTACTAGATGTCTTCAGTTCGATAAATTTGCTGAAACTCGTAGTGGGATAATCACTCGAACGATAATGTACTCCGCTTTTCATTGTCATCCACAGTTGCAAAATTAGATCGCGAAATGTTTCCGGACTCAGAAAAGTCGCTCCAATAATTCAACTGAGTAGAACTAAAATGTAATAAATTGTGAAAAAAGTTTTATTTCCGTACGCATTAGAATCTATTGTATTGAAAATTTAAGAAGAAAATTTGCCATTCTCAATAGCAACGGATGCATCGAAGAAGGGAAATAGAAAATTCTTCCCCCTAGCCATTCACATCGTTGACTCAGAAGGCTGAAATTTCAAATATTCCAATGGAATATCAGAATTGTTTTAGACGACAAATTACAAAACGTTGTTTGTGAAGTATCTATAAATAATCTTGCAATACGAGTGGGTGTGCGTAGCCATCTTTAGGATTTTTGTGAAGAAGCGGATGAGCGATCGGAAAGTATCAAGGATACTTTCTAGAAGCTCTCAGAAAGTTGGGTCTCGATCTCCAGAACAGATAATTCCTGTGTTAACTATGAAAATTATTGTTCTGTGTATCAGAAATTGACGAAACTCAATACGAATATGATAAAAGCCATCTGCAACACACACATCTTACACAACACGGCGAAATTGGTTTTAAAAGTCTTCAGTGAATGTTCATCAACTGCAGAGAAAGTCACTGCGATGAAAGAGTGTTTTAAATTTGAGCGAGACGAGTATCATCAAATTTTTCGTCATATCCCAATTTGGTGGTAGAGCTTACCCACTGCAATTGAACACTTGATCAAGAATTGGAATGGCGTGAAAAATTACTTTCTTCAGGAAGGTTTTGAAGTGGTATTGAACGTTACAATTTACACGGATGAAATTTTTTTAAAAAAGTACACGAATATCATTGTCAAAATTATTCAATTGATAATGATATTTTAGGAGAAAAGAATTGCGATCGGCATGTCTGGAGATTTATTCGTGACCACACTGATGAAGTGAGCATTACCCCGAGTGCCATACACTTCATCCATCACTTCCTGACTATCTTCCAAGCTGCTATAAAAACTCTGAAAAAGAAAACAGAGGAATCACCCGACTTATAAACAATAATGCTGAACGTGAAGAACCAGTTTGAGACTCTGAAAGAGCAAGAATTTTTCAGATTCGACATGAAATAGGCTTTACCGCACTTGTTTGATTCCTGACAAAAGAGCTTTTGTAAAGAAGCTCTAGATGCATACAATAGAGTAACGGCGTATCTCAAAAAATGGTTTAATTACGAAAACTCTATTTTAAAAAAATTCAGTACATTAAAACTCAATGGAGTAGTACAGACCAGCAAGCACCAATATTCAATATTTCTATGCATTTCAGAATCATGATTTGATTATGAAATATAATTTTAATATTACTATTAATACCTTTTTTACAGCTTCAGTTATATTTTTATGTTGTGTAATACTTCTTTCCGACAGTCATTCACCAACTATTTCAGACCAGATAAAACGTGTACGGCTTTTTACAGATAAACGTTGCACCGTTTTTAACTTATTACATATGCTTGATGTATATTAGATGGACAGTGACGCTCTGCTCAATAAATTGATCACGCTTTGACAGGTTTTCTTTGCGTTAATGGGAGGTGACAGACATCAGAATTTTGCAAAAATGGTGTGCATTTTTGCAAAAAGTTGACGCTACAAATTATAACGTGGTTCTTTCGTGGCCAGAGGTGGGGTTAGGTGCAAACCTAGGCACAGCGGAGCGCGCAGTGAGCGGGGTATATGGGCATATTAAACAAGAGAGAGTTGGACTGCTCATGGACTATCCATATATTTCATCATTCAATATTTCGTTACAGCTTTCAATAATCAGCGTATTTTTCGAAACCTATAGAATCCTGATATTTCAAACCATTTGAAACCCGTTTTCGGTGCGAGTCGTAAGTCGTTTAATGTGAGAATTACTCGATTATAATTTCGACAGTGACTGGTCCGCCATAACCTTAATAACAAAAAGTGTATTTTCATTGACTTTCTGAATAGTTTGTTTCTCTTATTCGCCCGATAAAGGACCCTGAACTCTGTATAAATATACTGTGGTACTTTTGAACCCTCCGCCGGCAATCTATAACGATATCGTCGTATCTGATTTTGGCGAAATGGTCGAATTTACCCGTTTTGCATTGTTTCTGAATTTCTACTTGTTAATTGCTCAAACATTTTGGAACGAAAACTGGAGGAATATTGAGATAAGACCCAAAACTGATTCGCTGATTTTTTTGGGAATTTTTGGACACTCCTAAGTGGATTAAAATAACCGCTGAAACAACAGATTAGACCTTCATAGATATAATTTGCCCATGAAGAAAGTTTTTCACCGTGCCGATTGTGAAATATACTTGTAAACAGAATTGAGCGTGAGTAATGGCAAATTAATAAAATGACAACGTATTTGGTGAAACAAATGCCGAACGCAACCTGCCCCGCAAGTCGCCCGGGCCGCACCATCACGTTCCCCCTGCCGCACCCAATTGATGTTACAAACCTCCTTAAGAATTACTGTCAGTTACTCAGAGCTGCAAGATTCAATAAAAAGTACACGTTTATAGTAGTTCTTGCGCAACTAAGCGAATAAGCGGGAACGTCGGCACGGCGAAGCGCGATGAATGGGCACGCATGAAACAAGCGAGAATCGGTCTGCTCCCGGGGCTAAAAAATGACGTTTTCTAATTATAACGGTAGGGTAAATAAATTTGAAATTTCATCAGAATATTCAATAATGTTTATTGCATCGATGCAGCAAAGTTTCGTCCACTCATCTAGTTTTCAAGTATTAGAATTTGATAGGAGTAAGGACGCTAGCTTCGTTTGTCACATTGGGGCCTATACCCACGTTGTGAAATTGAAAAAGTTTACGAGCAGATATTTCCGAAACCAAACGGTGAAAGAATCTAAAACTTTGCAAGCATACTATAGGAACCTCAACCTTTACGTTTGTCGTATTTTTATCAGTCTATCTAGATTTGACGAGTTTGCAAGAACTACCTTTAACTAAAATTAAAGAAAATTACGAAATAACACAAGGTTTATTAATTGTTTTTAATTTTTTGTTGATTTCTTCATAAGGGACATACAAACCCATGTATATAAATTTACATACCTACAAACACATATGCATATATCATTGAGAATCTATGGAACATAAATATATAAAATTTAATTTACTCTGAACGTTTTTTATATTAAACTCCCCCAACAGCAGTGGGCAAGAATTTACATTTTGCAAAGGTGGTAATCCTAAACATAACCTCGACAACCTAACACATTTTTCTCGAAAACAGTTTCATAGAATGAAAAAATAGTGCAATCGTTTGCGCAATTGATAAATACCGGCTGTCCTGACATTACTTTTTTATTTCATGAAGTCGTTCATGAAGAATGTATGTACGTGAACAACCCCTCCAAAACTCTTAAGCTGAACGTAAACAAAGCACTGTAATACGGGTAAGATATTCCACACTAGGTTATAGACACTAACACACCACAAAGACTGCAAATGACGATGGCAAAAAAACTTCGGGCGACGTAACTATACAAAGGACTTCGAGAATTGTTTACTAACTAATTGATGTTAAAACACAAAATCCTAATACCATTCAGATTGATGAGAATTAATCGTAACTATGTTGTAATTACCAATACTTTCGATATCCTTATAACATATATTTTATTCGATATCATTTTCAATTCATCTAGTTTAACCTCGAAAACAAAGAAGTTTAACCTCGAAATTAAAGATTATTATATACAAAAACGTCCCATGTAATTGTTCTAACTTACTTGCTTTTGGCTTTCTTCGCAAATTGCACCGCCGTTAAAAACACCATTGTCCTTTTTTTCTGCGCTGTGATTCCCGGATAAAAGTTGCAAGCTTGAAAATTGTTACAACTTTTCCGAAAAGAAAGCAAAAACTCTTCTCAATGGGTGGTAGGTGGTGTTGTGGTGACTGTGGTGGTAGATGGTAGATCCAGAGACCAGGAGTCGTATTCTGTACACCGATCGACTTCTCAATCGACTTCGCGAAAACCAAAATGTACGATCTTTCACCAATCTTGGTAAGCGGTTAGTCTATGGCCCATGGTATATTTTGCCGTGATCAGTAAAACATGAACTATGAAAACGAGAGAGGGTAAACTTGTCGAAGTTGACTGAGAGAAGTCGATCGGTGTACAGAATACGGCTCCAGAGACTAGCAGCGTTGACTCAGTCAACGCTAGCAGAGACTAGTAGAGAGACAGATAGCGTTTTCCACTGAGGAACTCAGTGCAGATTTTTACCGTCAGGGTGACTCCCCACGGAGCGTAACTTGCGTACGCTTGCGTACGCGTAAGATGATTCGACCAATCAGGACGTCGAAGCGAATAACGGATCCCTAGATGCGACGTCCTGATTGGTCGAATCATCTTACGCGTACGCAAGCGTGTGACGAATGCGAAATTCGTCGCTAGAGCGCGGCTCCTTCTTTTGTGCGAAAAACCGCGAAAGTATGAAACCTTAAAATTCAATCTTCGATATCCATGTAATTTTATGGCAAGTGGAATAATTATTTTATATGTAGCCTTATTATTTGAGAAATCACGAGAGGAACGTGATAGGGGATGTGGTGCTTAACTAATAAATTATAACGATAAGAAGTAATATTTGAGAATAACCAGAAATAATAACTATTTTATAGTATTATGAATACGTGACTAGCATATATACACCTCGATTTCTATATCTTTTATTATTTACAGAACACTGTAACCGTTTCAACGTAGAGTAAACCTTTCGACTAATATAAATAGTTTCTTATTACCGAATTTGCTCGGTGTTTCAAATCGACTCTCCGTACACGGGATATGTCGATCATCGGATCGTAAAGATAAGCTGAGAACAAGAACGATCTTTGTGGGAATGAAAGGGCCAACGCACAACGGGTCAGACCCTTTGGGTGGGGAGAGTGCAAGGGATGTGATTGGATGCATGCGAGTGATGCGTACGGAGTCTGCGCGAAGACTCAAGAAAAGGTCTGGACCTTTGTAATGTAAAAGAGAGCAGAAAGAACAGAGACCAATTCCGACCACCCTCGAGAACACACTTTTGTAAGACTGATAATATCCCAAAAAGAATAAAAGTGTTCAATCTTCAATTTTCGTTTTGAGTTTTGATTTACGTATCTGGAAAATTTCCAAGGCGAGCTTTAGCTCCTTGCCAATCGAACCCATTTGAATTAACATTATTTTTAATTGCACGTTTTCCCGCTCGGAGCGTTACATATTATGGTGGCAGCGCGGTGGGATATACAAAATTGGACTTGCGAATTTTCCTGTGAGAGACATTTATCGGAATTGTTAATTTTCCGTGTGAGACAATTTGTGAACTTTTATTGACTCGCGTCGCGAAACTTCCGAATGTGAAAATAGTTTGAATATCGAGTGAGGACTTTGAACAATGCGACTGCGTGAGTGGATTCGCGAATGACTGTATAAACCGTGAAACTTTTAAACAAAGTGATACTGTTAAAAGTGAAATAAACTGGACACGTGAATTTTAAAGTCTAGTCGATATCTATTTAAGACTGTGGTATTTGAATATTTTTATCGTCGTTTTTGAATTGACGTGAGTGACAGATAAAAAGATCGTAAACATAAACTGTAATACTGATTGTTACGACCGAATTGCCGCAACCTTTCTCCAGGGTTTTGGCGTGGTTTTCCACCCGGAGGCGAAAGGATATATATATGGAAAATATATATATATATCGGGGTTGTTGACGGTGCTAATAGGACCACGCAAAAAGTACCCTTACGCAACCGTAGGCACAACAAAAGGAAGAGAGAGAGAGAGAGAGAGAGTGGACTGACAATCCATTAGAACGAGAACGAAAATTCAATGTTCAGCACGAGAGGAAGAGAGACAGAGGCACTTTGACCGACTACCCATCGAAGCGAGAAGGAAGCTTCAATCTTCAGTACGAGAGGAAGAGAGACAGCATTTTGACCGCCGAGTATACACACCGGAGCAAAAGGGAGACTCCAACCCTCCGTGCGAGAGGAAGAGAGATGGCATCTGAAGCGACGGCCCATTGAAGAGAGAGAGAGACTCAACTACCTAAACGAGAGGAAGAGAGATAGAACCATCGAACAACGATATCACCATCAAGATCTTCTAAAGTAGTAAGCCACCACATCAAATTGTTTGTAACGCGTTCCTCTCAGAATATAGTAGTTTCATTTTTATTCTCAAATTGAATATACACAAGGTAAATAAAGGTATATAGTCGTCGTATAGCAGTCAAAATGACTGATATCGCGGAGACTATGGATAATGATGAACCGTCAGGTAATTCCGGGGAAAATAGCAGTAATTCCTTAAATAATTTGCAAGGTACAGCCCGCGAACTTAATCATGAAAACGATAGTAGCGATAGAAATCAGTCCGAAAATAATCCGTTAGATTTATCGCAAGTCTCAGCTTTGGTACCAGTCATTAATAGACGAGACGGATCGAGCACGACGATGTCTGACACGAGCAACAATTTACCGCCCGGTAACGCCGGTATGTTGCCCTCTATTCCAAGGAGCGAACACGCCACCCAAACTCTTTCACAAAATTGCAACCCCTCGACCTCGACAAGTTCAATCGTGACTCACTCTAGCACTGGAAATGACCATACCGAAGGTTACATGAACTTTAAATCAGCCCTAGAATTTTTGCCAAAATTTTATGACGGTCAGAATATTCCTGTTTCGAAATTCGCGCGAGATTGCATATTTGCGCAAGAGTCAATTCTTCCAAAGGAAAGACCCTTATTACTCCGCATGGTACGGTCCAGATTGCGTGGTGATGCCGACCTTTATTTGCAAGATCAAGAAATAAATTCATTAGAAAATTTATTAAACGATTTAAAAGCCGCATTCTCACCTCATGAAAACGTACAAGATCTCACTGCAATGCTTTCGACTGTTGGACAAAAAACGGACGAGACAGCCGAAACTTATGGGGTTCGCGTGCGAAAGATTTTAAATAAGTTGGTAACTGCAATAGAACATGAAAATGCCCCTGAAATTTCATACGGAATGGTGCATGCCGCTCGAGCTTCCGCGATTGTTAACTTTATGCGTGGCTTAAAGAAAGACCTAGAATGGAGAGTTCGATTCAAAAACCCAAAAACTCTTCAGGAAGCTACGAGTTTTGCTAAAGCAGCCGAATGGGAAGTGAGTTATCAGGAGGGACTTCAAAGGGAAAACAATTCATCCGAGAACAAGGACAGGGATCCAAAAGAAAATAATAAATTCCAATCTCATTTTCAAGAACGATTTACCCCCTATCGTCCAAAAAGAATATCGCGCGTATTTACCTTTGACACAGCGCACGCTGGGGAAACATCGCGTGGATCAAATCTTAATATAAGACGCAGCATGAATTCGAAACAATTCAATACAACTTCGAAACACGACAGTAATTCATATAACGTTTCAAATTGCTATAATTGCGGTGAAGCAGGGCATTTAGCTCGCGGATGTTTAAAGAAAAAACAAGATAATTGGATTCAGTGTTATGCATGTGGAAAGGTGGGTCATATTGCTCGCGATTGTAATAACAAGAAAACGCATAATAATTTTCAAAGCCGCGAAATCGAAGGGAACGCTGCAGAACGTGTTCCTAAGCAATCCCAAGTAAAAGAAGCCGTGAAATTTGGAAAATCTCTTAAAGATCGAAAAGGGGCTTTAAACTAGAAGGAAACTCGGAGAACAAGCGCGACTTCGAGGAAGCAAAGCCGAAAGCGCTCATTAAAATAATAATATTAACAATAAAGACGCGAAAAACGGCAGAGACACCCATTGTAACCCTTGAAAGCGAAAACTTTACAGCGCACCAAACTACATTTGTAATCGACACGGGTGCTCAGGTAAATTTGATTAAAAGAAAAAATATTAATTCGAACGGTAAAATAAATGAACAAGAAATTCTCAAGTTGTACGGAATAGGTCCCGGACCTGTCGAAACACAAGGGGCTATCCAAGTAAAAATCGAGGATGAAATGGTTGAATTTCACGTGGTTCCCGATAATTTCGCTATCAGACAAGACGGACTGTTAGGGATGACTTTTCTCAAAGATCAAGACGCGGTAATCCATATAAATAGGAAATTAATGACGACGAAAATAGGAACATTTCCCTTTCGCAATTGTGAGACTTTCCTGATCGCTGCTCGATCATCTCAAATTATTTCGGTGCCCATAAAAAACGCAGACTTAGAGACAGGATATTTGGCATTCGTCGATATTGGCAAGGGAATTTTCCTTGGTGAAAATATAGTAAAACAAATAGATGGTTTTGCTAAAGTTTATTGTACGAATACAACAACTCGACCCGTAGAATTAACGATTCCCCCGCTAGAAATAGAGGAATTCGAAGTAATAAAACCTGGTCCCCGTACTGCTCGTAAAGCTGAACCTGAAGGAGATGCACGATCTGTGAATGGCGAAAGATTAACCGCATTATTGAAAAATATCGATCTCAGTAAACATAATGTCGAGGAAAAGGAGAGTATCTTAGGATCAATTTCCGATTACCTGTACCAGTTTCGCTTACCAGGAGATAAATTAGGATGTACATCAGTTTTAAGGCACAAAATAAATACCACCGATGATAAGCCCGTGAATAAAAAACAGTACAGACATCCACCCGAACATAATGACGTTGTCATCGAACAATCGACCGAGTTGCTCAAAGATAAAGCCATTTCAGTATCCGATTCACCATATAATTCGCCAGTTTGGGTTGTCCCAAAAAAATGCGATTCTCAGGGTAATCGTCGATGGCGAATGGTAATAGATTACCGAGGATTGAATGAAAAAACAATCGGAGACGCGTATCCCCTTCCCAATATTACAGCAATTCTGGATCAGCTCGGTAAAGCAAAATATTTTTCAGTATTAGATCTTGCTTCTGGTTTTCACCAGATCGAAGTTGAACCAGCAGATCGACCCAAAACCGCTTTTTCTACCCCATATGGTCATTTTCATTTTAATAGAATGCCTTTTGGTTTAAGAAATGCCCCCGCCACGTTTCAAAAATTAATGGATCAAGTTTTATCAGGATTACAAGGCAACGAGTTATTTGTTTACATGGACGACATCGTAATTTATGCGAACTCTCTCAGAGAACATGAGAAAAAACTGAAAAAACTATTGGAAAGATTAAAAAACGCCGGACTCGTTCTTCAGCCAGAAAAATGCAAATTCTTATGCAAAGAAGTTTTATATCTCGGGCATGTTATTACAAGAGAAGGAGTTAAACCAGACCCGAAAAAGATAGAAGCAGTAATGAGTTTTCCTCGTCCAAAAAATTGTAAAAATATTAAACAGCTTTTAGGACTTGCTGGTTATTACAGACGTTTTATCCCGAATTTTGCCTCAATCGTAAAGCCTTTAACGATTTTACTGAAAAAAACAAACGATTTTCACTGGAGTCAAGCGCAAGAAAATTCATTCAATGAAATAAAGAAAATTCTATGCACTCAACCATTATTACAGTATCCCGATTTTACCAAACCATTTGTAATCACGACAGACGCATCCGGTTTTGCATTAGGCGCTATACTGAGCCAGGGTCCCGTAGGTAAGGATCTTCCGATAGCGTATGTTTCCCGTACCCTCAATGCCGCAGAGATAAATTATTCTACCACTGAAAAAGAATTATTGGCTATAATATTTGCTGTAAAACAGTTTCGTCCCTATGTATTTGGTCGTAAATTTACCTTGATCACTGATCATCGACCGTTGATCTGGCTCCACAATCTTAAAGATCCTGCTTCAAGGCTTGCACGTTGGAAAATATGGCTCAGTGAATACGATTACGATATTCAATACAAGCCTGGTCGAGTAAATGCAAACGCTGACGCACTCTCAAGAAATCCTGTAGAATCTACCATACATCCTGAGGAAACTGATCATCGGGTGCTGATCGTGCATGATCCGTCACCCGCTGCAGAATCCGATCTCCTCGTAGATGAATATCCGATCGAACGTGTGTTCCTGTGTAATAAGATTTCAGAGGATGTTGAAATAGTTAAAGACTGTGACAATGACGTAACAGACAAAAAAGAAAGTGAAAACTCCCGAATTGGAGGCTCGTGTGGGGGACGCGTAACAACCTCGTATGAGGGAGGTTCGGTCGGCTCACCGAGTAGTTTTGTGTCTCAAAGTTTGAGAGCTCCCCTTGGGGAAAGCTGTGATGCGGTGGTGAAGTCTGCACACAGAGAGGATATACCCTCAATGTTTGGCACATCCTTCGGGAAAGGTGCGCGCGGAGGAAGCGCATCAACTCTAGGAACGAATTCCAATGGGAAAGGTTCCGTTGAGGGGAGCGCAGGACTCTTGCGGAGTTTTAACGTCTGTAACCCAGACGCAACGTGTATTGAGTTGTTGCCCCGGGAAGACGTGCCTTCACCACGTAGTAAGAATGAGAAAATTGAAATTGGCCAAGACTTGTTGACGAAGACGAAAAAGAGACGAATAGTAGAACATGAGAGTTGTACCGAGATGAGAAAAGAACTGTTTAATGGACCACGATTTCCGAAAATAACTCCTATCCTAATAACGAATCCAAGATCAATATTGAGACCCATAATCCAGAGCAGTGCTGACACGATAATGATGAGAGATGATAATATAATAAATTTTATATCTGCAGATTGTATTTTGACAACTTCTGTTGGAAGAGATTTGATGAATGCAGGAAAATTGCGCTTGCAAAGCTTGAAAGCGGAAGAGCCAGAATTAGGTCAAGTAGTTGTGACTAAAGACAAGAAAAACTGTATTTTTCATTTGTTCATTCGAGAAAAATTTGATGATAAAATTTTTATGAAAAATGTTGAGTTAACGATAGAAGCTCTTAAACAAGCCACAGAAGCATTAAAAGTGAAAAGTTTTAGTGTATCGAAAGTTGGAAATGGATTAGCTAATGTTTCGTGGGTTTTAATCGAGAAAATATTTCGAGCTCATTTTGGTCAAGATAACTATGAGATAACTGTTTGCACTGGAACAGTCAAGACTCCACCCGAAACGGAACGACCCTTAATTATAGCTGAAAATCACGACTCTGTTGTCGGAGGACATAAAGGTGAAACCAAAACTTACGAAAGAATAAGGCAGTCTTATTATTGGAAAAATATGAAAGACGATATACACAATTATATTAAAACATGCAGTTCCTGTCAACGAAAGAAATTAACTCGAGTAAAGACTAGGCAACCAATGCGAATCACCGATACTCCGACTAAAGTATTCGAAAAACTTCAAATTGATATCGTGGGGCCCTTACCCGTAACAGAGACAGGGAATAAGTATATACTAACCTGGCAAGATTGTTTGTCGAAGTATTCCGGAGGTATCCCTCTACGAAACGTCGAAGCACCTACTATCGCAGTTGCATTTGCGGAAGCTTTTATTTGCTTGTATGGATGCCCTGAATCCGTTCAAACTGATCAAGGTAGCCAATTCCTTAGTTCAATTATGGCTAACATCGCAAAAATCTTCAAGATAAGACAGTTCAAGTCAACGTCCTTCCATCCACAATCGTTAGGATCCCTCGAGAGAAGTCACCACACATTTATCGAGTATCTAAAACATTATTGCACACAAGTTAATTGGGATCTTTGGTTACCCTTTGCTATGTTTTCTTTTAATACTTCCCTTCATGAGTCGACTGGATTCACCCCTTACGAGATTGTTTTTGGCAATAAGGCTAGACTGCCCTCCGAATTTGCAGAAGAAAATGTGCCATTGACGTATGTTGCTTTGGTCGACGATTTACTGACTAGGTTAACAGAGACTCAATCCACGGTTGTATCTAGACTGGAAGCTGCAAAGAGACGGTGTAAAAGATATTACGATAGAAAATTGAATGAAAAGAACTTCAAAATCGGACAATATGTTTACTTACTCAAGGAGCCGAGAACCAACAAATTTGACGATCATTACACTGGACCCTTCTTAATAAATAAAATCTTCAACGATAGCAATGTCGAGTTGCAAGTGAGCCAGAATAAAACGAAAATAGTTCACATGGATAAATTAAAACATGCATTCATAAGGCTGGATGAATACGATTAATGAAAAGGTATCAAATTGTGCTAGATATCGAACGATAGCTTAATTTTAAATTCTATCGTTGACGAATCTTTTAAAAATTTCTTTATTATTACTAGAGCAAGATATTTTGACTAAAGGCTCTCATTTATTAAATTCTATTTTATGTATTTTATATTCATCATGAATTTAAATTTGTACTGTTAACGAATGGATAAAAGATCTATTAAGTAACATAACCTCTAAATATATATATATATATATATATATGAGAATAAATCTATTTACATTTACTGAGAATCCTTTTTATAATAATTGAATTTGCTTTTGAAAATTTGTTAGCTCTTCTAAGGATATAGAAAATTATATACCATAAATCTTGTTTATCACTTGCTTTATTTTGACTCGTTATCGACAGCAATCGACAGCTTCTCCTTGCCCACGATCACAACACGCACCTTCCTCTCCATAGACTACAAAAAGTTGTTTCACGGAAACATCTTTTTTAATAAGGGGAAAGGTGTGACGAATGCGAAATTCGTCGCTAGAGCGCGGCTCCTTCTTTTGTGCGAAAAACCGCGAAAGTATGAAACCTTAAAATTCAATCTTCGATATCCATGTAATTTTATGGCAAGTGGAATAATTATTTTATATGTAGCCTTATTATTTGAGAAATCACGAGAGGAACGTGATAGGGGATGTGGTGCTTAACTAATAAATTATAACGATAAGAAGTAATATTTGAGAATAACCAGAAATAATAACTATTTTATAGTATTATGAATACGTGACTAGCATATATACACCTCGATTTCTATATCCTTTATTATTTACAGAACACTGTAACCGTTTCAACGTAGAGTAAACCTTTCGACTAATATAAATAGTTTCTTATTACCGAATTTGCTCGGTGTTTCAAATCGACTCTCCGTACACGGGATATGTCGATCATCGGATCGTAAAGATAAGCTGAGAACAAGAACGATCTTTGTGGGAATGAAAGGGCCAACGCACAACGGGTCAGACCCTTTGGGTGGGGAGAGTGCAAGGGATGTGATTGGATGCATGCGAGTGATGCGTACGGAGTCTGCGCGAAGACTCAAGAAAAGGTCTGGACCTTTGTAATGTAAAAGAGAGCAGAAAGAACAGAGACCAATTCCGACCACCCTCGAGAACACACTTTTGTAAGACTGATAATATCCCAAAAAGAATAAAAGTGTTCAATCTTCAATTTTCGTTTTGAGTTTTGATTTACGTATCTGGAAAATTTCCAAGGCGAGCTTTAGCTCCTTGCCAATCGAACCCATTTGAATTAACATTATTTTTAATTGCACGTTTTCCCGCTCGGAGCGTTACAAGCGTACGCAAGTTACGCTCCTTGGGGAGTCACCCTCACTCTAGCACGTGTTACGTCCCAACGCACAGGTAGCGCCAGTTGTCGAGCGGCAAGTTCAAATGAATGAACCTGAGGTGGGCTCGTTAGCCACTAAAGTCCATCCCCGAGGGTGGACACTCCAACGAAGTCACTCGTCTCGATTTGATTTGATATTTTACAGAAAGAACTAGGAATTTAGGATGATTGACTGAAGGGTATGCAAATCAATGAAAAGGTTACTCATTTATAGGAGAGCACGTAAATATGTTTGTTTATTACTTATTTTATAAGGTATATGAAAAAGTGAACTGTACTACAAGACGGCTTGAATTTAAGTGACGAAGAGTCGAACGCGGACTTCTCGGTCTTCGGAAAAGTCCGCCCTCGCACGTACACACATACACATGCATACACACCGTTACATATATCGTCGAGCGCACCCCGCCAAGGGTGCGCGTGGATGCAGACATACAGGGGCCACCAGCCTAGACCCGCGGAGAGGGGGTTGTATATGCGTACGGGGCCTCATCATTGCATGAGCCCCTTTTGCCCCCCTCCATGAGGATTGACCAGCTCACAAAGAGGCCCTTTGACGTAAAACAGTCCATGTGTTTCGCACTTACAAAGAACTATAAAATCCTCGCCTCGAGAAACCCTGTGTTTATGTATATATCCCAACCATAAATTCTAAGAGTTATATTCTAAACCACTTGGTTACGCTTTAATCTGAAACACGATTTTCGTCACAGGAAATATTAAACATATGACCCTTCGATTTCTATGACCCTTCTATGGAAATATATTTTCAATAAAAAGGGTAAATAAATGTAAATGTATCGATCCATGAGAGCTAAATATAAATGTCCGAATATCGTGCCTCAAATTTCTCGCGTTAATTCGCAACGACCTCTTGAATGTAACTAGCGACGTTACACCTCCCCCCTTAAAGAAAAATGCGATTCTCCGTAGAGTCGCATTTTATGTCTTATCGTAAAGGTCCATGGAAGGGATCGTCGCTACGGTAGCTAATTGCAATCATTTTGTGTTGCTGATTGTTACGCATGTTATGTACGAGAATCAACGAATGTTAATTGCATGGTTAATCTGAAACGATTTACAACTAATTTTAATTTCCCTTACTAATAAACTGTAAACTAAATAAATCCTATAAATAGGCGGGTTTTAATCTATTAATATGAACAATATTTTTCCGATGTGCACTCATCTTTATCTCTGCGTTTTCTCGCCCTAGCATCCGACTGATTTCGAAAGGACCTAGGTAATTGGGCTCAAGTTTATTTGCTTTGCTGTTGTTCAACAAGAAAACCCAATCTCCTTCGGTAAAATCGCGGGTGTGGACGTTCCTATCGTAATATTCCTTCGATTTTGGGTGCATTCCGAATTGAGCTGGCAGCGCTACAGCGTGATATGCTACGCTTTCCCAACTTTAGGCGTTCCGAATCGACGATGTAGCACATTATAGTTTTATACCCCCCATTCCTCAGCAAATCACTCGCGGAACGGTCTCGCCGTGATATTTGGCAATATTTGGCGGGAAGATAAGACGCTGTGGCTGCACTACGTCGGGAGGTAGTGCAGCCACAGCGTTTCATCTAGGGACATTGAGCGCAGCCCTAGCCTTGCGACGGGCTCTGACGTCGCACTCGCATCGCGCTACCTACAGTTTCGGAACGCCGCGGAGGAAGCTATTAGCGCTGCGAGCTCAATTCGGAATGCACCCTTAAATTTCGCCCTGTCCAAGTTTTCTGCGGCATTCAATTGCGTATTTCGAAGTTTCGTGACAAGATCTCCTAAGTAATCTGTGTATGTTAACGATGTACTATCCCTAACAAAACTGGAAGGAATCCTCGCCGTCCTTCCGAAAATTAACTCATGGGGTGTGAATCCCGTTGCTTCGTGTACTGATGTGTTGTACGAGAACATGGCATATCTCAACCAAGTGTCCCAATCTCTATCAATGTCTATATAGTGTTTAAGGTATTCCACCAAAACCAAATGGCTTCTCTCCAACGACCCGTTTGTTTGAGGATGGAATGCTGTTGTTTTCAACTGTCTAATCTTGAATAATTTTGCAAGGTGCTTCATTACTTCGCCAGTGAGATTTCTACCTTGGTCGGTCAAGATTGATTCGGGACATCCAAAGCTACAAATAAAATTTTCTGCAAAGGCCTTAGCAATAGTTTCAGCAGTTGTTTCAGCTAGAGCTATTGCCATTGAATATTTAGTTAAACTATCCTGTATGGTTAAAACGTATCTATTTCCTGAGCTTGTAATAGGTAATGGCCCTACGATGTCGAGAGCTATTTTCTCGAATGCTGCTTGGGGAGTATCTGTAATTATCATTGGCTGTTTCGTCTTAACTCTCACAAGTTTGTTCTTTTGGCAAATTATACAATGTTTAATAAAATTCTGAACCTCCGTTTTCAGGTTTTGCCAAAAATACTGTTCTCTAATCCTTTCATACGTTTTCCTAACCCCTTTATGACCTCCTACTGCGGACTCGTGCATTTCTTTTATGATTTTACAACGCTGCTCAACCTCAGGAACTTGGATTTGATTTAAACACAAAGTAATGTGATATCCGGTTGGAAAAACTGTCTCGAGATGCATTTTGATATTACCCCAGGGTAACTTGTCTAGCCCATCTCCAGTTCTTGCTAGTCTGACTGTTCTAACTGCGAAGTGATCCATTGCTTCTTTTAATTTACTGATTCCCGTTATTACGTTACCCAGTTCCGTTTTACCGTCTGATTTTTCTTTGACTACTATCGAGAAAATGTGCCAATTTCCATGTTTAGATATAATTACATCTCCGACTTCGGGGACTCTATTTGCGAATTCTAATTCGTTAATACATTGCTTATCCAAAAGTTCTTTAGTCACCTGAGTTCTCGTTTTATTGTCTGCCGAAATAAAGTGTGCAATATTATCCCTTTTCATTAAAATCCCATCTCTAGTTTCCGAAAATACATTTGCTATGGTAGATCTTCTTAGTTTCTTTATAGGAATGTTCGTGTGGGAAGATTCGCTCGCTTCGTCTTCTTCGGAGGAGCTATCATCACTAAGATTCGATTCTGAGAATGTCTTATCTTGGCAAGAATTTATAGGAAGTAGATTCTTTTGTGGGGGAGCACGCAAAATTTCGGAACCCGGACATTCAAGACTATTGCTGGTATCATATTCAATATTTTGTGAATTGACATTGCAATCGTTATTGCACCTTTTTGTTTGATCAATTATTTCACTTCCTTCCGATGACGACTCGAGTGTTAGTACATGCAGCTGCTTTTGAAAAATTTCATGCAATTCAGTGGGATCAATTAAGGACGTCCTCTCCTTTAGCTTCACAGATTTATCATCCGATGCGGCATCTAGTGCCTCCATCGATCCCAGGCCCGGGAATAATTCAAGCTGGTGATCTCTGTCACCAACGACAAAAAGGGTAGTTCTTTCTACTATCCCTCTGGAGGAGACTGCCAATTTATTTTCCGGCGGCTCGGCCTCCTGGGCAGAGAGTACTGTACCCTCTCGGGTCACGCTTTCCAGCTCCACGTCAGACTGCCCAGCCACCGGGAATGCCTTCTGCGCTCCAGATAATCGAGCCGCGTGAGGTTCCAATAGGAACCGTTCCACTTTTGCCGCGTGGGGCTCCAAAAGGATCCATCCCACGTCCTTTGTCATGCGGCGTGGGGGCCTAACCGTGTCCAACCCACTGCGGCGGGGTTCTCCAAAAGGAGTCTTCCCCATTAAATCTGTGAATGCTTCAGGATTTTTCTCTATTTCGTTTTTATGACTTTCTTTAATTAATTTCATGAGTTCATCTTTAGGAAGTGTTTCATTATTTACAGTGTGCCAAACGCTCTTTGTGAATTTTATATTGGCGATCTCCATATCGACTGGATTGCGTGAGAGAGCGTCAGCATTTGCATTCAATCGTCCTGGTTTATAAATAACCACATAGTCGTATTCTCTCAATTTCAGTAACCAGCGCATTAGTCGTGAAGTCGGGTCTTTAATCTTGTGAGCCCATACTAATGGCCTGTGATCTGTTACGAGTGTAAACTTGGTTCCGTATAAATAAGGTCTGAATTGCTTAACAGCGAAGACAATTGCATATAACTCTTTCTCTATAACAGAATAGTTAAGTTCCGCACCTTTAAGTAGCTTTGAAGCATAAGATATTGGAAGATCTTTTCCTATGTCTCCTTGGCTGAGAACTGCTCCTAATGCGTAATGAGAGGCGTCCGTTGTAACGACAAAGGGTTGTTTGAAATCCGGGAATTGCAAAATTGGTTCTTTACAAAGCAGTTCGCGTAGATTTTCAAACGCATTTCGCTCTTCCTCATTCCATGTAAAGGTCTGTCCCTTTTTCAATAACTGCGTGAGCGGTCGGGAAATTTTTGCAAAGTCGGGTATGAATCTTCGATAGTACCCAATTAGACCAAGAAATTCTCTGATATTTTTGGGAGTTTTTGGTATTGGAAAATCCTTTACTGCTGTTAATTTTCTGGGGTCGGGACGTACGCCACTCTCGCCTATTACGTGGCCTAAGTATGCCACATTTTTTTTTAAGAACTCACACTTGTCCGGTTGTAAAGACAGTCCGGCAGTGCGGAGTTTCCCTAAAAGTTTTATGGCCTTTTGTTCGTGCTCTTTCAAAGAAGAGGCGTATATGACTATATCGTCGAGGTATACGAAGAGCTCGACCCCCTGTAGACCTGAAAGGACTTGATCCATCAACCGCTGGAAGGTGGCCGGGGCGTTTTTCAATCCGAAAGGCATCCTCTTATAATGATAATGACCATTTGGGGTTGAAAAGGCCGTTTTGACTTTATCGTTCTCTTCCATAGGTATCTGGTGAAAGCCCGAAGCCAGGTCGAAGACAGAAAAATATTTCGCCCCACCTAACTGATCTAAAATATCAACGATATTAGGAAGTGGATAAGCGTCACCTGTAGTTTTCTCGTTAAGGTTCCGGAAGTCAATGACCATACGCCATCGTTTATTACCAGCTGAATCTGGTTTTTTGGGGACCACCCAAATCGGTGAATTGTAAGAAGAGTTTGATGGTTCTATTATTCCTCCAGTGAGTAATTCTTTAACTTGTCTCTGTATTTCCTCCTTGTGTACAAGGGGATATCTGTACTGTTTGGTATTGATCGGTATGTCGTCTTTAGTTGGGATTTTATGTTTTACAACGTTAGTTCCCTTTAATGTGTCTCCTGGCAAGTGGAATTGGTAAGGAAACCTCTCGACGATTCTAATTACGCTTTCCCTTTCTTCCTTATTTAATTCGTCCAAGCGAAGTGAATTCAAAACTTCTTTTGGGCGCTCCTTAGGGTCTTTCCCGCTTTTAATTTTTTCGTGTTTTACTGAGGGCAGTAACTCTACCTCCGTAATCTCAACAACGGGAATTTTAATTTCCTTCTCATTCTCGTCCGAGTTAGTTACAAAAATCCATGCGATCCCGTTATGATTTTTTACTAATGCTTCGCCTGCATATAAATTTTCTCCCAAATCTAACCTGCGCACGTAACCTTCTGTTGACTTTGTATTTATTACTCGAATCGCAACCCTTTTCTTACACCTTCCGGGAATTTTTATAGACTCTACTGGACACAATGGGACACTAATACCTCTTTTCCTAATCTTCAGCGTATTGTCCTCGAATGAGAGCACCGCGTTCTCTTCTTTAAGAAATTGTAAGCCCAAAATACCCTCCTGCTTTAACGGAAAATCATCTCTGACAACTTGAAACTTGCACGGAATGGAGTGGAACTTTATCGTAACTTCCCCAAGGGTCTCTTCGAATCCCGCTGTGATACCTGAAAGTGTGTATCGATGATCCCTATTTATTTTTATCCCTGGCATTAAACACTGGTGTTTAATTAGATTAATATCTGCACCTGAATCGACGAGGAGTCATAATTTTCTCAAACGAATAAGCTCATCGCTCGTAATCGTTACACATGGACGTTCGATTGGATTGGACTCAGTGATATTAATTGAAGCTTGAGGTAACTGAAGCTGGGATGTTCTTTCAGATGAGGGCTGCTCGTTCGTATTACGAATATTATTGTTCTTTGGATCGCTACTACGATTTGAAGAATTACGATCTTTATTTCGACAATCTTGTGCAGTATGGCCCGTTCTGTTGCAAAAAATACAGTATCCCGGCTTCGATCTGCTATAACACTCGTTTTTGTAATGGCCCTGATTTCCACATGCAAAGCATATAACGGATTTAGGATTCAAACGTTTGAGAAACTTATTCGTACCCTCCGATTTGGCCGTGTAAACGTATGCCTTATTTTTAAAATGTGTTCCCCTGCCTTTATTAAAATTCTGGGATTTCCACGGGGCGTTGTCACCGCGTGTATATCCGGCATCGTTTCCGTAATTTTTTTGTTCGTCCGTCTTGGGACTGTCTCGGGTATCCTTTTTGAAAAGGGCATTACGTTGCTCGACCTCCTTCTCTAATTCTAGGGACAGGTCAATGGCATTAGGAAGTGAGAATGGTCTGTAGCTGGATACTCGTACTCCTAGCTCACCTCTGAGGCCTCGCACAAAGCTATCCCTACCACTTTCTTGGGTGCTAGCTAATAGCCCTGCACTGATCTCTGGGGGGTATTTCTCTTTTATTAATTCTGTTGTTCCCTGCAATATTTCGTTAACTCTCGTTACATAATCCATTATACTCTCGTTTGATTTTTGACAAATGTTTGATAAAAGAACTTGCCATTGTGATAATGTTCGTCGTGGCGCGAAGGCTCTTTTTAAATTCTCAAGTACTTCGGCAAGGGTGAGATCGTTTTGATTGGCAATGTAGGCACTTGCTTTTCCTTGAATGCGCGATTTGATTAACTGCGTCAAGTACAATTTGGCAGATGGTTGAATCAAAAGTGTGGCTTGCTTACAAATTTCTATGAAACTGTTGACGGGAATATTCTCTCCATTAAAAATCGGTATAAGACTTGCAACGTCTTTGACTCCCATAAAACTCGACTGACTCGAATTTTCTGAGCTAAAAGAATTATTTTGAGTTAGCATGGTCCCGGAATTTATTGAGCTTTCTTCAGCAGTCGTCGGAGAATTTTCGACTAAGGACATTTCAGTTACGGGGACTATCTGCCAATTCGTAGTTGATTTCGACATTTTCGAATCTTATAATTTTCCAATTATTTTATAGCTAATAATATATATATATATATATATATATATATATAAATTTTTTTTTTTTTTTTTTTTTTTTTTTTAATATATATATATATTTTTTTTTTTTTATTTTTTTTTTTTTTAATTTTAATATATCTGTATATGGTTTGTTTTGTGCTCTCCTCTTTGGTCGACACCTTAATTAGGCTGCGGCCTTTATTTTATTTTTTTCAGGATATCAGTATTCACTGCTTGGTCCAGGGAAACCGCAGAAAACCTGTACAATATCCTGGTGTCATCCCAAATTATTATCAATGCAAATAAGACTTAAAATTTAAGACTTACAGTTTGTTGTTCTGTAGTAATGATACATACACTAATTAATGAGTCACTTATAATCCAACTACTCGTTCCTCACGTTCATATAATGGTTTCACTTCACCTTTTTATTCACAAATTGCCCATATGTTTTCCACTATTTTATTGTTTAACAACACTATCGTCAGTTGGTATCCTCCGGATTGATCGACTCGTTGATATCCCCAGTTGGTATCCTCCGGATTGATCGACTCGCTGAACGTGACTATCCTCAGTTGGTATCCTCCGGATTAATTGACTCGTTGAATGTGACAATCCCAGTTGGTATCCTCCGGATTAATTGACTCGTTGAATGTGACAATCCCAGTTGGTATCCTCCGGATTAATTGACTCGTTGAATGTGACAATCCCACCGCTGTCACCAAATTTCTTCCTGTTACGTCCCAACGCACAGGTAGCGCCAGTTGTCGAGCGGCAAGTTCAAATGAATGAACCTGAGGTGGGCTCGTTAGCCACTAAAGTCCATCCCCGAGGGTGGACACTCCAACGAAGTCACTCGTCTCGATTTGATTTGATATTTTACAGAAAGAACTAGGAATTTAGGATGATTGACTGAAGGGTATGCAAATCAATGAAAAGGTTACTCATTTATAGGAGAGCACGTAAATATGTTTGTTTATTACTTATTTTATAAGGTATATGAAAAAGTGAACTGTACTACAAGACGGCTTGAATTTAAGTGACGAAGAGTCGAACGCGGACTTCTCGGTCTTCGGAAAAGTCCGCCCTCGCACGTACACACATACACATGCACACACACCGTTACATATATCGTCGAGCGCACCCCGCCAAGGGTGCGCGTGGATGCAGACATACAGGGGCCACCAGCCTAGACCCGCGGAGAGGGGGTTGTATATGCGTACGGGGCCTCATCATTGCATGAGCCCCTTTTGCCCCCCTCCATGAGGATTGACCAGCTCACAAAGAGGCCCTTTGACGTAAAACAGTCCATGTGTTTCGCACTTACAAAGAACTATAAAATCCTCACCTCGAGAAACCCTGTGTTTATGTATATATCCCAACCATAAATTCTAAGAGTTATATTCTAAACCACTTGGTTACGCTTTAATCTGAAACACGATTTTCGTCACAGGAAATATTAAACATATGACCCTTCGATTTCTATGACCCTTCTATGGAAATATATTTTCAATAAAAAGGGTAAATAAATGTAAATGTATCGATCCATGAGAGCTAAATATAAATGTCCGAATATCGTGCCTCAAATTTCTCGCGTTAATTCGCAACGACCTCTTGAATGTAACTAGCGACGTTACACACGGTAAATCGACGGTAATTTTTAGAAACTAGCCCCAATTCACAAAATTCCCGTCGACGTAAAAAGTCACTAGGTTACACCTTGTTACGTCCCAACGCACAGGTAGCGCCAGTTGTCGAGCGGCAAGTTCAAATGAATGAACCTGAGGTGGGCTCGTTAGCCACTAAAGTCCATCCCCGAGGGTGGACACTCCAACGAAGTCGCTCGTCTCGATTTGATTTGATATTTTACAGAAAGAACTAAGAATTTAGGATGATTGACTGAAGGGTATGCAAATCAATGAAAACGTTACTCATTTATAGGAGAGCACGTAAATATGTTTTGTTTATTACTTATTTTATAAGGTATATGAAAAAGTGAACTGTACTACAAGACGGCTTGAATTTAAGTGACGAAGAGTCGAACGCGGACTTCTCGGTCTTCGGAAAAGTCCGCCCTCGCACGTACACACATACACATGCATACACACCGTTACATAATCGTCGAGCGCACCCCACCACCCCACCAAGGGTGCGCGCGGATGCAGACATACAGGGGCCACCAGCCTAGACCCGCGGAGAGAGGGTTGTATATGCGTACGGGGCCTCATCATTGCATGAGCCCCTTTTGCCCCCCTCCATGAGGATTGACCAGCTCACAAAGAGGCCCTTTGACGTAAAACAGTCCATGTGTTTCGCACTTACAAAGAAACTATAAAATCTTCGCCTCAAGAAACCCTGTGTTTATGTATATATCCCAACCATAAATTCTAAGAGTTATATTCTAAACCACTTGGTCACGCTTTAATCCGAAACACGATTTTCGTAACAGGAAATATTAAACATATGACCCTTCGATTTCTATGACCCTTCTATGACTACGTTTCTATCGAGGGTCAGATTTGGGTCAGAGTCGGGTTAGGGTCGAGTTTTGTCGATCTGATCCCGCTTGTTTCCACCGGTACAGAGCCAGAGTAGGGTTAGAGCGGAGTTGACTGTTACCAACTGTTTTCAAACAGCACGTTATGATTGCTAGGTTATGGTATTCATAACAAACAGTTTACCGAATCCCAAAAAAATAGCGGAAATAAATCATGGATCCGAGATTAATACTTATCAATCAACATGTTACTAATATGCATAAACTGTTTGAAATTTTTAAGGAGCGGCGTCGGAGAGCAGCGCAAAGATTCGACGTTATCAAGTTGGTAGTGCTGAATTAATTCAACTCGACTCTAACCGTTTCCACCGGAGTCTATTTCGACCCTACCCTAAATTTTTATTGGGTAGAGTTTGGATAGACCCGAGGCGTTTCCATCGCTAAACCGCGCACACGAACTCAACCCTAACCCGACTCTGACCCCATTCTAACCCTCGATGGAAACGTAGTCGTTGAGAAGTGTTGAGTGTGAACATTTTCGGGCCGGATACGTTTATGTTGAGGTGCGTTGCGATTGGTCGGAAAAAGTGTGACGCCATATTGGTCATTCGGTAAGTCAGATTGACACAACCTAACCTAACCCAACTACAGTAATCAGTGATTACAAGCCACCATTTGTGGTGAGCCTTTCTACTCAACGTTTAGTTCGGCTAAACACACCCATTGCGTGACCTTCCGGGCGGGATCCCAACCGCTCTTTGCTGAAAATTCCCAGGTGGGAATCCATATGGAACAATATGGATACCAATAGAATCATATGGATGTACATCTAAATCTATGGAAACCCAGAACCATGGAAAATCCATACGGGTAATTCCACGGGCTTCCCGTATGAAATCTAGTTGGATGCACATGGACTTTCTGTAGTTTCACTACCTGAAATGGTGGTCTGAATTGGTATAGATGAGCCCATGGGTATCTAAATGGATGTAATCCCTAGCGTATTGAGCGACCGCATGAAACCACCTTGGAAACCACCTAAAAACGACGGTGTTTTTGTGCCAAATTTATACCGACCAAACCACCGCGGAGACCACCGTCCCGGGGGTCCCAATTTTTCGAGTGGAGCTTACGGCAAAGTGGATTTCAAAATAACGACTGGCAAAACCACCGTAAAACGAGCACTGACACTCGAGCAGTCGTTTAATGGTCGTTTTAACGGTTGTCATTTGTACAAACCACCATGCCGTAAGCTCCGTTAAAAAAAGTGGGACCGTCGGGACCGTGGTTTTCACAGTGGTTTGGTCCGTATAAATTTGGCACAAAAACACCGTCGCTTTTATGGTGTTTTGTATGGTCGCACAGACTGCTAGGGATGTGGTTTCACATAGGAACACCTCCCGGATTACGTATAAATTCCTGTGAAAGTACCATGGAAATGTCCATCCATAGTCCATGAAAATTAGCATGTGAAATCTATCAGTCGTCTTATGGAATTTTCGAAGAATAAGCATATGAATCCATGTGCGATCACACAAATTATTATGAGCAGTCCATAGTAGAATGTAGAATTCCATAGAAATGTCACGGTAAAATCCAGTAACGATCCATGGACATCTCCACTCAAAATCCACTAGATTTCCCATCAGAATCATAGAAAAAAACCTACGAATCTATGTGTGATCACACAGATTGTCGTGGGAAGTCCACAGTAGAATGTAGAATTCCATGGAAATGTCACGGTGAAATCCAGTAACGAACCATGGAAATCTCCACGCAAAATCCAGGTTGAAATCAGAGAAAAACAACATACCAGTCCATGTGTGATCACACAGACTGTCGTGGGAAGACCATAGTAGAATGTAGAATTCCATGGAAAAGTTACGGTGAAATCCAGTAACGATCCATGGAAATCTCCACACAAAATCCATTGGATTTCACTTCGAAATCAGAGAAAAACAACATACGAATCCCTGTGTGATCACACAGACTGTTATGGGAAGACCATAGTAGAATATAGGATTCCATGGAAATGTCACGGTGAAATCCAGTAACGACACCGCGCTTTAAGATCGCGGTCGCTATCATATTCGGTCATATATAATTATACATATATTATACTTGGCCGTATACGAGGTCACCTGACGATATACGCTCATACGTGATAATATCTGATATAAATTACTTATATACATATGTATATGAGTATATATACTCATTACATGCATATCCCGTAGGAAAAAGTTACATTGCTTAACATTGGCGCCTCAATGGGACTTCAATGGCAACATCACTCAAACCAATGGTGATCCGAATGGCAAAGTAGCCTAATATAGAAATAAAGGTTATTTTTTATAGGCTTATAATTCCAATGAAATAACATCATGGCAAGATTATGAGCATGTTGTATATTGTGATTTACTTCTGTTTCTTATTTTCTCTGTTCAATTCTCACGAGGAATGTCTTTTGTTTCTTTTTTTTTTTCTTTATCATTTTTCCGCATTATATTTTTTTTCCGACTACAATTAATTTACTAGTACTATTACATAAATTATTTCGCGACAAACAGAAAATAATGCGAGGGTTAAGCATTGATCGACTTGAGACGGAATGTCTGATATCATCATCAATGTTCAATTGTGTGTGCGTACATTGACACGTATAATAACATACTATATGTTCGTTCAAATTTCGCGCGCGGAACGACGAGCTATTGGGTGACGTCAGAGCGTCGAGATCGAATCATATCGATTATATCGAATGCAATCGACAGTGAACGCGACGCGCTGCATGGTGAAGCATTTACGCGGTTGTGATTTACCGCCGGAATTATCGCGGCTTTTTAATTTACAAGTATATGAATGTATTATTGTATCTGCTGCAAAATTCTGTGCGCATTTTTTTGTAGTTTTGGTTTAATTCGTACGGTATATGGGTGCTTGCCGCTTAACCGCGTGTCTATTGACCATAACCTCAAGTGTTGGTGTTGCCCAATGTTTGCAGCAACGTTGCTGCAACATTTCGGTGCTGTATGGGCTGTTATGTAATATTTATCCATAGACCGTATGGTCTATGTATTTATCCCTTATGAATATTTATAAGTGTGTACTGTATAAAATAATGAGATGTCACTAAACTGTGTAAAAAAAAACGATTTAATATAAAATGTTACATCCGAAAATTCTCCATCGATCATCATTCCTGAAAGGATAATGGTAAATGAATGGTAAATATTACCACTCGAACACTGCCATTCATTTACCGTTAATGGGAAAAAGCCATTTGAGTGGCAAATCGCCATTCATTTATTACCATTAATAGAAAATCCAGTGGAAATTCAGTGGAAAGTCGCCATTCATTTATTACCATTAATAGAAAAAAAGCCATTTGAATGGCGAATATTACCTTTGGCAAATCGCCAATCATTTACCATTATCCTTTTGTGAATGGTGATGAATGGCGAATTTCAAAATGGTAAACCAGTGTAACTTTTCCCCCGTATAAATAAAAATACGTCAATCAACCCTAGCAGTCTATGCGACCATACAAAACACCATAAAAGCGACGGTGTTTTTGTGCCAAATTTATACGGACCAAACCACTGTGAAAACCACGGTCCCGACGGTCCCACTTTTTTTAACGGAGCTTACGGCATGGTGGTTTGTACAAATGACAACCGTTAAAACGACCATTAAACGACTGCTCGAGTGTCAGTGCTCGTTTTACGGTGGTTTTGCCAGTCGTTATTTTGAAATCCACTTTGCCGTAAGCTCCACTCGAAAAATTGGGACCCCCGGGACGGTGGTCTCCGCGGTGGTTTGGTCGGTATAAATTTGGCACAAAAACACCGTCGTTTTTAGGTGGTTTCCAAGGTGGTTTCATGCGGTCGCTCAATACGCTAGGGAAATGTAATGATCAGATTAGGATATGGTCATATCACATCATGTATGATTCAATATGATCATATCTAATCATATATTATATTATGATTAATCATATCTGATCATATACGAAAAATTGGCCAGGCCTGACCGTATCTGGTCATATTGACTTATATATGACCTGATACTACCATATCGTATCATATATATGAGTGGGCATGACAATATACTGTCAGACCGGGCCAATTTTCGTATATGATCAGGTATGATTATCATATATGATCATATCTCATTATTGTTCCCCGGGTATAGCATTCCATGAGGTATCATATGAGATGACTGCATATTTCACATGGATTTGAGTAAAACTACCATGGGATACCAGGGATAGTACGGTGTATTATGCAGGGATGGTATAGATTCCTGTAGAAATCTTTACAGATAGTCCACAAGATTACATAAATTACTATAGCATTCCATAAAGAATCATGTGGGATGACTGTATATTTCACATAGATTGTTGGGGAACCACCATGGAATGCGTGAGGAATAATTCGGCGTGGCATGCGAGCACAATATGGATTCCTGTAAAAATGCGCATGGACAGTCCATAACATTCCACATGGCGTTTAACATAGAAATCCATGTTTCAGTGCACCACCACAACCAGCGGATATCTATATGAAATCCCATAGATTCCCAGTTCCAAATTCCGGTAGAAAACCATACACATTTACATGGATTTTCATATGTATTTCCAGGTGGATTTTCCTATGGTTTTCTACCTAGAAATTTTCAGTAGGGTTTACGGTATAAAATTTTTTTTTTTCTCTTTACAGTACGTTTTGACGGTATATTGACACATATGGATATATATTCGTTATTGAACTGAAAATTACCGTCGATTTTGCACAGATTTTTACCTTTTTACACGGACTTTGCGTATTGCGTAACCTGCACAACCATCGCTGGAAATCTCTGACGACAATGCATAATTGGCTGGCACGCGATACGCCAAGTACGCTCTATATGGGGAGCTCACAACTCACAACTCACTTTAAAAAGACGGACAACATTTCCTGATATGAAGATTTGACTTGAAGAGAAAATTCGGTAATAATAAGCTATTTATATGAATTTAAAGGCTCTACTTTGAAATGGTTACAGCGTTTTGTAAATAATAAAGAATATGGAAATTGATGTGTATAAATGATAGTCATACGTATTCATAACACTATAAAATAGTTGTTGTTTCTTGTTATTCTTAAATATTACTTGCCTTATTACTCTCACGTGCCTTATGACATTTTGACCATGATCACATTGAAAACTAAAAACGTTCAATATTTATATTCACAGCAGTCGTAAAACCAAATGCGAGGCTCAAATAACGTTTCGGGCGGAACATAAATTATTTCTTGAGGTCATGTCAATAATGCAGAAGCATAACCACGAACCGATGGATTTTCCTGACGAGGAGCATGGCGTCATGGTGGATCGCGAAATCGAAGAATCGGGGATCCGAATCATCGAAGACCAGAATAATTCTGCGATATCGAAGCGCGAAGAAACGATCGATTTTCCTGACGAAGGGCATGCCGATATGGTGGATCGCGGAGACGTACAATCGCGGAATCGAATCATCGTAGACCAGGATAATTCTGCGATATCGGGGTGCGAAGAAACGATCGATTTTCCTGACGAAGGGCATGGCGATATGGTGGATCGCGGAATCGTACAATCGGAGAATCGAATCATCGTAGACCAGGATAATTCTGCGATATCGGGGCGCGAAGATACGATCGATTTTCGAGACGAAGAGCATGGCGATATGGTGGATCGCGGAATCGTACAATCGGGGATCCGAATCATCGAACACCAGGATAATTCTGCGATATCAGAGGGCGAAGAAACGATCGATTTTCCTGGCGAAGAGCAAGGAGAGGAAAATGGAGACGAGATAATTAATCGAGTGATTCCGCCAAAGATAGTAAAAGGAAGAGGGTGACCCCGAGGGTGCCGCTTAAGGGCAATCGGGTTAGCAACGAACAAACGATCGGTGATGGCGTTTGCCGACTACGACGAAAATGCAAAAAAAAAAAGATTCTGCAATGGATGCTTCCGGCTGATATGATTGAGCACATAACAGTCGGAAAGTACCTCATTCAAACGAAAAACATCGACCTCCAATCGATGACAGATTCGATTCGGGATGACTCGGTAATGCTGGAAGTGGTGGAGCGATATTTTGACCCGAAAGCATTTGCAGCATTTCGTCGGGCAATAAAAAAAAAAAAAAAACCGGCATATATACATGCGGAACCTGCCACAAGACTCTAGGCGAGAATTCGATACAATGTGATCGTTGCCTGCTGTATGGCACGATTTTCATTGCACGAAGATTTCGGAAAAAAAAACGATGAAACATAATTAGTTTTGCGTGGCATGTGCTGAACATGCAAAGTAAAATATCTATATATACTAAATATATATTATAATTAAATTATATAATATGAATACAAATGTAATAGTACAAAGTATAATTTGAAATTACCGCGTAAGAAGTTGCGAAACGAGGAAAGCGTGTCGATCCGAAATATAATAATGATTTAAGAAATACGGGATGCGGGCCAGTCTTGCTATCGCGAGACCCCGCCATTCACTCTCTCTCCTATCGTCATCGTGTACAGACCGTCTTGTCTCGCGTTACCAAATTATTAATAACGCCCTCAGTAATCTTGCTCTCTCATAAATTCCTCTTTGTCACGAACGAGTGCGTGGTCGCTCCCGTACATCTCGTAAGGACGAGAACGAGGATTCATCCATTTCATCATTTCATTGACAAAACCAGGCCTGGTATTTCTCGGATGGATCTCCGTCAACAATCTCATAATGATGAGTAGCAAGTTCCATACATTTTGATCATACACATTTTGCATTATGTACCATCGTTCGTTATTTTACTTGATCACGAGGTGCGAGTTATTTTTAGCTAGTTTTGTATTAGAAAAGAGAGAAATATAACAATTAAATTGAAATCATTGAAACGAAGGTTATTTCTGTATACGAAGAACAAATTAATTTTATGGACGTTTGTATCGCGATGAATAATCTCATTATTAAATGTTAACGAACTTTATTTCGCCTCTCGTATTCATTTGGGTCTTCGTCTAGCTCTCTTGTCCGGAATGCCTCGATCCATAAATATTCATATCCCGTCCGTGGTAGGGATTTTTTTTGTTTTTTTGATCATCGTTTACATTCGTCAATCTTTTTCTTTTTTTTTTCATTTCTTTATTGAATTGAAACGCCCCTAAAAAATCTTTCCTTACAAATATTTCTGTCTGAATAAAATATTTCATTACAAAATTATAATTAAAGATATATTAAATATGTTGAGAAATAAAGTTTTCGTACTCTCGCGCTCTTTTGTCTGAGAGCGCCACCAATGGCGTGGCCGAGTAGGGCAGCCAATGAACGCGTGAAGAATGTGGGAGTGCGGCTTGCCCCGGAAGCGGTAGCACGGGAGTCAGTCGTTGTCTAACATCCGTGTAACGCGGCTATGATATTTCGTCAAATAAAACATACTCTCGTAATCCTTTTTCATCCTCGTGTTCTTGATTAATTAAAACCCGACGAAACAAAAGACAAGGTCTATGTATCAAAAGGTTATGGGCCCAGTCAGCCTGGCTGCAAGAAATTGATCGAACGAAACGAGAAGCGCGATCAGGTGTGGCGTGTGGATTTTTCGACGGCTCGGCCACGTGGCAACCATCTTGATCAACAAGTGGTTACCGGGAACAATTCTCTGTTGCGAAAGCAAGTGTTTCGAAAGACGGAAAAATGACGTCGGAAATAACATCGAGACATGTGGAGAAGCTCGACGGCACGAATTTTCTCACTTGGAAATTTGAAATGAGTGCAGTGTTTGATGCGGCGGGCGTGGACGACATTGTCGATGGGACAAGAGTGCGTACGGCAGATGCGGTGGCGGCGGTCCAGACGGCCTGGAAGAAAGACAATGCGAAGGCGATGGTACTGATCTCGACGTCAGTTGAGAGGGCTCAATTGCAGCCGTTAGTAACGTGTACTACAGCCAAGCAAATGTGGGATGCGTTGTGTGCAGTTTACGAACAAAAATCAGCTTCGAATAAGCTGTATTTGACGCAGAAATTCCACGAATATCGATGGGAGTCCGGGAACACAATGGTGCAACATGTGGCAAAAGTGAAAAACATGGCGCAGCAATTGCGTGACCTTGGTTCTGCAGTGGACGATACTACGGTGATGGCGAAAATTTTAGCCAGTCTGTCACCAAAGTACAGTGCGTTTCGAACCGTGTGGGAAAATATGGACGAAAATAGACAAACTGTAGACAATTTGACCGAGCGACTTATTCGTGAAGAAGCTCGTTCCGAGAGTGCGGATGGTGTCGCAGAAGCGTTAGCTGTAACGAAAATCAGTAACAATAACGTGAAAAAGGACGGGAACAAGAATCGGCGCCCGAAAAAGACGGTCGATCTACAGAATGTGACGTGCTTCAAGTGCAAGGAAAAAGGCCATCTTGCGCGCACGTGTCGGTCGAAAAAGAAAAATGGCGAAGAACGCGACGAAAGTAAATCACGTGACTACGCGTTCGTTGTTTCGAGTGAAGAATCGCGAGGACAATCGAAAGTTCGAGACAAAAGCGATGAACCGTACCGCGAGATAATCGATAAAGTGTTAGCGGTCGATAATGCCGAGACATGGTTGACCGACAGCGGCGCGTCGAGGCATATCTCATACAGACGCGAGTGGTTCGACGAGTTCACGCCGAGTAATGGTGGCACAGTCGTGCTCGGCAACAACGAACAATGCGAGGTAAAAGGTGAAGGCGTGATACGGATCGCGAAGTTCGTCGACGGTCGATGGCGCGAATCGCGAATCGAAGGAGTCCTGTACGTGCCAAAGGTAAGGAAGAATTTATTCTCGGTCGGTATGTGTACGAAAAAAGGATTTGACGTAAAGTTCGAAAAAGAACGCGTGACCGTGATGCGTGGAAACAAAAACGCCGCGATCGGAATAAAACAAAGCAACGAAATATATCGAATGTTGTTCCGAGTGATAAAACCGAGTGAGAACACGGAAGCTAACATTTCGTCGATCGACCTGAAGTTGTGGCACGAACGTCTCGGCCACGTCGGGGCTCGAGCACTATGTGATATGGTACGCGGCGGCCTCGTCGAAGGGGTGAAACTGAAAAACACTGAAAAGTTCGTGTGTGAGCCGTGCCAGTTGGGAAAGTCACATGTACAGAAATTTAGAGAGCGTCCGGGAAAACGAAGTACCGAACCAGGAGAGTGCGTGCATACAGATGTGTGCGGACCGATACAGGTTGACTCTCTGGGGGGGGCGAAATACTATGTGACTTTTATCGACGACGCGTCGGGTTTTTGCTACGTGTATTTTATGCGTCACAAAGACGAAGTGCTCGAAAAACTTAAGGTGTATCAGAACATGGTGACGAACAAGTTTGGAAAGCAGATAAAAATCGTACGCTCGGACAACGGTGGAGAATACAAAAACTCGAACATGGCTGCATATCTCGAAGAAAAAGGAATCGTCATGGAAAATACCGCGCCGTACACCCCGCAACAAAATGGAAAAGCGGAGAGGGCAAATCGAACGATCTTCGAGTGCGCGCAAACGATGCTGCGAGCAAAGGAACTGCCGAAATTCCTATGGGCGGAAGCGGTGAGTACTGCAGTATACGTGCTCAATCGTACGACGCATTCGAGTCGAAGAAATCAAAAAACGGCGTACGAAGCGTGGACAAACAGAAAACCGAATCTTGAGCATATACGCATCTTCGGATCAACGGCGTACATGCATGTGCCAAAACAATTGCGAAGGAAACTCGATGACAAGGCTAAGAAAATGGTACTGGTTGGGTATCAAGGCGATTCTTCAAATTATCGGCTTTACGATCCAGACAAGAGGAAAGTAAGTGTGTCACGAGACGTGGTGTTTGAAGAACAGTTAAAGTTGCCGGATACAAGTGAACCAGACTCGAGTGAAAGAAAACTTGTACTGCCAAGTACAACTCGAAACGTCGATGAAATAATCGAGATCGACGGTGATGAAGACGTGGCGGAAGCCGAGGCCAGAGACAACGAACGAGCAGACGGTGTGGGACAGGAAAACCCGGGAGCGGAACGTCCCATACTACGAGATCGTGAGTTGCTGAGAGGGCCACTCAGGTACATAGCTGAAATGGACTACAGCGAGTACAAACCGCCGGAAACGTATCAAGAAGCGGTTAACGGACCGGAAAGTAAAAAGTGGGTAAGCGCGATTAACGACGAACTACAAGCTCACGAGAAAAATCAGACGTGGGTAGTAGTAAAGAAAGAAGAAGACATGAAAATCATAGATTCTAAATGGGTCTTCAAGGTCGTGCGCGAGAAAACAAACGATAAACCGAGGTACAAAGCGCGACTGTGCGCTAAGGGTTTTCGCCAACAACAAGGAATCGACTACAATGAGACGTTCGCTCCCGTGATTCGATACGATTCGCTGAGGATGTTCCTGGCTCGAGCTACGCAGGATGATTTGGAGCTGGTGCAGTTCGACGTCTGAACGGCGTTCCTATATGGCGAGCTCGAAGAGGAAATTTTCATGAAGATACCGGAGGGACTCGACGTCAAGAACAACAGTGCGAGTGTTGTGTGTCGTTTGAAAAAGTCTCTATACGGACTAAAACAAGCACCCAGGTGCTGGAATGCTAGAATCAGAGAATATCTGCAAAAATTTAATCTAGTGCAATCGGAAGCCGATCCGTGCTTGTATGGAGGGATGATTGAGCGTGAAAGCGTGTATCTAGCGTTGTTTGTCGACGATGGGCTGATTGCTTGTAAATCGTTGAGAGTGAGTGAAAGCGTAGTTGAATATCTCAGAAAAGCATTCGAGATAACGATCGGAAACACGAACAGGTTTGTAGGATTACAAATCGAGAGAAACCGTAAAGAAAAATCGATGATGATACATCAGAGCGACTACGTGGAGAAAATACTCGGAAAATTCAAAATGGAAAATGCAAAAGCAGTGAGCGTCCCCGCTGACCCGCATGTAACGTTGGAACCGGTGAGGAAAGGCGAAGAAAGTGAGAGTAGCTCACCGTACCGAGAAGCAGTCGGTTCGTTAATGTTTTTGTCAGTAGTGTCGCGCCCTGATATTTCGTACGCGGTAAACTCGGTCGCGAGGTTCTTAGAAAAACATAATGAGACACATTGGAGAGCCGTGAAACGACTATTTTCATATCTGAGCGGAACGCAAGACCTCGGGATAGTCTATCGACACGGCGGAAAAGAATCGAGTCTCGTGGGATACAGCGACGCTGATTATGCGGGAGATTTGGAAACACGTCGCTCAACTACGGGTTATGCGTTTTGTTTCGCGAACGGTCTAGTCACGTGGTCGAGTCAGCGACAGAAAATGGTAACATTAAGCACTACAGAATCGGAGTATGTAGCAGCGGCAACGGCCGCGAAAGAGAATATATGGCTAAGAAACTTGCTGAAAAGTCTCGGGTCAAACTGCGAGAAAGCTACGACGTTATATGTAGATAACCAAAACGCGATTAAATTGGCAAAGAACCCAGAATTCCACAAAAGAACAAAACACATAGATGTGAGGGTCCACTTTATTCGCGAAAAGGTAGTTAGTCAGGAAATTGCGGTGATATATATTCCTACAGAGAGCCAAAAGGCTGATATTTTTACAAAGGCTGTGCCTAGAGAGAGATTTAATGTTCTACGAGAAAGTTTGGGTATGCAGAGCGTGCAAGAGTACTCAAACAGTGAGCGTGTTGAGAAATAAAGTTTTGGTACTCTCGCGCTCTTTTGTCTGAGAGCGCCACCAATGGCGTGGCCGAGTAGGGCAGCCAATGAACGCGTGAAGAATGTGGGAGTGCGGCTTGCCCCGGAAGCGGTAGCACGGGAGTCAGTCGTTGTCTAACATCCGTGTAACGCGGCTATGATATTTCGTCAAATAAAACATACTCTCGTAATCCTTTTTCATCCTCGTGTTCTTGATTAATTAAAACCCGACGAAACAAAAGACAAGGTCTATGTATCAAAAAAATATATGCAAAAAATAATTCTGGGACTTCTTTCCCCACTTTGAATTTTTGCTTTTAGTATCAGTGAATAAACCGTAGATCCGTGTTCCTGAAACTCTGAACTGTGTCTTTCTTTATTCCAGGCGGCAGTGGCGAATTTATGCATACGCTGACTACGCTGAAGCGTAGGGCGGCAGATTTTTTGGGGCGGCGGAATCGCGATTTTTTTTTTTTCAAAACATGGTGAGCGTATGGATGTGGTAGGGATTCGAAACATATTTTATGACTTTATTGAAAAACAAGAACATGCAGTTAAACAGTTTTCGAAACTTTTGTAATGCACAAAGCCCAGATTTAATAACTGAGTGGTTTACGGCGAGATTTTTGAGCTGCGAAATCGTCGATGATGTCTTTATATTCTATGGTCATCATAAGCTCGGCTTCGATGGCTAAGATTGCCAATGAATTTAAACGTTCTTCCTCCATCGATGATCGCAGGTACGTTTTTATGCGCTTTAAAGCGGAGAACGATCGTTCTGCAGAGCAATTTGTCGCGGCCATGCACAACGATATACGCAAAGCAATATCGATGTTAGGGAATACCGACAACAAATTTTGACCTCGTATAAACGTACAAAGATCCATCAGTTTCAGTTTTTTCTCGGAGCTGTTTTTATCAAGAAACTGGCGAAAGTGTACACATTCAATGGCAAATGCCTCTTCTAGATCTTCGGGGTAATAGTTGTAAAGTTTCGTAACTTCTTCGGATATCGTGCTGTCCGACAAGTGGACAATGTTTCGAAGAAAATCGAAGCGTTTGAAAACGTTTTCATAGGCTGAATGCCGCTTCTCCAATTCAGAGCTGACGCGATCTAATATCGCGTAGAAAGTTTCCACCCTAAACTTTTGTTTTCCGTTCATGACGGCCTCGTTCTCTCTTGATTCAGCGTTTTGCAGCTTTCGTTTCCGGCTTCGTTTACTATCAAATTCGTACTCTTCCGGAACGATGCATTTGGCTTTCTCTATACACACCTCAAACATCCCTTCACTTCTCAAGCTTTTTACGAAATCAATTAACGAACGATAAAGTTCTACAGCAACTCCTACATCGATATCTACACTTTGTAGCGCTTTACTCGTTGCATTAAAGCGATCCAATAGCGTATTCCAGAATACGGCCATGAGCACTGTTTCGAATCGGCCAAGCTGTTGTAATGAAATTATTTATTCAGACAGAAATATTTGCAAGGAAAGATTTTTTAAGGACGTTTCAATTCAATAAAGAAATGAAAAAAAAAAGAAAAAGATTGACGAATGTAAACGATGATCAAAATAACAAAAAAAATCCCTACCACGGACGGGATATGAATGTTTATGGATCGAGGCATTCTGGACAAGAGAATTAGACAAAGACCCAAATGAATACAAGAGCGGCGGAATAAAGTTTTATTGAAATTTAAGAATGAGATTCTTGCTAGGATCGTACAATGTAGGGTGTAAAGAGCCCCGAAATATCACGATAATTACGATTTTTACAATTATTGTCGAATAGGACCACGTCACACAAGCATACCGAACTAAAGATATATATTTATCGCGATACAAACGTCCATAAAAATAATTTGTTCTTCGGATACAGCAATGACCTTCGTTTCAATGATTTCAATTTAATTTATATATCTCTCCTTTTGAATACAAAAATAGCTAAAAATAACTCGCACCTCGTTTTGTTAAAAAACTTTTTGTTAAAAAGTGATTGCAAAAAATTGCCCGGAAATTGTCAGTTTCCAGGGAATGGTCGTTTGACGGTCGTTTGACGGTCGTCTGATGGTCGTGTGACCGTCGTCTGATGGTCGTGTAACCGTTTCATTATTATCTTATCTGGTTACCATGAAGTGGTCGTACGACCGTCGTTTAACCGGTTGCATCTGCGGTTACAGGTGGTCGTTTTTTCGTCAGAAAGCAACCGTTGAATCGTAGTGTATTCGGTCGATGGACGGTCGTTTAACGGTTGCAAACATGGTTGCCGAAATTGCCAGGGGTCCCAGTTCTTACACAAACTATCGCAAGCGTCGTGGCGAGATGACCATCGAGTTCCGTCGACTCGTTTTAAAACTTTGGTATTGTTTTTGACGTTTGCTGATAAGAGATCCCAACGCCGAATAGAGGCAGCGAAGAAAGTGTACAAATTTTGGAGAGTACTGAAAATAGACGCAGCTTCTTTGACACATTCTGCGGCGCAGGCCCCAACCAAATTCAACGAGTGGGCCGCACAAGGTATATAGTCAGCAAGAGGATTCAATAGATTCAAACGTGCTTGCAAACCTGTGTAAATACCAGACGTGTTGCTAGCGTTATCGTATGATTGTCCTCTGCAGTTGACTATATCAATTTTAAGCAATGTGAGCATAGAAGTTACAGCCGTTTCGAGTTCTTCAGATTTGTGTCCAACGTTTGGTAGAAAACCAAGAAAGCGTTCGACCGGGCTACCATCTTCTTTTACATATCTAATAATGAGAGAGAGCTGGTCGATATGAGCTATGTCTGGCGTTGAGTCGACTACGATCGAATAGTACTTGGCTGCTTGTATTTCGCTCACAATCATATTTTTAACTTTTGATGCGATTAGATTGATAAACTCATTGCATGTCGTTGCAGAGAGATACGAAGTTTTTCCGCTACCGGGATTTGCACACTGTGCTATGTGTGTCGACAGGAACGGTTCAAACTCAGCGATCACTTCCAAGGTCATCATAAAATTTCCGTTCCTCAAAGAATGGAAACGTTCAGACGTCGATCCTCGGAATAGAAGGCTGCGACTAGCAAGGGCATTATATTAAGGACATTGTATTAAGAAGAGTAATCGTTGTCGTAAAAACGACAACGATTACTCTTAATACATTTCTCCAATATTCGATTTCGGTCTTAAATTGTGCACAAAGATCGAAATCGACTCTTTCTTCCACGCAACCGCGCTTTATTAGCGCAATTTGACACTGCAGATGCTCTTTTGAATTTTCGTGCCCGCTCAATACTTTGTTCACGTTAATCCAGTCCCAAAAACCTTCTGAGGCAAGCTGAGAAGTTCCACCAAACAATCGGCACGGTGCGCAAAACAGAGCTTTTTTTATAGGAGAATAAATCAAATATTTCCGTAACTGTTCTTCTCCATTCACTAATTTTCGATAAAATACGCCTTTTGAAAGACATCGATCTTGGTTACCAAATCGCGTTTTCGACAGCGAGAAATCAGCGTGCAAGTTTTGATTAATTTCCTTGGAAAGTAATTCGTCGATTAAATAAGGTAGTTCTATCGCTGCAGACTAGTCAATTAGCTATAAATGTCTAAATGATGATTCCTAAAAATATTAGATATATGGGTTAAAATTAATAAATATTAAATAAGCTTACCCAGGTGAATACAATTAATCAACGGTTTATTATAAATAATTATGTAACTAATAAAATAGTAATTGCAACGACTCAAGTATTACTAGATCTCGTATGATATTTACGTGTGGCAACGTTGCGTTTTCTTTCTCTTTTCATTCTCGTGCCCTCTCACTCTCTCGCCCGCCCTATTGGGTGCTTTCCATTTACATGACTTTTGTGTCGACCCGTGTCAACTCTCGAAAACGAATCACATATTCGCGCAAGAGTTGATGCGCACGAAACAGTGAAGTTAGAATGTGAAAAGAGAAAAGATCGGTGTCAACAAATTATATATGTACCAAAGCTTTTTGCGGTGAGAAAATAAAAATATAAAAGTAAGATTGATTATATATTTAAGGTTGTTGTGACGATACTTCAAAATGATGCCACGCAAACCAAATTTTTCCACAATATATATAACACCTTTGCCTACGTTCCTGTAAAACTTGGATACGATTCACAGTACCGTTTTTGAGAAAAAAAATTCGGAAAGTTGACGTGTTTTGTAGGTTAACTGCACCTATGATAGAGAAATTCTGATAATGTTTGCAGTATTTACGTAATATCTGACAAGAAAATGGTGCCAATGAGCTCAAAAAAAGTGTACGTATCGAAGAACTATCGTATTAACTCTTGGCGACGTTCAAATGAGGATCCACAGTACCGTTATCAAGTTATTAATTAATTTATCAGGGAATGTGGCCGAAAATCAAGCATATGTAAGAACAGGCGGTCGCAAGACAGCAACGTCGTAGACGGCACATACGCTACCTGACTTATCGACATTTGGTATCAGAGTGAGTCGGAAAGGAGGAGTAATTCGGGATAATTAATAAAGAAAATTATTTCATCTTCTTAGTAATTCAAAAATTCGTTAAAAACAATCTTTGTGATATATCACAAACATCTTCATTTTTTATCGCGAATCGCGAACTTGAGAAGTGGCTGTCACTTGTAACGGCCTCACGAGATTTTAGGTTATACACGGGACGCATACTCTCTACGGAATTCTCTAACTTCGCGGCATTACTGCCAACCTGAATATTATCGTGTTATGATTTGCGACGTTGCCAAATCATCTCGGGATCTCATGTGAGAAGAAATTATTAAAATTAATTATATAAGATAAAAAAAACCCTTATTGCAACCACCGATAATTCACAAAAGCATTATTTTATAAATATCTCTTAAAAAATCGTCCGAAAACATATGTTAAATATTTCGATTTTTTGTAGCATACGAGTGGTAACAGTGGGTCAACTCAATGTATAAGCATAGGGCACACCCCCCTTTTTTACCCCCTCTTTCTAGCCAGCACAACAACCTTAAGGTGGCTCATCAGTGAATTAAAAAACCGGCGATACGAATGAAACTTCGGGAGATGAATGAAGAAGATGCAATGAACGCTCTCTCAAAATTTCAGGGTATGTTGCCAGGCAAATTATTGCGAACGAGTAATTTAAAATTACCTATTTTAGCATGGGTCTTATGGCAGTTGATTCCATTTTCACCGGAAGTGACATGATACCTTTTGATAAAGACGAGAGTTCTTATTCAAATTTTGAGTATTGAAAGATGAAATCGTGAACTTTCCAATGGTATTTAAAAAATTGTGTCTTGCCAGGGATTTTTCCAAGAAATTTAAACGCGAAAGTCATCGTGTGTGCAAATCTCGGATACAATATATGGCTGTCATTCTGCACGCGAGGAAACATGAATATCAGCTATCGTTTTTGACTTGATCGCTCTGACAGCGTTAAATACTTTTGTCAGTTGAGACTTTATTTATAATATTACTTATAATAAATTATGAACAAAATATCACGGGAAACGTCATCGAAATTCATAAATTTTGTTTAGACAGAGTATTTAGAAAATATTATGATAGGTTTATGATTTTTTTTCACGTCACGATTTTTGACTAGTGTTGTCACTGATGGGCCGCCTTAAAGTTCTGTGTGTATCATGTTTAAGGCGACCTGCAAGTGAAATTCTAGCTCTATGATATATATGATACAATGCTGCTGATTTTTTTTTGTGCATGGTTTTGGATAAGAAATGATGTCCCACGTCGAAAAATTATTCCAATAAAATCTTCGCTATTTTCGAATTTTCGCTTTTGTCGTTGCATCTCCGTCGCTGTCTTATTTATGTTGCCTGCATTGAATTCGCACTCGGATGTGGCTACTGCTGCTTAGATGCGAGTCTTCGAAACGAAAATTTCCTTCGGGCATTATATGAACAGTCGCGATTTTTAGCAGCGATGTCGGACTCTCAATGATTTTCACTCCGAGTAGATGGTCCCTCGTCGACAGCCATTTCAGGTCTGTTTTTATATTCTTTTATCATCTATCTTCTCCGAGCCATTTCGCTAGCCTTCAAGCTATTGATCTTTGGCATTTTTCTCCATGCGTATTGCTAAAGTTTGCAACTCACTACTAGTTGTACAGTAGACCTCCGTTTTCCCTAATTTAAACACGTCCTGAGCTCGTGTATCCAAGCTGAACCATGGTGGGAGGGAGCGTGAGATCACTTCGCATCATTATTTACTTTTGCGTATGAAGACTTTATTAAATAATAAAGTCTTTATTCTAATATAGGCTAGCGAAATGGCTCGGAGAAGATGGATGATAAAAGAAAAAAAAAAAACAGACCTGAAATAGCTGTCAACAAGGGACCATCTACTCGGAGTGAAAATCGTTGAGAGTCCGATATCGCTGCTAAAAATTGCGACTGTTCATATAATGCCCAAAGGAAATTATCGTTTCGAAGACTCGCATCGAAACAGCAGTCGCCACATCCGTGTGCGAAATAAATGCAGGCAACGTAAAGACAGCGACGGAGATGCAGCGACAAACGGCGCTAGCCATTGGAAAATATTCTTTGCAAATCGAACAGCAGCGCGATAGCTGGCGCCTGGAAGAAAGACGGAGAAGACTATCTTTTTCGTTCAAAAATTCTTTTTTTCGTTCTCAAATTCTTTTTCGTTCAAAAATAAAAATTTCGAAAGTGGCGAAGATTTTGCCGGAATAATTTTTTGACGTGGGACATCATTTCTCATCCAAAATCATGCACAAAAAATCAGCAGCCTTTTAGCTGATATATATATATATATATATATATATATATATATATATATATATATATATATCATAGGGCTAGAATTTCACTTGTCCTAAATAGCGTCCCCTTAAATAGGGTCCCCTTAAATAGCGTAAAGGTGATATATACTAAATAAATAATTGCAATGAATGAATCCGATGGATCCATGGAGGAACGTATTAATGTTAACGGTGTGCATTTCTTAAGAGCTGAAATATGTTTTTGCAATTTACAATTGTATGTTCTTTCAAAATTAAATTGCCGATTTTATTAGATGGACGAGGCTCTATTAACTATCCTGATGAATGAATCCAGCAGTAGTAGCAGCAGCAATAATAGTAGCAGCAGCAGTTCAGATTCTTCAAGCGATGATGGTTCCAACTCGCTATTAGAAGACGATGATTATGAAAATGATCTTTTATTCCCTCTTCTCCACTTTCTAATGGACGGACGTGAACGACAGCGTGTGAAAAATTTTCTTGAAATTGTTCATGCTAAAAGCAATGAGGAGTTTAGGGAAGATTTTAGATTGGAGCGGCCAATTGTTAACATATTATTAGGTAAGTGTGTACAAATATGTCGCAATCGAGAGACTCGGTAGAGTCTCGGGACAATTACATTTTCCCGCCGAGAGTCGACGAAGTATCTATTCCCGAGCCAACTCCGTAGACGCGCATTGGCTACCTTTATCATGCATTGTAGAACAAATTAATTAATAATCATAATTTCTAATCATAGTTTCATTACATAATTCGATAACGATCTACCGATTAATATCAGAATTAATTAAATCGCTCCACACGTTATCGAGTTTCATGACTTTCAAAATTTCATTGGGTCACTTTTATCTCACTTATCGTCTCCTCATCGTGTATGTCACGCAAGGCGAGTTTCTATGGCTCGTGTCACGCAAGGCGCGTTTATATGTACGAGACACACGAAGCGGCGAATGGAGATCCGCACTGCTAAACTTAGCCGCGTGGCGGCAGCATCATAGATTGCGCCTTTTGGCGGAGCTTTTGAATCTTTTCTATCGAAATAAACATTTGTATTGAAAAATGAGCTCTCCTCAAGAAAAAAAATTACGAAATCAATTCAAAATAATACAATATTTTACCTAAATTAAACACTAGTTGATAATTGAATTGAATTAACCCATTATGCGTAATTGTTGTGTTTCGTTGTGTAAAAGAGAGGGAACTTTTTCATTTCCAAAAGACGATAAACGTTGGAGTCGCGATAATTGGTATCACTCGGACACCAGAATTCTGGATCAGGATATAATTACTAATGCATGATGCATCTGATAATTGAAAACTATCACTGTCATCGTAGAAGAACAATCGAAAAGAAAAAAATATTACATTATTATTTTAGAAATTTTAGCGATGCTATTTGCCAGATTATATACTTTTATTTATGTACCAAAAATTATATTTTTAATATCGCGTACCTTTTTTATCAAATAATGTATTTTTTTCAAGTAAACATAAATATCTCTAAAAATATAGATCGCAGAAAAAAAAATGATCCCAGGTAAAAGTTGTAGTTTTTCATCACCTTTTCAATTAAATCGGTATCATAATTTTATCGTCCTTGTAAACTAGATTTTTTTACGAAAATGTAAGAAATGTTTTTTTTCTTCGAAAAACACTACTTTTATTTTGCTGCCGAATTTACTCAACCTTCGGGCATGTGTGTAGATTTAGTAAAAAAATCGCCAGAATGGGAACGTCAACCCTTCTGGCTTTAAAAAAAAAACGATGCAGGTGATACAAAAACTTGTTTATTTACGGGAGAGAGCGCTGTTCTGTTCAAGAAGAATAAAACGATGCTAGTCAAAAACTTATATTACAGAGCTATTGTTTCGCAAAAGAGTTCCATAATATAAATGAAATTTGAGAGACAAAAGTTGTAGACATTACCCAATGATTCCAAGTATTGGGAGCGATTTCTCCATCCTCGTATATACGAAACAATATGAATTATTCGTCAAACTGATTTTTTTCAAGGAAGGAATGTATGTATTCAGTGCCAACACAAAATAATCGATAGGTTTTTAGGAATAAAACATTTTCAGCAGGGTAATTCTCAGTTTTATACAATTTCACACAATTAGTTTTTTCTTTAGTCCAGAACCCCTGACGGTCCTATTCTGGAGATTTTTTTTTACCGAATCTACACGTGTGCCCAAAGGCTGAGTAAATTTTGCAGCAAAATAAAAGTGGTGTTTCTTGAAGAAAAAAAAATGTTACTTTTTCATTGAAAAATTTAGTTTACAAGGATGATAAAATTATGACATGGATTTCATTAAAAAGATGATGAAAACTACATCTTTTACATAGAATACTTTTTTTCTGCGACGTATATTTTTACAGATATTTCTACTTGAAAAAATATAATATTTCTAAAACGGTTATTGAAAAATCTGAAATAATTCACTCAAAGGCTCTTAAGGTAGTATCTCCACAGGATAGTTGAATTATGAAATGGTCGAAATTTGGCATACAGGTTATTTAATATGTTATCCGAACATCCGTGCAATTTAAATAAGCTTAACCATCCCGAACCCGAGATATTTTCACTCAAAGTTGGCTTGATTTACACGTAACATATGCGCCATGCATGCACGAAGAGTTAGTTATTAATTCTACCGTCAAAACTAAAAATAAGAAGTTGATGAAAAAAGAGAAGAAGCTAGAAAGGGATGTCACGAATAATGTGAAAACAAATTCAGGAAGATATACCATTTAGTTTTTGAGATATTGTACGTGAAAGAGATACGTCTATGAGCCTTGTTTCATGCGTGCTCGCTCATCGCACTTCGCCGTGCCTACGCTCCCGCTTATTCCCCGCCGCCGGTCGCGGAGATACTACCTTAACTTACCTTTTACAAACTGGCAAAGTTTCGAAAATTTCGGGGAGAGTCGCAAAAAAGTGGCTCGTATGGTGGAGAATGCTTCATATATATATATATACATATATCTCGCCTTAAAAATGTATTTATTTGTTTTCATGAAAAAAAGATCCTCGCGAAAGATCTAACAAAAAAAAAATTACTTTGAAAAAAGACGTGATATCACAATAAAAAACGCCTCCGGCGAAAAAAAATTGGACAAGTACATTTCAAGTATTTTTCCCCACACAAAAAGCATTGATATCATTATACGGCCAAGTCATCGTCACGATTGAAAATAATGATGAAATATGTTCTTACATTATACTCTCTTTCACTTACAATATACCAATTGTAAAAAATTGTCAAATAAATTCAAATCTCACGAAAAGTTATGACTTAAATTAAACCTTATGGCGGGGGTTTCATCAACATGAACAACACCTTTAAACTACATCCTTAAAAAAGTTATCAAATAAATCAAATGTCAAATTAAAACACAAGAACGAAATATAAGTAAGTACTTGGCGCTACTTTCATTTGATACACATATTTCGATGTCGAACCACACGGTAGTGCCAAGTACTTACTTATATTTCGTTCTTGTGTTTTAATTTGACATTTGATTTATTTGATAACTTTTTTAAGGATGTAGTTTAAAGGTGTTGTTCATGTTGATGAAACCCCCGCCATAAGGTTTAATTTAAGTCATAACTTTTCGTGATATTTGAATTTATTTGACAATTTTTTACAATTGGTATATTGTAAGTGAAAGAGAGTATAATGTAAGAACATATTTCATCATTATTTTCAATCGTGACGATGACTTGGCCGTATAATGATATCAATGCTTTTTGTGTGGGGAAAAATACTTAAAATGTACTTGTCCAATTTTTTTTCGCCGGAGGCGTTTTTTATTGTGATATCACGTCTTTTTTCAAAGTAATGGTAGTTGTGTACTGATGTTTTTAAAGAAAGTAAGCTAATACATATACGTCAATATATTTACAGAAAGTTTGGAAAATAGTGGATTCATTCCAACCCATACCTTTGGAAAGGAAAAGAAACCTGCTGAATTGTGTTTATTAATGACACTTTGGTTTCTCGGCAACAAGGAGTCGCATAGATTACTGTCAAATCTCTTCGATATTTCTTTTTCATCTGTATTTCGCATAGTACGAAGAGTCATTGATTGGATCATTACACTTGTTCCTCAGTTCATTAAATGGCCAGAAGGAAATGACCTTGTGAGAATATCTGAGAGATTTGAAAATGTAGCAGGTATTCGTGGTTGTATTGGAGCAATAGATGGTTCTCATATTCATATTAATAAGCCAGAAGAAAATGGCAGGGTATATTTCAACAGGAAACAACATTATTCTATTCTACTGCAAGCTGTGGTTGACTGCGATCTAAAATTCACGAACGTATATTGTGGGGACCCGGGCTCTTTTCACGATGCCAGAATGTTAAGAAGATCCGATCTATTTGTAGCAGCTGAACAGAATCGCGAAAGAATTTTTCCTAATAACAGCTTTTTATTAGGCGATAAAGGGTACAATGGTGTAGCACAAACATGGCTGGTTTGTCCTTTTCGGGACAACGGAAATTTAAGCGTCCAAAAAGATGAGTTCAACACGAAAATTTCTCAAACGCGTGTAGTAGTCGAACGAGCCTTTGGCATTCTCAAGGGTCGTTTTCGTTTACTGCAAATGATACCACTTCGAGATATACAATTCACGATACGCGTTATTGTCGCATGTTTTGCGTATTGCACAATATTTGTTTCATTAACGGAGATAATGGGGAAGATTTATTCAATGACGAACTTGATCAACAATGGAATGACATATCAGATAATGAAGGTGTAAATGAAGACAGGGATGTTCCACAAAGAGACCCAATAAATCTTCGGGGATACTTGTTTAACAATATGTTTCCAGAAAATACGTAGTTGGAAATTGAGAGTTCGAATCCACCGATATTCGATGACTTTTGATTTGCTCGTGCACTGGAATTTAAAATTTATGTACTACATATTTAACAGAACTGATTTTTCCAAAATTTGTCATATAAACTCCACTTTATCTTCATGAAATTGTATATTATATAAATTTAAGTAATAAATGTATAATTCAAAATGTATTTGCCACAGATTTTATGCTGCATAACTGTAGGCGTTAAATAAATTGAGTACATTTTTTACCAAAAGTGTTTTTATTTTGTCTTTGGGGATGAGAAGCAATAGTACCATCTTAGAGTTTAAGTACATAAAAACTTTGGTTTATAAAAACTTTGGTCTGATAAAACTATAAGTATTAACTGCGAGTATGAAACTATAGGTGTTAAAATATTATACATTCTATAACAAAACTATGAAATAATTCAGTCTTGAATGAGTTAACCGCTTCAATCAATAAAGCCCTCTAACTTATAAAAGTATTTTTTTGGTCCAGAATACTTTTTAGAAGATTGCACTTCTCTCTTTCTATATTCATTTTTTCCCTATGTCTTTCCATTTTTTTTGGGAGTTTCAAATCTTCAAAACGTAGCTTTTTTTGTTTTAAATCGAATTTTTCTTTTTTTAATTGTAATTCTTCTTCTTTCCGCTTATTCTCGTTTTCAGCTAATAACTTTTTTTCGGCTTTTTCTTCTTGTATAATCTGGAGATGCTGCAGCCATTGCTTCTCCAATTCCATCTTCGTCTTTGCAATTCTCGAACCAGTTCCGTGAGCAGCTTTACGTTTTATTGTATGAGGAACATTGTCGCTTGCTTCTAGGGAAGGTGAAATCTTGCTTCGTATATTATTTGTGTCCTTGTTTTCTTTAGATTCATTTGTATTTTCATGTTGTGAAGTATTAATGAAACCTGGAAGTGGTGAATTAAAAGAACTGCAAACTGGATCATCGACACCTTTTTTGTCACCTAAAATTTCTGACAGACGCTCCTCAAATTCATCAAAAGATTTTGGATCGTTGCCACTTCCACGGTTATGATCTTTTTTTTATTGTATGATTTTTTTATAGCTGCAAACTTCCAACGTGCCTGATCGTCGCAGTCATCTATAGTAAACAAAATGTAAATTGTACATAATAATAGATAGTTATATAACTACCCACACAGCATTAGATATTCATTGTACATATTTTGCATGTTCCAGAAAAAATATTCGAATGTTCATAGAACATTCACTTTTATCTGAGGTATATGTTCTGAATGTGTAATGAACATGACAATGTCACCCCAAAATGATATCTGCAAAATGTCGATGGGAACATTTAAAGGATATGTATACTATATACACGAATATACACGAATATCGTGTACGTAGTATGCATGTCCTTTAAATGATCCCATCGACATTTTGCAGATATCATTTTGGGGTGACATTGTCATGTTCATTACACATTCAAAACATATCCCTGAGATAAAAGTGAATGTTCTATGGACATTCGAATATTTTTTCTGGAACATGAAAAATATATGTACAAGCATTATTATTATTTTCAATGCCTTGGGCATGGTGAACACACAATCAATAAAATACAGTTTAAAAACTTAATTGAGAAATAATAAATACGACGAATAAACGTGGTGAATCACCTGATGCATAAAAGGTTAACAACGCGCGAGGACTCGTCTAACATAACCTAACACAAATTATAAACTAGAAGAGGTGGAAATAATATATCAAGTCGAACTATATTTACAATTCCTATTATGAATATAATACTCTCGTACGTACACGCGTCAATATGTAAAATAATTTTCCTGGTTTATTCTTAAAACACGTGCGGCGACAAACTTTCGTGCGCGGGATTGAGTGAGAATCAAGCCTTTATTCGCACGGTAACAGCACTGCACTTCCACTGGTTGCTTTCTTCGCTGAAAAGTCACGTGAGCAGATATCCTCTTGGATTGGCCGTCGATCGCAGCGCAACTCATATTCTGGCGCGAATTTTGAAACGTAAAACAGCGAAAGCTTTCTGTAATACGTTCTCAAAATAGATAAATAGCTCTGTATACCTTCTATCTTATATTATTCATCGTACTTATTCATATATATAATAATTTTATCAATTTTTTTTACTCGTTTTTCAACTAAATTATTAATTGATTAAAAATGTACCTACATAATTTTTTCCAACCCAATTGAACGTAGTTATTCGATAATTATTATATATACTGTTTATAGTGAACGAATATGCTTCAGAAATCACACTTCTATGCAAGTCCGTGAGCTGTGGGGGTATCAGAATCTTCAATTACGGATTCGAACATTCGAAAACATACGGGGAATATATAACGACGAATATCCCGGAATGTTCTAAAAACGCATATACATATAATATTCATGATATGCTCGTAAATGAATATCCTTCCGGGTATGTACATAAAATATCGTTTTCACATGCACGATATTTTTTTCACATTGTGCACTTATTTTGTACATACGGTGAATATCTAATGCTGTGTGGGTAGTATCCTCTTTTAATAATAGTATAATTCTGACCTGTTTGGAAATCAACGAAGACGCATTTAGCTCATAGGCGATGGCTTGCCAAAATTTTTTATTTTTTTTTGTATGGTCTGCCTCAATATCTCTTGCCTCGTACGCAGATAAAAGCGCAAGAGTTGCTGAACGGGTCCATACAACTTTCGTCTCCAGATTTTCTTCAAGTTCATGTGTGGTTACAGTTTTTTGTTTAGCACAGTTTTTTGCAGTTTGCTCCTGAACTTCTGTTTTACACTGTGGTCGATTCTGTTGCTGGTGTGATGTCGATGTTATCGGCAATAATTTTATTTTCCCGTCTGCCTGCAAGGCCTTCAATTCCTCCAATGTAATGCGCTAAAAAAAATCATAACCATTTTATTTCAATTCAGAAAGAAATTGGAGAAATGTTCCGTTTAATATTGACACGAAAAACAAAAGAATTATTTACATACAACAATGTGTGTACAATGGACTCTAACCTATATGCGCGCACAGCCGAGTTATGCACTAAAGAATTATGCTGATTTTCACAGATAACTATGCAGATAATTCGTTTTATTCGTACAGTAATTAATTATCTGTTTTACACTTACTTTCATTTTAGTAGATGTAGGTTTTCATCAAATGCAGTTTAAAGTCCGGTGATCTCTGTTTATCGTGTCTATGAAGCGTCTTTGTTGGGTATTGTAACGTTTTAGTTCCCGCGAGCTTTTCCTTGTGTGGACTAGTGTACTATATATGTGATATTCAACTCTCTAAACTCACCACTCTAGCAGAGTCTTTTCGAGTCGACTTGTGTCGCCGACACACGGCGACACAAATCAAATGGAAAGCACTTTTGGCGACACAAGTCGACTTGTGTCGACTTGTGTTAGTGTAACGAATGCAGCATCATTGTTGCATTGCCCACGTAAGATAACAGATGTCGCGAGTAAACCTTTCGCGGTTATTTTTTTGATTGCGTAATTATAATAATCACCTTTTATGTACAATTGGCATTTAGATCTATCTTTCTACATCGTTCTTCTATTGCAGTTGATATTTTATTCATGGTAGGGTAAAATGCTGAGAGGATCGGGATTTTCGGTGTGGTGACTGAAGCGTTTATATATAAAAAGCCATAAAATGCGAAAAACCTCGAGGGTTCCAATATACCTGACGGTTCAATAGAAACTCGGTTTCTTTGTTAGAATTAATAATTTCATGTCCCCGAAGATGACTCATTCTCAGCACAAAAGAGGCCTAAAGAAGAACAGGAGGCCTACGCGCGGAAATTCCATAGGGGAGGTTTTCTGTCCTCCTCTGGAATTTCCCATAAGTTTGTACACCCCTGAGGACTTCAAGATCTTGACCAAGGGAGGAGGAACCGACGCGCAACCGGGATCGGTGATTGGACGGCGCAGCCATGGAGGAGGATACGGCGCGAACTATTTAAGCCTCGCAACACCTCAGCGGCAGAATCGAATCGAACGCAGATCAACGAAGACCTCTTGAATATACACAGCATTGGAATTCGCGTTACCAAATAAATAAATACATTTGCTCTCATTAAAATCTCAGTCTTTATTTCTACTATATTTTATCGGTCCATTTATACACATAGCACTGCCTGCACTAAACCGGCGAGGTGAGGTCCAGCTCTTTGTCAGCGAGAACCCACCTTATCACGGACATCGCTGGAAATTTCCATTATCCGTCGGTAACATAGTAAAAGCGTTACATTAGTAAATGGAAAGCACCCAGCGTGTTCGGAAATTGGCTGACAGTACTGTCAGTACTAGATGTCCGTTCTAAAAGGCAAGCAGCCGAGTGACCACGGATCAACTGACCACAGTGCCAACTGTACACCACACGGATAGAAAATTTATGAATGTATGTATGCATACATTGATAAATTTTCTATCCGTGTGGTGTACAGTTGGCGCTGTGGTCAGTTGATCCGTGGTCACTCGGCTGCCTGCCTTCTAAAATGCTTTTCAGTACGGCTGATGCGACTAAAACTTATCACCATTTCGTTGAACGTTGGTCCTAGGGAATTGCTGACTTCCGGCTGTCGAGACTGTCAGTAGCGAGGTAGTGCAGAGCCAGTAATGGCGACTTTCGCTTTGCACAAATGATGTATATATAGGCAGTATGCTGAGAATACTGAAATGCGTTCGGATTTAACAGCACTGGCAGCACTGTCAGTAAAACAGAACACCCATTTTCCAGTGAAACCAGCATCAGTACTGACAGCACTGTCAGCCAATTTCCGAACACGCTCTAAGTAAGTAGGGCAGTCAGTCGAAACAAATTTTACCTCTAAGCGGCTGAGTTCAGCCTGTTTTGGTCTAGGACACGCTTACTGACTGACGGAGTCACATTGGTGGTTTTCCAATTGAGAAGCACGGTGTCGCACTGTGCGACACGGTGCGGCGCGGTGCGATAGTGTTTGTTGGAACACAATTTACCTCAAGTCTCCACCAGACTGTGTTTCGAGCGTCTTTTCGTCTTGCTCCGAAAGTTGAAAAGTGAGTATATTTGCATTCAAACTCGAATAGAATTTGTTTATATCGAATTATCACGATAATTAAATACGAGAGATTTATTGTTGAAAATCACAATTTTTCATAACCTCCCGTGAAAGTATATGTTAAAAATTGCGATTTTCAGCAATGAATATCTGGATTAATACAGGTTGAGGAATTTTCAAATTTTTCATACGTTTCCAATGGCAAAGAAAGTGTATGCAAGTTGATAAGAAAATCTATCCAAGCTATTTTTTAAAAATAATTTATCTACAACTTACACGTCAAAAAATCTTTTCGATTTGATTGTCGCTCCACAACTATCTTCATCACGAGAAAATTTATCAAAATAAAAACACCCTATAAAAAGATGAATAAAGTTTTAAAAATAGGTTATGTATAAAAATTATTTTTTTATTTACTTTCCATTGCAGCTTCGGCCATCACGAATCACTCGATCACTTTCACAGAATACGACTGTTGGTATGATTTATTGTTGTATTTTTGGTATCACTGCAGAGACTGCGTGCTCGGACACAGCAATTTGCTGTGCCCAAGCGTGCGCTACAGTGCCGTAGTTGGAACGCGCACCGTCGGGCACCGTGTCGCACAGTGCGATAGTGTGCTGTAATTGGAAAACACCCATTGTATGCAGGTACCATGGTAGGTACTGCAGGAATGATACAATGGGTGCATTCCGAATTGAGCTCGCAGCGCTAATAGCTTCCTCCGCGGCGTTCCGAAACTGTAGGTAGCGCGATGCGAGTGCGACGTCAGAGCCCGTCGCAAGGCTAGGGCTGCGCTCAATGTCCCTAGATGAAACGCTGTGGCTGCACTACCTCCCGACGTAGTGCGGTCACAGCGTTTTATTTTCCCGCCAAATATTGCCAAATATCACGGCGAGACCGTTCCGATATATTGGGCGAGTGATTTGCTGAGGAATGGGGGGTATAAAACTATAATGCGCTACATCGTCAATTCGGAACGCCTAAAGCTGGGAAACCGTAGCATATCACGCTGTAGCACTGCCAGCTCAATTCGGAATGCACCCAAAGTGTCCCGGCCGAAAACTTGGTTAGATATTCTTAGTAACTTACTCAGGTTACTCAGGACTTAGTTCGCCTGGCTTGCGTTCAGAAACCTTACTCGAGTTAACTCTAGTTAACTCGAGGCGTTCAAAAATACCAAGTTGACCCTCGTTATTGGGAATCAACACGGAGGCGGGGCCTATCCAATATGGCCTCTTCTCTCCAGTTCGTTGCCAGTAGCCAGCTCTAGCTTTCTAGCTAGCATGGGGCAGCATAGGGAACAGTTGTAAACACTGGATTATCGCATATTTTTCGGCAAAATGGGATTTTTGTAGTAAGATTTGACAATGGGGTTTATTACCGTTGAGGATTATGCGTGGATAGAATCCACTGCGCAAATTGGATACGGATCAAGTGATAATCGCCATAAGGATTACAATGAACCTTCATGACATCCCATGCTTAACCTCAAAATCTTTTAAAAAATTCCCGTCACTTTTCGGCTAAATAAATGCGTTCGAACAATAAATTATTAGTTAAAATATCAAGCTATCACATGAAAAATGTTTTATGTATAAATTATTGTCCATATTTCATAAGTTATGAAATTGAAAGTCACGTCGCTTGTGTTTACACGGCATAACTAAAACGATTATTCATATTCTGCGTGTGATGAAAATCTCATGCCCTCGCATCAAATATCGACTATGTCTTCTCGATCTTTATTTATGATTTGATTCTTGTAATAAAGCAGCAGATTTTTAATTATTGTTAAAAAGTGACAAATTCGCATGGTAATCAATGGTAATCATTAGGCAGCAACTGGAGAGAAGTACTTGGAAATTTGGCCGCCAGCGGTCAGGGTGACATTTGTGAGTTCCCAATAGCGTTCAGAAATTTACTCGAGTTAACTCGCAAGTTAACTATTTCTACCCATGTCGAGAGGTAGGTACAAGTTACTCGACATGCGCAATATGCTTGTTAATTCTCAAAACGCGCGCTCCCGCTCGCTGATTCGCCGTCCTGTGTGCCAGAACGGTCCAATAATTATTAGAAGTATGAGTAGCAATGTGAACAGTTATAGCGTTTTCCACTGGGGAACTCAGTGCAGATTTTTACATGCGAGTGAGTGAGACAGAGATGCACTGAGTACATATGTGTCTCACTTACTCTCATCCGAAAAACTTGAGCCGGTGCGCACTCGGTGCACCAGTGGAAAACGCTATTAAAAAAGAAATAGCTCTTTTGACACGATCTCTATTTTGCTGTTGCACCGCCATATTGCTCAAACCATGTTGACTATATATCTCTATGGTTGACTCTCGTCGTTCATAAACGATGCAAACTCGGAGTCAACTCTACTCTACTCTTACTCTAGAAGGGTAACAGTTTCTGAACGCAGGCCAGAACACACCCTATGATCCTTCTATGGAGGCGTGAATGCCTCCATAGAATTCATTTAAGGAAGTAACGCAACTACCCACCTAGTCATAAAAACGTTTGACCTAAGTAGTACTTAACCTGGCAACGTCGCTTTTCGTTGATTGTGTGCGCGTGTATATGTGTGTTCAAATATGCCGTTGACAGATCATCAGCTGTATCAGTGAATTTTTTTCGTATTCGTTTAATTTAATCGCCAGTTTAATATGCCTACAGAAAAAAAGCCAAGATTTTATTGGAAAGTTAAAGTATAGTTATCGAAAAGGTGTACCGAGCTAGAATTAATCAGCAAGAAGCAGGCAGAAATGTTCGGAGTATTTACGGTACGAAAAACTGCAAAGACAGCATAGCCTCGAAATCAAGGAATCAACATCATCAAAATATGTTGATGTGAAAGAGGAAGGCTGTAAATTTTTCAACGTAGAAACGATTGCCCATCAGCTAATATGCAAAAATTGTGATAATGTGCTGATAATTATATTTTAAATGTGCTCATCATTACGTGATAAAAAAAATTTAGGTGTATAGGTATCTCAATTATTTGAAAAATAATTGAGACTGTGTCAATATGCCAAATATTATTTCAGTAAAAAAATATTCTACGTATGTAAGATTATATGTATGAAAATAAAATTGTATTTGAATACTTAATTTATTTATTTATTCCATTGATATTCAATATAATATGTCGTGTAAACAAAACAAAAAAATTATAAAAATATGTAGTAGTTAGACTGCACGAGCTGTCACGTTGAAATTTCAAAATGCGCGCTCATAACCTCGAATATGCGACGTTGCAATATTTTTAGCGAGGGTCCAAATATTCGCTATGAGTACTTTTTATTGTTTTTATTATTCCTGTCATAAGTCACCTTTGAATATTTTTAAGCCGGATAAATGATTATAAGTATTCAATCTCTCTGCTGTTTAAATTTCATTCTGATCTATCCATCAATTACGGAGATATGAGGAATAATGTACAGCTAACTCCGTGATTTCTCATAAGAGGCCATGTTGAATTGGCTTGTAAAGAGATAAAACGAATGACAAATATCTCGCGTAAAAACCCACCTCGGATCATAAAAATTTGTATGAGTTTTGTTTACATTATAATCGAACATTCTGCCAAGTTTGGTATTTTTCTGTCCATCAATTCTATTTCCTGCGTTACTTCCTTAAGGATATATATTCTCAATAAAAAGGGTAAATAAATGTACATGTATCGATCCATGAGAGCTAAATATAAATGTCCGAATATCGTGCCTCAAATTTCTCGCGTTCATTCGCAACAAATGTGGTAATTCATCTTTATTTTTACGGTAAAAATACCGGACCGCTGTCTGGGATTGGCAGCACTGGTTCAAACCCGTTCAGACCAAATAACCCTACATCCACTTTTGCGCATGCACCTGTGTTCCTGTGTAGTATTATATAGGTATATGAATTCGTGTACATACTCCGCGAATTAGTAGGATCGACTAGGATGCCATTGGCCATTGATTCGTGCCCGAGAGTGAATCAAGTTCCATCGGGTATACATTTTCGTGTGGTCGTAGACGTTATTTTTTTTTTTCGTAACATACGAGAAAAGTAGCGCGAATATAATCTTCGAGAGTGACATACCGACGTCCGATTGTTTTATCGCACTCATCCAGCTGTGATAAGATTGCTAGTTGTTTCTTTGCTTGCTTCTTTGTCTCGCGCGAGTCCGTCAAAGAGAAATGCGGCTCGAAATCGTTACAAACGACTAGCGCTATCGATTGACCGCCCGATTGGTTAATCCAGTATTCCATGCAAGTATGGCTGCGTTGCCGTCACCCACACAGGTATATTACAATTTTTACTTTAATCACGCGTTAAGATGCACGCCATTTACAATACATCACTGTATTTATCGCCTTCGTATTTCGAAATATGGGGATATCCAATTTAATGTTCCATTTTATTTTTATTGTCCCAGAAACTCTACGATACAAGTAGACTTTTTTCCCCGACAATTGCTTACCAGGATCTGACAAGCCACCCTTTATGATTATTATTATTTTTATCAACACCCAGAATTTCTATCATCTCGCGTTTTTTTGTTTGTATTACCGGATTTTAAACATCGTATGGCATAGCCTCAAATTCCATCTTGGTATTGCATTGTGGAACATTGCGTGTTATACGTTTTTTTCGCTGTATGATTACGCGGTTTTGCGATGCAAAATTTTCACACCTTGACGTTCATTATTATCTGTAAAATACCTCGCGAATAAAATGGTATAATTTTTCAGTTCTGCTTAGCCTCAATATAGATCGAGCGTCGGAAATTCTGGCTGAATTTTGTTGTTTATTGCTGTGTCTCGGTAGAATCGTGACGAAATTCATTGCAACGCCCGTAACCTCATTGGGAATTTTTTATACGAATGATTACGATTACGAATGTACGAAAGTCAAATTTTTAAAAATATTATTAGGCCCGGTTGTTTCACCTCCGGGTAAGATTTATTTGACGGGTATCAAATGTAGAGATAAAGGGTTATCGTTCCGTTAAATTTTACCCAGAGGTGGAACAACTGGCCCTTGGTGTATTACATCGCATACCTTTTTCTGGTTTTTACGGTCCTTTCCTATTTTTTTTTGTTTTGTTTCCATTTCTATTTTCTACTTCCATTCCGTTTCCTTGAGACACCCTTCCTCAAAGTATTGTCCGCAACCGCTCCTTGCTAATGCAATACTGTATCTCTGTGGGAGGGAACATGAAAACTGAAAAACTTGGTTGATACAGGCTGCTATATTTTACTGAATTTAAGTTTGTCGTATTTCCATCATAAACTTAGAAATAGTGTTTCCCGCTCAGTAGTTGGCGCTCAAACCAGTACGCGGCTGATCGGTCACCGATCCCAGTATTGGCTGTGACTAATACCTACTGCTTATTTTCGGAGACTACTAGAGACGTGCACTAACCATGTTTCAACTGCTGGCAGTTTAAAAAAAAAAAAATTTAATGTCAACTTTGACGTGAATGTGCAATGAAAATTTTTTCAATCCATGTACTTAATGTATTTGTGGTGCGACCTGTGACGGGGAATAAGCGGAAACGATGGTGCGGCGGTGAGCGGGGCATGCATAAAACAAAAGAGAGTTTGACTGTTCATGCGCCATACCCATGGATAGCAGTAAGCTTATGTTTTGGCTTGTAAATAATAAACCGGATGGACGACCCTATTCGAATTTGTTGACAGTCATGTTAAAGATCTAATAAAGACCTGACATAAATTTTATGTGGGTGGCAATATTTTAATGGAATTGACAGCTCAAACAAATATTGCTCCCATTTATTCTCATGTATAAGCCAAATTTTTGAAAATTATTTTTACAAAAACGACATGGAGGACCGACTTGAAATTTGAGCAGTTCACGTTTTATATATTTGTCATTTATTAAAAAAAAAATTGAGTTGATGGCATCATTTTCTAAAGTGGTATCGAAACGCATTAATTTCATGTAGATAGTTTTGTTTTTTCGTTTTTTTTTTGTTTGTTTGTTTTTTCAATCATTTCTAGTGCACACCTGTCACAATCAGGGATTTTGCTGTGTTATGCTTGCATTTTACAATTTTGTAAATTCTTAGAGTCACAAAATTAGTCAACCAGTTCCCCAAAAAGTTCACAGCCGAGATTTCAGATTTCCGTATCTTGTCTTCATATTTATCATTTATGTTCAATGCATCGGTCTTTCTTTGTATCCAGTGCATAGTGCATCCTGAACCGAATTGATCAAAATTCCATTAAGGGAGTTCTATCGGTACGTAGCTAATCAAGCTCGAGTGTTGTTGAGTTTGACTAACTCGGTACATTGATCTGGCAATGTTGCACAATGGTCTGCGGCACATGTTTCTCTCAGCCTCGTTTTTATGCGTTATTCAAGCTTTTTTAAAGTAATATTATTTATTACATTTAATAATATTAATTATTTTCTCCCAAATATCCAATGTATAATTGCACTGAGAATGCTGAGAAATTCTCGGGCATGGATGATCTATCGAGCGTGTCATATTTCATATTGCGCGCTAACCTGAGGCATTGCCACATCTGCTAAATATTGGTCGGCGGTCAATTAAGTTTGGCATTGCTTTATTTATTTATGCACGTATAGGCCATCAATCAATATTTTCGAACATGCAAAATGTTCTTCAAATATTCTACTTATATCTCATAAAGTTTCATCTATATATTAATGTTAGTTTCTGTTAACTTTGTAATTGAATCTGTCAAAAGCGTGGATTTCCGTATGACAGCATGTTAAATGTATAAAAATGAAAACTGATAACTTTTTTTTCTTTTCAACCTAATAGACGGAGAGCTAGCGACCAAATCGGTCATGTAGCTTTAGCTGTATTGAAACTCCATTAACTACTTCTTTGAACGACCTTTTACGATAATCTTCGTGCTGGCAGGCCACGGGTGGTGGGTGTGGGTGTAGTGGGGTGGGGAAAAAAAAGAAAAAAAATGTAGGTTTAGCGACTTTAATTTTTTTTTCAAACAATTGCTCTGTACTCCCTGTGCACCCACAAAAATTTTTTAATCGATCGGGTGGAGGGGATTATTAAATTTTTTAATCGTGGAGGGGATTACTCTCTGTTAGCGGAACACAAACGATGCTCCGTGAGCGCGCTGACGTAGACGGCGGCTGATATCCCCTCCACGTCCGCTTTTGCCTTTCCCTCGGCTCATTTTCGAGCGAAATCAAACGATTTCAATAATTTTTTTCGATACCTTCCCACCGCTATTTTTGCATGGCTATTTTTTTGTGGCTTACATATTAATTAATCTCGCGTTAGAAAAAAAGCCATTACAGCTGAGCCCACATGAAAATTATTATTTTTTTGGTACTTTCAATTAACGCTGGCAACCCCTTTCCACCACCCGATCGATTAAAAATTTTTTGTGGGTGCACAGGGGGTACAGAGCAATTGTTTGAAAAAAAAATTAAAGTCGCTAAACCTACATTTTTTTTCTTTTTTTTCCCCACCCCACTACACCCACACCCACCGCCCGCGGCCTGCCAGCACGAAGATTATCGTAAAAGGTCGTTCAAGGAAGTAGCTAACGGAGTTTCAATACAGCTAAAGCTACATGACCGATTTGGTCGCTAGCTCTTAGACTATAACTTCATAAAAATGTAACTGAGTCATGTTTCGATCACAATCGACCCGTACATCATATTTTATCGAAATCTAAACGGTAAATCGCTATGCGATAGAACTACCTTAAGGAGATGTGAAAGACAGGTGATAAACGCCAGAGAGAGCTCTCTGGTAAGAAAGTCGGATTTTCCCTATTTTTTCCGAGATGGCTGATTTTTTGGTCGAAAGCAAACTAGGTGAATTCGACAGCCACAAGTTCGGTTCTTATAATTTTTATAATTTTTATCATTTATCGATATTTACAGAGTTATACTGCAAATGGAGGTGAAAAAAGATTTTTTCCTCATTCTAACCTCGAAATCGCAACTTCGTTGCGCTTTCTCGGCTCTCATGAGGAAAAATAATGTTCGACACTCGTACGAAAAGGCTTTTTGACGAAACTCGTTACAGCACTCGCCTTCGGCTCGTGCCGTAATCCTCTCGTTTCGTCAAAAAAGCCTTTGCGTACTCGTGTCGAAATGTACTATTTTTTTTCAATTATCATGTTTATTATCAAGTTTATCATAAAAAATACTAATGCATAAACAGGTAGATAATTTTATTTCCTGCTACTATGGTTATTATACCATTTTTACCCTACGATCGATATTTTCAGACTTATACTCAATTTAGGAGTGGAATTTTTTTTATTTTCAATTATCTCGTTTATTATCGAGTTCATCGTAGAAAAAGCAATAGATAATCAGGTCTAGCAAGGCTTAGGTGATCTTGAATGATAGCCAGACTACTTTTCTCGAAAATTGTATAACGCATTTTACCATCTGGAAAGTTTTCAAAAATACGAAAATAAGTTCCATAAGATTTTTTTTCGGTTTTTCGCATGCCAGACTTATTTTCCATCTCCAGAAATCTGCTAGACTGCCCTTTGACTAAGTTTGGTAATTATTTACTTTGACGACTTTTCCGAATTTTGCAATTCTTGGGTTTTTTTTTGGGCTAATGTGACGATCCCGCATTACATCCAAGTAGACGACACAAATGCGGGAGATAAATCGGTGGCCGTAGCGCAGTGGTTAGCGCTCCCGCTTGCAAGTCGAAGAGTCCCAGGTTCGAATCCACGGGCGGCACACTTGATTCTTTTTCTCGTCGTCTTGGATCGTCACCACTCATTACCCCGTTCGACCATCACGCTAACACGTTTTTTTTAGTCCCAACAATGATAATCAGGTGGCGGAGCCTGAAAAAATTAAGGGGTTATACAGGAATATTCAAAATTTGTTTGTACGGAAGGTGTGTTGTATGCGAAAGGTGTTTGCTAATGCAGCACGAATTTTTGTATTGTATTTTTTAAATATAACTCCCACTCAAATACAACACTCACACTCAAATCCTTACACTCAAACGATACACAGCGTCGGAACTTCGTCGTAAATGTTTGGTGACCCAAAAGGGCTGTGGTTGACGGTCAAATGCTTAAATCCTTCGTACTCTAAACAATTGTATGCCTTCCAACAATCTGACATTATTGTTGATCCAGGGAGAACCTGTTCTTTAACCCCTGACAGGCAATGAGTGTAAAATTTCCCCCCAAAAATTTATTTTTCTCGGCGCACTCACTCACTTTTTTGAGTTTCAACGTTCATTTTTATTCTATAGTTCAAATCAATCATTTTTATAATATCGCTATTTTATGCAAAACCGTTTGAACTTTAATTAAAAAAAAAAAAAAACTTGCTAGCTTTATTAAGAGCCGAGATATTTGAGATTAATTTCGACTGGGTATTTTTTACACTCATTGGCTGGAGAGGAATACGGTTTGGATGTTTGCCTGTCGGGGTTCATGACCTTTCGTAGAGTTTGCGCTGATCGATCGGGGACGGGAATAATGAATAGTTCTTTGAAATCACGATCGAAACCACCGAAAATCCATTGTCTATCGATAATACGTCCACGATAATATTTCCGCTTATCGAATTTTACCTCGTCAATTTCGATTATACAGTTTGGTCCACCAATATGTTGAGAATTATCGATAGTCCACAACAGAATGGCTTCCCTTTCAAAATTTGACCAGTCAACCACGGTTTTACTACCGAAGACCATTTCATCTTCAAGGAACTCCTGACGCGGTGGCTTCATGCAAATGAAAAAAGCGACGAATGCACATGCTTCCACGAGTGTCAAAGAAGCATTTTCGAACCAAGTATCCTTTCGAACGGATTTTTTGAAAGAACATTGGACGATCCTTACTTTTTTAACGCTTTTAATTTTCTTTTTTTGCACTTCCATTTGTGCGTTTTCGCATTGTACGAAGCCGGTTCACCACAACTTTCGCAAACGATTTGTCACTGGAAAACTTGATACGCTCGTAAAAACTCTACGAGTTATTTTTGTTTTCGCATATTCCGAGAAATTTACGTAACTGTAAAATGCAGCCCTCGCAATCCATATCAACGATACGTACAAAATGAACACTGAAGAATTATGACTGTTCAGTTTCTTGAACACAACTGAAATTTGTTGAAATTTATTTGGTATATAGAAGAAAAGAATGAAAAGTGCGGCTACAGGCGGAAATTCGAGCGTTCAGAATGTAAACAAACCGAGTGTGTAATCGTCAACACATCTCTTACTTTCATGAGTGTAAACACACCACGAGTATTCACCTCACGCCGGGATTGTCGCGATAAATAATATAAATTAAATAAGCACGAAATATTGAATAAAATTAGCTGCTCTATCTGATTATCATTGTTAAGACCGAAACTAACGTATTGATTAAAAAAAAAACAAGAAATATGAATTTTGCAAATTTGCATTAAAAAACTATGTTTAGTATCTTTAGGAGGGGGGGGGGCTACGCCCCCTTTACTCCTGCAAGGGGCCCTGCCCCTTCACGCTGCAAGGGAGTTGCTCCCCCCTGACCCCCTGACACTAGTAGCAAAAACCTTTTGCTTGCGGCACACCTTCCGCGTGCATAACAGCTTCCAACAAACAAATTTTAAATATTCCTGTATAACCCCTTAATTTTTTCAGACTCCGCCACCTGATTATACTTATTGGAACAAAACAAACGTATTGACGCGAGAAAAACCCAAGAATTTGCAAAATTTGAAAAAGCCGTCAAAGTAAATAATTGCACACAAATTTTGAATATTCCTGTATAACCCCTTAATTTTCTCAAGCTCCGCCACCCGATTACTATTAATGGGACCAAAACAAACGTATTGACGCGAAAAAAAACCCAAGAATTTGCAACATTCGGAAAAGCCGTCAAAGTAAATAATTGCAATTGTTTACTTTGGCGGCTTTTCCCAATTTTTTAAATTTCTTGGGTTTTGTTTGCGTCAATACGTTTTTTTGCTCCCAATAATGATAATAGGTGGGGGAGCCTGAAAAAAATAAGGGTTAATACAGGAATATTCAAAATTTGTTTGTAATTATTTACTTTGATCGATTATCCCAATTTCGAACATTTTTGGGTTTTTTTTGCGTCAATACGTTTGTTTTGGTCCCAATAATGATAATCAGGTTAGGAGCTCAGTGGGCGAGGCTCTGGGTTCGCACGCCACGGACGCGGGTTCGAGCCCCACTGTCGACACCAATGGAAAAAGTTTTTCTACGTGTTTTTCCTGCAATCCTGGTTGGTCCGGACTCCACCTTAAGAAAACAAATGCCCAAAATACCTTTCTGTGATGGGTGGGTGGTCGGTGTGCGGCTTTGGAGGACTCCCGTAGTGGTTCTTATCGCTCGGAAGGTGGCCGCTTAGCCGTGCACTGACTGACCCACTGAATCACAGCAAAGCAGGGACCTGCCTAGGTCGCCTCGGGTGACCGCGTTTGAGTTTACTCGCGCGGCCATCAGGGGGGACTAGGTAGCTACCGACCTGTATCGACGGTAGGTTTTCTGCAGTTTCCCTCCGTCCACGGCAAATGCGATACAGGGTCAAGGAGGAAAGGCGAAGCGGCTGCAGCCGTGGAGCATGGGGGAAATAGCCCAGTCGAATTAGGATTTGACCCGGAAAAAATTGTAAGTAGCAATTTTCCTTCAGAAATCGTTGGGGTGGGGGGTCACTGACAGTCTAAATTTCGATTTTCGAATGCCCCACCTCATTGCTTCAGCCGCCATATTGAATTTAAGGGTGAATTTTTGTTGACTGAATAACTCGTTTATTTTCAATTTTACACGAAAAATAGTTATTACCAAAGTTGCTTGTAATAAAATTTCCTACAATTTCGGTCCTTATCAATTTTTCTCTAGGATCGATATTTTTCGTTTTAGACCCAAAAAAGATGGTAAATTTTTGTTTATTGAATAACTCGTTCATTTTCAATTTTACACGAAAAATAGTAATCACCGAAGTTGTTTGTAATAAAATTTTCTACAATTTTAGTCCTTATCAATTTTTCCCTAGGATCGATATTTTTCGATTAAGGTCCGAAAAGAGTTTCGGGGTGAACCTAAATATTGTATTATCTCCTTTATTTTTCAATTTACACTAAAAATGGTAACCACCAAAGTTGTTTGGAATTAAATTTTCAACATTTTGATCGACCCCAATTTTTCCCTAGGATCGATATTTTTCGATTGCGAAGGTGTTTGCCACTGGTGTGCAAGGGGTCAGGAGAGTTGCATCCCCCTGCGGGTTTGGGTTTGGGTTTGGGTGAATACTTTTCGAATGCAAATTTGCAAAATTCATATTTCTTGGTTTTCGTGCATCAATACGTTAATATTGTGTGTTCGTGCATGCGTGCGTGCGTGCGCGCGCGCGTGCGTATGTGTGTATGTGTGTGTTTTGTATCAATACTAACGTATTGATACAAAAAAACCAAGAAATATGAATTTTGCAAATTCATATTTCCCCCCTTAATTTTTTCAGGCTCCGCCACCTGATTATCATTATTGGGACCAAAACAAACGTATTGACGCACAAAAACCCAAGAATTTACAAAATTCGGAAAATCCGTCAAAGTAAATGATTACAAACAAATTTTAAACGTTCATGTATAATCCCTTAATTTTTTCAGGCTCCCCCATCTGATTATCATTATTGGAACCAAAACAAACGTGTTAGCCGAAAAAAAGCCCAAAAATTTTCAAAATTCGGAAAATCCGTCAAAGTAAATTACAAACAAATCTTGAATATTCATCTATAACCCCTTAATTTTTTCAGTCTCCCCCACCTGATCATCATTATTGGGACCAAAACAAACGTGTTAGCCGAAAAAAAACCCAAGCATTTTTAAAATTCGGAAAATCCGTCAAAGTAAATAATTACAAAGAAATTTTGAATATTCATGTATAACCCCTTAATCCCCCCCACCTGATTATCATTATTTGGACCAAAACAATCGTGTTAGACGAAAACAAACCCAAGAATTTGCAAAATTCAGAAAAGCCGTCAAAGTAAACATTTATCAAAGTATTCAAACAGACGTTTTGGACCAAATCGAAGAAAAAGTAAATTTGAGTTTTTGTAAAATAAATAATGACAAAATATTCGAAAAAGTATCAAGAAAAAATAGTTCCATTTTGTGCAATAGCTTAAACAATGTTTATAATTGTGATTCTTGTGAAAAATACGATAAAAAGAGGCGTTTAGTTTTAGACTAAAATTAATAAAATGGCCAGTGTGTAAATTTCCACCAAAAGTTGTGAACTGCTTTACAAAATTAGTACAATGGTGTAAAAAATAGAGAATTCAAGTCGAGACTGTATAACTTTGATAAATTGATTCAAAATACTTGCTGTGTGTTTGAAGTACATGTAACTTACAAAATAGGCATCGTAATTCGAAAAAAAATGTATTGTTACGTCCCGGGTTTCGCGATGCCATTCTTCTGGGTATGATCACTTACCGTTGACGTAACTCGGAATGTTGAATGCTCCTCGTTGACACGAGAATGTGCTCGTCAGGGATTGGAGCGTTGAGTGGGATCGGTGTTTAGTAATTCGTTTGTTTTGTTTATTAATTTCCCGTATTTTCGGCTGAGTCTGTCCTGATTGGTTGAGCGGATACGGGCGTAGCGGATCATTAAATGATTTGTTGAACCACATTTTCACTTCAGCAAATAAGGAATTAAATTTATTAAAATGGTCCTGGACCAACTAGGTTGGGGTGGTCAGCAAAAGTTTTACAGTTCTCACAATTTTCGTTGTTAACTTAATTTATTTCTTCATTTTGGGTTATCTTTTCGTCGCACAGGTGTTGATTTTATTTGCGATAGTGTTTCACGCACGCTTCACATTAGAAGTTTCCGTGAAACACGATTTTGCGTGCGGTTGGGTCCCCGAGGTAGACCCGCCGAGCTTTTCGATGATTATTATCGTTACTCTGACTCCAACTGACTGTGCCCTCTGACTGACAACTCACGACTGACTAACTCATTGTCGCGCTCGATCTTCCCTTTTTAATGAATGGACTCTAAAGTAGTGCCCTCTGTCTTTTGAAAATCAACGCGCGAGACGAGATAACTACGCCGGGCGTTGCACGTCTTCAGGATGCGCAGTGTTTCGCCGGCTACCGTGAGATCCCATTCGTCAGAAAAATTTTCAGACGACATTACCGTGAGATCCTCACCGGTGACTAGCTCGCACGTTGATAAGCTAATTTAATAAAGGTTGCCTGAGAAATTAAATTTTGATTTGGAGACGTTCGTTTTTCTCTCCGAACTTTATTTACAAAAATAAAGAAGATCGTTTAAAGCAATAATTTAACTTTGAAATTCTGTAGGAGTGGCATTCATACCCGGCTTTGACCCCGGACGTAACAATATATTGAGAAAACTGTATTATCAACTGTATTAGCTGGTTTTGCGGCTGAAAAATTCGTTCAGTAAAGTATGTTCAGGGAGAACAATGAGATCCAGAACTGGGAAACCTGGAAAAGTGAGGGAATTTTAAAATTGAAATTTAGTGGCCACCTTGAATTAAAACTCTGTGAATTCGAAACTTGTATTGTTTCCTCATTATTTTATCTTGCTCAAGAATGTCCCTCTAGAAGCAAGTGAGGGTTTTTTTTAAATTCTTGGCTACATCATAGAAGAAGCTTTGAGAGCAAGATAAAGTAATGAGGAATGATTGTGGAAGTTTATAACTTGTACCTACATTCTTTTTTTTATTGATTTTGATCTTAATGATGCAAAGGTGCAACAAGGTCAAAGCTTTACGACTCTCTATCATAATGTTTGGAAATTTGCTAAATTAGAGAGAACGTAATAATATTTCAGAAAACTGAGACATTTAAAAAAAATTCAAAATTATATCCATTTTGCACCGCTTGATAGGTTTGAAAAAAAATTAACACCGAAAAATTAATGTGAAAAGTTCCCAGTCAATAGCTGTCAATTTACAATGGTTAGAACGAGCATACGATTGTCTATACAAAATGAAAATTTCATAAACTCTCAATTTTATTTTACAGATTTTCGAGAAATGAAATATCAGCCATCTTTAACCGTTACTCTATTCATGTAAACAAAATTAAAAGACATATCTCAAAATTTCCAGCACTCAGAGCAATTACAAAAATTTTTCGAATTCAAAATTTTATAAATTCTGAACCTTTAACGATTTCCGTCAAATTCGATGCCTAACGTTTGTCCACTTAGCTATATTCGTAGAATTTTCGGTTAAGTTAGTGTAGGTTATAATTGGAAGAAGTAGAGCGACCACAGAGAATTGTCGAATTTTTTTTTTTAATTCCAAAATTGAAATCGCTGTATTAATTTCGACGATAATGTAAATCAACGAGGAGTCAGTGCTCTAACTGTATGACAAATTTTAACTCGATAACTTAACCTATTCTCAAGTTATAGTGGGTTCAATTTTTGGAGTGTGTTAGATAATCACGCACACCCACATGTATACACATCCATCCGAACGCTTTCTAAATTTCTTGCGTGTTTCTTACTATACACTGAGAAAAAAATCTGTCCCTGATAGCGAGAATTCTGGTTCCCTAAGCCAGAATGTATTTTGAGCCGATAGCAGCGCCACAGTCAAACTATGGCAACTAAACAACTCTTCCAGACATACGTCACTTGCTCGAAGAATACGGTATCGCTGAGAGAGCCAAACAAAAAATATCTCCTGCAGCGATGACAGTGTATATCCTGGTCGAATCCGGGTGTATATAGTCCCGGTATAATACGGGGGTAACAGGGGGCTCTTATATTACTATACATCTCTATAGCCCGCTCTACGCAGTGATCGTCACAGCCAATAGAATTCTTAGAAAGAGAGAGCAAATGACCTCTACCTGCTTCTCTCTTTGTTTAACTCTAGCGGACACTTTTCGAAGGCCTTTGTTGTTTGTTGTGTTTTTGGGATCGCGCAGTCCATTGAACGTATCGCGCTCTCAGCCAAAAGTTTTGCCGGGTCGGCCTAAGTATCGCGCTCGTATCGATACGTGTAGCTGCCACAGCTATACAAAGAATGGTTACTGTATGGGCTAAAAACATTATTTCTAATAACTGGAAGTATCCTGTTTAGAGCCAGATGTATTCTTATTGTAGAAAACGTATGAATACTTCAATATTATGGCTCATGTAGCGATACACACTGCTCATGTGACTATTTTAATTGTTACAGTAGCGAACTACTCTCAGCGATATACCGGTCTGCTGGAGAATTGAAACTTTTTTTTCAGTGTATTTGGACTATTTTGAGCCCTCTGGGATAAAAATCGTTACATCTTACTTTTTTCATGAAACCAAATTTTTATCTGTGCGAGAACAGAAATTTACCTAAAATTTCTATGAATTCTATTTACAGGTGGCTGGAAGCCATGTTGCTATTTACGAAGCTTACTATAACCAGGTACGAACTACTGATAATAGGATATACCGGGCATATTCGTGGAAACGGGCCAGCTCGGCGCCTGGTAGATAGGCAACCGGAGATACTATTTCGTTCGTGAGTTTGTAACACTGACTGAGGCGGAAAAATGACCGATGACCCAACCCGAAACTTTCTAAATAAAATAACATAACCTCATCATTAGGAAACGTCGAAAAATGTTGGAAATGCAAGTTTTAAAATCAAATAACTTTCATGAATTGACAGTGAAATTTATTTAAAATAATTATTGATAAATATCATAATTTATTGATTTATTGAGGTCTCATTCTTGAGTCTCGATGCTTGGAATCCTCGCCTCAAGTTTCAACTCAAGACGGAGCCTTTGGTCTCCGTCTGGAGTCTCGATGCTTGGAATCCTCCCCTGAAGTTTCAAAAAATAAAAAGTCGCCAAAAGTTTGGGTTCTGGCGATAGAGATCCTCGCCTCAAGATTAAACGTATAGCCATCGGTCTCCGTCTCGAGTCACAATGCAAGACGGAGACCGAAGGCTCTCGGCTGAAACTTGAGAAGAGGATTGGAATCCTCGCCAAAAGTTTGGGTTCTGGCGATAGAGATCCTCGCCTCAAGATTAAACGTATAGCCATCGGTCTCCGTCTCGAGTCACAATGCAAGACGGAGACCGAAGGCTCTCGGCTGAAACTTGAGACGAGGATTGGAATCCGCGCCAAAAGTTTGGGTTCTGGCGATAGAGATCCTCGCCTCAAGATTAAACGTATGGCCATCGGTCTCCGTCTCGAGTCACAATGCAAGACGGAGACCGAAGGCTCTCGGCTGAAACTTGAGACGAGGATTGGAATCCGCGCCAAAAGTTTGGGTTCTGGCGATAGAGATCCTCGCCTCAAGATTAAACGTATAGCCATCGGTCTCCGTCTCGAGTCACAATGCAAGACGGAGACCGAAGGCTCTCGGCTGAAACTTGAGACGAGGATTGGAATCCTCGGCTCGCCTTGTTTGTTCTCAAGACGGAGCCTTCGGTCTCCGTCTTGCATTGTGACTCGAGACGGAGACCGATGGCCATACGTTCAATCTTGAGGCGAGGATCTCTATCGCCAGAACCCAAACTTTTGGCGCGGATTCCAATCCTCGTCTCAAGTTTCAGCCGAGAGCCTTCGGTCTCCGTCTTGCATTGTGACTCGAGACGGAGACCGATGGCTATACGTTTAATCTTGAGGCGAGGATCTCTATCGCCAGAACCCAAACTTTTGGCGACTTTTTATTTTTTGAAACTTAAGGCGAGGATTCCAAGCATCGAGACTCCAGACGGAGACCGAAGGCTCCGTCTTGAGTTGAAACTTGAGGCGAGGATTCCAAGCATCGAGACTCAAGAATGAGACCTTAATAAATCAATAAATTATGATATTTATCAATAATTATTTTAAATAAATTTCACTGTCAATTCATGAAAGTTATTTGATTTTAAAACTTGCATTTCCAACATTTTTCGACGTTTCCTAATGATGAGGTTATGTTATTTTATTTAGAAAGTTTCGGGTTGGGTCATCGGTCATTTTTCCGCCTCAGTCAGTGTTACAAACTCACGAACGAAATAGTATCTCCGGTTGCCTATCTACCAGGCGCCGAGCTGGCCCGTTTCCACGAATATGCCCGGTATATATTTTCTCATTTGCAGTCCTTGGATACAAAAAACTCATTTTAGTGAATTCACTATGATTTAAAAAAAATAACAGGTCGATCCCCATGGTTACGGGCGTATTGGGGCGTTGGAAGCCGCCCGATTTCTTAAAAAATCTCAGTTGAGCGATGTCATTCTCAGCAAGATATGGGACATGGCGGATCCGCAGTCACGTGGCTCTCTCGACAAATCCGGCATGTTTGTGGCTCTAAAATTGTGTGCCTTTGCGCAATTAGGCCACGAACTGAGTATGGCTAATCTCAGTCAGGACACAGCACCTCCAAAAATGGTAAATTTCTTTCGGAAATAAATTATAGTTTATAAATATAATTTATACTGTTTTTTTTAGGCCCACATTTGATGAATTTTGTCTTTACGAATTTTTATTCCTGATAGAAAAACCTTTGCGTGTGAGATTAAATGTTAAGGCAGTCCTTGCACTTTGGCACCTATTGGAGAATTTTGTGAATTTACAATGTTTTAATCCTGAAATTCATTTTTTTTAAGACTACAAAGTTTCAGATCACATTGCCAAGTTTTTCGGCAAGAAATTTCGATTTTAAAATCGCCGTCTTAGCATAGGATATATGAAAAAAATCTGCTCGCCACAAATTCAATTGGAAAATAAAACTATTTAAATACTGGAGAAGTGATAGATTTAATAATCAATTTGTTCACGAGTTTCAAAAATCTGATATTGGGATACCTGCCGTAGATATTATATCGTTGACTTACAAAGAAGGTATCCCAGGTTGATTTCACTGATCTTGATCTAGTTCATATATTTTGTAGTACATAGAAAACGAAGCGGCACGCATATTTTTTTGCCTGCCATAAAACACGGTCAGGGGCTAAAACTACCCTCCAAAGATGGAGGTGTCCAGCATTAATTTCGTTGTTCCACCCATAATAACATAATATTTTTTGACTAAACCAACTGGAAAAATGTTCTCATAACGGGAAATAAAAAATGTTATTTTCTCAATTAGAAAAAAAATTAAGGAGGTGAGCTGCCCCTAAATATGATTAAATTTATGCAAGAAATGGTAAAATTCAAGTCTAAAAATCTGAAAAAACTATATGGTGTCTATAAACACAAACAAAAATTGACGTGTTTTTTGATTTTTCCGAAAAAAAATATTGGATGGGGTAACAACCCCCAAACGCTGTTTATCTTGCATGCATGCAAAAAATGGTCAAATTCAAGTTGAGAAATCTGGAAAAAATATATATTGCGTATTAACACCAAGGAAAGGTGACGGGGTTTAAAAAATGTTTTTTAAAAAAACATTGAACGAGGCAACTACACCTAAATGCTTTCAATTCTTAACGTTTAATTATTTTCTCACTAAAAAATCAATCATCGGAAACAAAGACGTAGCAATTTTTTGACTGAGCTTTAATGCGTTTTATTTGTATAATTTGTGGTTACTATAATTATAAACGAAATGTTATTAATTTTGGAAACTTAAACAATTATGATGGTCGTCAAAAAAGTGTTTAAAGGATTTTGTACACCAGGAACATCGAATAACAGCGACATTTGTGCAGTCTTAGATTTTGCAATGCGTTTTACAAGAATCTCTGAATCTGAACTCGACTGGATTTTTTGATTCTTCTGGTTTTTGCTCAATGTATCCAAATTTATACCAAGAGTATTTAAAAAGATTAATGTATCGCGGAGAGGATAATTGATTGTGGACCAAAGATTCCAGTCTGATAATGTTGTTTCGTAGATGTTATGTAGATTGATTTCGTGATTTATTAAGATGGCGCTGTTTGAAAAGTGGCGCACGAAATTTTTTGAAATTTTAAAACCGTATACCCATCCAGAGGCTGAATTTTTCCTGTCGTCCCTGTTGGTATTAATTTCAGAATAATATTTTTATTCCGGTGTTACTTTCTGCTACTACTGCAGGACAATGACCACTCCATGAATCAGTTAATAACACGCTGCTTTGTCCTACATTTCCAGATTTTCAAACTTGAATTCGACCATTTTTTGCATGCACGCAAGATAAACAGTGTTCGAGGGTAGTTCCCCCCGTCTAATATTTTTTTTCGGAAAAATCCAAACATGTCAATTTTCTTTGGTGTTCATACACGATATACATGTTTTCCAGATATTTAAACTTCAATTTGACCATTTTTTGCATGCACCCAAGATAAACAGCGTTTGGGGGTAGTTAACTCCGTAGGCTATTGATTATGTCATATAGAAAGGAACTAAGACGTTCACGGGTTTTTATTGCCGGAATCGTTAAATGGGTCATAAAAGAAGAAAAAACCGCGGAGTGCTATTAAATTAGAGGGTGGAAATTGAAGATAGGGGTGAAAAGGCACCCCATTTGGTTTTTTCAATATATCTCGTAAACAAAGAAAAATTTCGATGAATTGTATATAAAACTTTTTGTAGAGAATTAAATTTCCCATCGGATTAGTATTTTTAAAATATAAAAAAAAAATTTCCATGCCAAAACAGTCAAAACAAACTTGAAAAAAAAAGCCAAAATTTCGATTTTTTGAGATTTTTTGCTTTTCCGCCTGTATCTTGTTTTTGGGCTGAGATAGGTATAGGCATTGCTCAAGATAAAAAAAAGTAGATTAAATTTCCTTCAAAATGCTGGGCTGAAATATTTTTTTGATTAAAAATTGACCGAGATATGGCCATTTGAACCTGGCTTTTTTTTTCGCATTTCATCCCTCTTGTACGAATATTGTTTTCGTTCGCATTTTATTGAAAAAAATACTGTTTTACTCAACTGAAAAAGTTTTTTTACGTTTATTATGTAGGAATACATGACAATTACAAAAAATGTTTAAAACAATGATGCTACTACATTTCAACAATAATATTATCGAACTGGATATCGATATCGTCATCTATATCTTTAATAATGTCGTCTTCTGCAATATCAGCTTCTTGTACATTGTCACAATTAATCCGTACTTCGACCTTTTCCAACCCCAACTCAGAGGGTCCAAGAGGTTTCCTTTCCACTGCTGCATTTGAAAGTAAGTCCTCAAGCCATGCTGTTTGATGGAATCACGTGTTGGTGGTAATTGCGCCAGAGAAAAGTTTGCATTTTTGGACAGCTTACAAAAATTTTGAAAGCGACAGTTGCTCAGACTCATGTTCGTCTTTGCCCCATACAAACAAGCTGCAATATATTCCGATGCAGAAGTTATGTCTTGTTCCGTTGCATTGTCACGTAAAAATGTGTCCATGTACGTTTGAAGTTGTGTACCATTTTTAGTTATAAATCCCATAAATTTTTTTTTGCCAATGTTGAAAAATGCAGACGTAGTGTCGCAACCACTAAAGGCGTGAATAAATCCTAGATACTTTTTTAATTGAGAAAAATTAAAACTATTTCTATCGAACAATTTTGGCGCTACTTTTCCCATGTCTGGTTTCCAAAAATATACGTTATCATTTTGTAACAGAGATAAAATAATGAGAAGGTCCACATCTTGGCCAACAATAACAGCATTTTTAGACATTGATGCTTTTTCTTTTGCGCATTCTACAATAAGAAAATCTGCATCCTCATCTCCTTGCACCGCGTCAATGTTTACTTCCTGTAATTTTTCAATCGAATATGCAATAAAATTCTTTTTATTGCTTTCATTGGATAAAAAGTTTTCGGGTTTTGCTAGTGGTTTTAAATCATCTCTAATTTGAACTCCTGGACCAATTTGCTGTGTTCGACGCAGCCTCTCTGCATTTTTCGTACCGGTATCTGAGCCACTGGGATAACCATCAAAAACAACAGTACATTCGGGGTAAAAAGTTTGCAAATGAGTAATGAATTTTGTACTTATATTTGCAAATGTTTCGTTACTGTTCCATACGATTTTATGTAATAAATACCCACCATCAATAACATGGTGAATATTACTGATGCAAGCATCTTCAAGTGGTGTAAAAAATTCATATAAATCTGATTTTTTATTTTTCCTCATATTGAGTCCGTCAAAAACTGATGTACCAAATATTTGATGTACCATCAAAAATTGATGTCAACAAATTGTTTAAAGTATTGTTTGAATATTGACGATTGTTCCAAACATTTGTTGTAAATGTCATGTATTCCTACATAATAAACATAAAAAACCTTTTTCAGTTGAGTAAAACAATAATTTTTTCAATAAAATGCGAACGAAAACAATATTCGTACAAGAGGGATGAAATGCGAAAAAAAAGCCAGGTTCAAATGGCCATATCTCGGTCAATTTTTAATCAAAAAAATATTTCAGCCCAGCATTTTGAAGGAAATTTAATCTACTTTTTTTTATCTTAAGTAATGCCTATACCTATCTCAGCCCAAAAACAAGATACAGGCGGAAAAGCAAAAAAACTCAAAAAATCGAAATTTTGGCTTTTTTTTCAAGTTTGTTTGGACTGTTTTGGCATGGAAATTTTTTTTTTTATATTTTAAAAATACTAATCCGATGGGAAATTTAATTCTCTACAAAAAGTTTTATATACAATTCATCGAAATTTTTCTTTGTTTACGAGATATATTGAAAAAACCAAATGGGGTGCCTTTTCACCCCTATCTTCAATTTCCACCCTCTAATTTAATAGCACTCCGCGGTTTTTTCTTCTTTTATAACCCATTGAACGATTCCTGCAATAAAAACCCGTGAACGTCTTAGTTCCTTATTGCCCTGTTTTTTAAGACATAATCAATAGCCTATCCGTCCAATATTTTTTTTCCGAAATATAAAAAAATACTTTAACTTTCTGTATTGAAACGTTCGAGAATTCTAGCAGCGAATATTTCGACGTTGAGTCACGCTATCCTGAATGTCTCTCTCGTTTGTTGTCACTCGAGAAGCGAGTGACAAATTTATTTTTATTTTTGTTTGTTTACTTCTTCGGTCAGTGACCGAAAGCAGAGTTCGAGTACTGGACTCGGAAGGAGAAGCCGGGAATAAGTGGATTTTATTTAATGTTACGCAGGCGGAAGCCCCAATCAATTTAGGTGTTTTTAGTAATGGCCTCAGAGTACTAACCACGACTATGAGCTATCAATCTACGCGTTGGTTGACCCTTCATCATTGGCCATTTATAATGGATTGGGGGTCCAAGTTCGTCTTAATTCGTGAGGCGAAATTAAGATATTTATTTTACTATCGGGAAGCGATAGTAAAATACCAGGAGTTAAATTTTACTTTTATTTTTGTTTATGAATTGTCGCTTTGCAATACGACCAAAAATAATAACCAAAAGGGGAAGCCTAAAGGATTATTTCACCAGGGAAAATTAATGAAGGAAATGAAGCTAAGTTGAACAGTTAAGATGATTATTGGATTGTTTCCACGATTCGTTTCGGGGAAGAGGATAGTCCGGTTTTGTTGGCTCAATTCTTCACGTACTCGTGTCGTCACGTCATGTGCGATGAGTGATTAATAGAGCTTTGTCGTCGCCTTTGCGTCGGTTCACGTCGCCACGTGTTATGATAATATTTAAGTCTGTGCGTACTCGAAGAGTCCGCTTATGAGTTGATATGAAGGGTTTTCCAGCAAAAGATACCTCTCGCCGTGATCCAACTTCCAGCAGCAATAGCTGGGGCTTCACACGGCTTGAGGGGCCCTACCTAGATGTGAGAGGGTTTCTGAGACGATCACCCGTCTCAAGATCCAACTTCTGGGCGCGATTCCCAGGGCTTCACCTGAGACGGGTTCCCTAGTATCTGGAAATCTTTATTTAAAAAGAGTTGTCGATCGATTCGTCTTGATAAAGACGAATCGGTTACGTTATGTGTGTATCGCCTTGAAAAAGACGATTCCACGGAGACTATCTCGGTCCGTCTTGAAAAAGACGAATCGAGTGTTGAGACGCGAAGATGCACGCGTTGTTGTCGGGTTGGCCTCGAAGTCCAGGAAGAGGCGTCGGGTCTCTTCTGGCTTCGAGTTTTGGTAGAGAGTATGTGCTCGCAGCGAGAACGTGCGAGCACGCGAATTTCGCCGATTGGCGTCTGCCACGCGTACTGCTCACCGAAATATATTTATCGAAATGAGGACGAGTCTTGCTCGTCTTGATCTTATATATGTTATCACGATCCATCGGCGCCGCGATTTCATTGGCCGATGGATCCGTGGTAGGGCATTTTCACCGCTTTTCGGTGCTCTCGTACCTAACATGCTCGTGACGTATCGCAATTCCTCGAAGGATTAAGTTCTATTTTGGTCCTTCGAGGAATTCCGATATTTGACGAGAGTGACGATTCGTGGTTCTTGTCGATGGAAAATCGTTATATTTTCCGTTCCGTTACAGTATAGTCCGGGAGACGACCGCGTTTTTTGTACCCCGATCGAGTTATGTGTAGAGACTGTCCTTAATTGATCGGATTAATAATTGCAACCACGAAACGGCAATCCTGCCTGAGAAAATCCTGTCGGAAATGCTTTTTAGCAAATTATTAACAAATGGAAAAATTAGTGAAAGTACCCCCATGTTGTTTTGTATTAAAAAATCCATGTACGCGTTGAGGGCAGTTCAGTGCGTCAAAATATGCGACCCTGCCTCGTCCAAGCTTGCCGCGTAACCCTGATGGCAGGGGCGCGCAAAGGGCATTTTTGTTGTTGACTAACTACACCCATCGAGTTATGCCTTCAATGAGGTATCAAATTGAAGGTCTTGATGTCTCCTATCCAAAAAGTCAATCCTGCCTCGTGAGAACCTGCCGGAAAAGGGTGGCAGCAGAAGTAATTGGGGGCGCACGCCCGCGATCTCATCTTTGGCGGTTTATATACTACACCCATCGAGTTATGCCTTGAACGAGGTATCAAATTGTAGAACTTGATGTCCTTTATCCAAAAAGTCAATCCTGCCTCGTCCAACCTTGCCGCGTAACCCTGGCAGGGGCGCGCAAAGGGGATGTTTGTTGTTGACTAACTACACCCATCGAGTTACGTCTTCAATCAGGTATAAAATTGAAGGTCCTGATGTCTCTGATCCGAAAAGTCAATCCTGCCTTGTGAGAACCTGCCGAAAAGGTGCGGCAGAAGTAGTTCGGGGCGCGCATAACATTTTTGGATTTGGCTCTTTTTTCGGATTTTTATTGTTGTTACTTTTTGAAGTGAATACTTCTTATGCGACAACGACCCAGCTCTTGGTAACGCTGAAAAGTGTCCGTAAACCGGAAAAGAGCATGGAGGAATAGAAGAAGAGAGAGAAAGGTATAGTTTGTAATCAAGAGAGCGAGTGGCTCCGCTATCCACAGTGCTATATATGGCTTATATAGCTTCGTCATCCATATAGTATACCTGGGTATACGTGTATTAGTAAACAGTGGCTGGTACGCATGCCGTTCTATCCGTTGAATGTGTGGGTTCACTGCGCTTCGTGCGGCATGTAGACAATGTTCACCACCATTCGTTGAAACTTTTGTTTTACCGGAAAGCAGGTAGTTGGTATCGGAAAGGTGTTTACGAATAACCCTTTTCATATATACACTAGGGTGATTCAAATAAAATCGATGTTTTTTTTTTTTTTTTCGTATAAATTTGATAGCTGTTAGTACTTGTCAAAAAAGTAACTCTGTCCAAATTTGAGCTCTTAAAAAAATTTTTTAGAGGTCGCGCAAGTGACTTTTTTATTTTTTTTTTCGATCGGGGCTAACAATCACGATTTAAAAATTTCTATTTTTCCGTTCTGCATAAAAAAATATCAGTACCTGATGAAGCAGTGGTTGTCCCAAAATTTGGGCTCATAAAAAAAAAAATTTAATGGCCGCGCAGGCGATATTGAACTTTTTCGTTTTTCAAATCAAGCTGAAAATCATGATATAGATGTTTAGATTTTCCGGTGTCACGACAAGAGATATCACTACTTTATAAAAAGTGAGTTTCCCGAAATTTGGGTGCTAGAAAAAAGTTGAGGGGTTGAGCAAGTAATTTTTCTATTTTTATAATCAATTCTCGTTAAAATTCATGATATAGAAATGTCGATTATACGCTGTGGTAACAACAATTATTGGTACCCAATGGATTAGTTGTTCTATAACAATTTCGGTTCTTGTAGAAAATGTAACAACTGTCGCAGGCAAGTTTATAACATTTTTTTCTAAATTTTCATGATGATGTTTGTTAAAAATCATGATAAAACCGATTTTGAACGGAGAAAACAATAAAAAAATACGATAGGAAATATTTATTCCAATAAATATGGCACACATTTGTCGGTGTTTAAAAAAAAATGTTTTTTTTTTTCTCCCGAACAGGTTCAAAAGTTTAATTTAGATATACAAAGACGCAGGTTAAAATTTTAGATTTTAATATTAACATTAATTAACAAATCAATAAAAAAAGTAATTCTACCATATCGTTTTGCAGATATTGCAAGTTAAAGTTCTATGGTTTCTCCATCTGAACACGTGGTAAACTTGGAAACGGTTCTTACTGTTTTTATAAAAAACAACACCGTATTAGAGAACCTTCTAAAGAAAATATTGAAAAAAAAGAACATGATCTGACGTTTAGTTTTTCTTTATTTATTTTTTATCGTGAGTAAAAGAGGTACCCGCTCGGCTGTCAACGGTGTGATTCATGCTTCCGCCACACACCGAGTACCGCCGCGCCTAACTTTCCGCTTCTTCCCCGCCGCCGCTCGATATAGAACTACCTTAAATACTTAAATATATTGATTCGTTACTAGAATATGTAATCCTAACAACTTGGAATTCTAAAACACGTACGCAATGTATTATATCGCGTGTCAATAACGTATAAATAACGTATCAATAAAAATTTTAAAAATGTTGTTCAACGCGTTATTTTTTAAATTCTTAGCCAAATGAATACACTTACATCATTATAAATTACATGAAAAGTTAGTTGTTAGTTGTTTTTTTTTTAAATAAGTGCCAACATCCTTTGCTGCAGCAATGAAAAATCGAAATATCTATGCTACAAATTTCAGCGAAAAATGAAAAAAATAAATTTAAGTGACATGCACGGCCATTAAATTTTTTTTTTATGAGCCCAAATTTTGGGACAACCACTGCTTCATCAGGTACTGATATTTTTTTATGCAGAACGGAAAAATAGACATTTTTAAATCGTGATTGTTAGCCCTGATCGAAAAAAAAATAAAAAAGTCACTTGCGCGACCTCTAAAAAATTTTTTTAAGACCTCAAATTTGGAGAGAGTTACTTTTTTGACAAGTACTAACAGCTATCAAATTTATACGAAAAAAAAAACATCGATTTTATTTGAATCACCCTAATATACACACCAAAAAACGTCTTTATTAGTTAAAATCAACGGGTAGCAACTATGAGAAAATTACTGACGATACAGAATGTTGGAAGAAATATTAAGGTTGATTGATAGGTAGAATGTGGAGGTATTTTCAGGTATTAAACAATGTGCTTTCGCGGAGAAATCCGCTCTCCGGAGTTTTCCTCCGTTCGATCGTACGATATTATTTTAACTACCTGAAAATACCTTTCTATTTTATCTATCTATCAACCTTAATATTTCTTCCAACATTTTGTACCGTCAGTAATTTTCTCATAGCCGTTATCCGTTGATTTGAACTAATAAAGACGTTTTTTGGTGTGTATATATGAAGAGGGTTATTCTCTTAAGTGAACACCTTTATTCATCCCGACACGAAATGACCAGACTGCTTCAGAATCCATATATAACACTGGAACAACAGTGTGATTTCAATGCGAAGAGAAACGGAATTCGATTTCAACGCGATGAGAAACGGAATTCTGGAGTCGCCATTTACCACCATCAACACGACGAATGTTACGCTGTAACGCCTCACTTGCAAGTTAAGGCCCCTTACTCCAGTGACGGAGAGGTCACCGTATCGAGTTCTGGAAGAATAGGAGACTTATGTGCAATTGAATGCCAAATGGAAGATAGTTCGGATCAGAAAATTACTTTAATAGCAATTTATATTTCGCCCAATACATACATCGATTAAAGATCATCGCTAAAGCGTTATTGCCCAAGGTGTCCAGTGGTCCTGGAAGTCCTTGAGGTCCTGGAAATGTCCTTGAATTTTGGTTGTCCTTAAAAAGTCCTGGAAATATCCTTGAATTTTGCTTCTGTCCTGGAAATATTCTATTTTATTTTTAAGGCTTGCTGCGAATGATATATTTATTTGTATTCACTGAGTAACTGTTTTTAAAAAGTGGATTGCCGTCTCTAATCGTGTTTTTCGTTTTTCTCTACTAACAGGTTCGTAGAAACAACGTATATCTCGCCCGTCGCGCCGATTATGTATAGTGCCCTCTGCTGTCGCAGTTCACGAATTTTCCGATTTCCTATACGCTCAGGTAATATTTAGGAAGGTATTAACGAGTGCTCCGGTTACCCAAGATGCAATGCGCGGTTTTGATCAGCTGAGCTCACTGGAGTTAAAATTTGTCCTGTAAGATGACTCCGGAAAATACCTTCTTTGGGCCTCAAGAAGTCTAATGGCCGGTTTCTTCACCTCTGGTTATGTTCCAGTTAGAGTTATCCACCAGATATCCTATGCTTTTAGCATGGGTTATCTGGTGGATAACTCTAACTGGAACATAACCAGAGGTGAAGAATCCGGCCATAAATGGGGTAGCACAAGAAATTTGACACACGATGGCATACATGTAGATTCGTAGAAAATGTTATTTATTTATTTATTTATTTATTTATTTATTTAGCAACAAATAATTAGTGAGATCACGTGTGAGAAAAAAGGCGCCACAGTTGTAGCGTCGTATATCAAAACAATGAATATATCGATGAAGTAATGCCAAATGGGGCGTATCGTTTATGTATAGGCATAGCTTATACCCCCCTATAGAATTTAACCATCAATTTTTTAAACGCTTTGCGCACGCTTGGTCGGTAAGTCGTTGTGTCGGACAAACGATGTAGATTGGCTTGAGACCGCCACACTTCCCCCTACGCCCTCTCGCTACTTCATCGCGAAATCGCGAAATTTGTCAACCGTGATAAATTCCGCGAATAACCTCATTTGGGAAGTTTTTATATAAAAAATCGAATATGGAGGAATTTTTAATATTCGGAATTAGTTCCGAGTAAATGTACGAATGGAAACAGCGGTTAGAGGCGAGGCGGCGGTTTGACAGTTTCAGCCGTCTCTTACAGATGGCACGGGAGTCGCGCCACGCAAGGAATCTTGGGTAACCGGGGCAAAGTAGCTCGTCTATACCATCCTAAATATTATCTTATTATTTTACGCGTGGCCATGAGGCGGCCTCTGCCGTCGCCGTTCGCAAATTCTTTTATTATTCCTGCGACGCTCATCGCTATTCGTTGTGTGCAGTGCCATACTATAGCGGCTGAGAACGACTTAGAGCGCCCATGGTGGCGAGAATGCACATGTTTTGCTGGAGTCGCGTAGTGCAATTGAGGGCAATATAATAGAGAAGTCGCGGAAAGGAAATTTAAACTGTTGTGTGAAGTCATATAAGAATGTTTTCTGCTACACAACTTCGGAAATTAAGTTTTACGCGTTTCCGACAGCAATTTATAAAGTTGAGCAGCGCAAAAACTAGATTCGTTGGGTACAAAAAACAAAGAAAGTAAAATGCTTGAGGTTAAACGTGCATGTATTGTCTGGTTTGAAAAATTCATGTCAGGATATTATAATAAAAATAAATTGATTTTTTCCTTATTAGTAGCTCTCATGATTGGCTACCCGAATATGCAGTGAGCACTTCGTGGGTAATCGTTCATCTACGTTCCACTTAAGTCCGAGTTACGTCTTTCTTGTTCTCTTTACGAGCCTTGTCAGTTCGTATGAGAAGACTGACAAGGTTCATGCTTAGCCTCAAATTGAGAAGGAAAAGTAGCCGTAAACCTATTTTCATTACATCGTAATACGTCGATTTATTTTTTTTTCAACGCAGTTATAGTCAAGGTCACCTCAAAAAACTCTATGCAGCACGAATATAAACGTTCGTTTATTAAAATTAATCTAACAAGGTTTCGTCTATGTAAATAAATGAGAGCTATTCCAGCAAAATTTGCGGAGTACAGCCGGCCGCGGCGCCACTTGGCTTTCTGCACACAACGAATAGGAAGAGAGCCTTACATTGTTATACACAGTGGGAACCAGAGATGTCCAAATTTGCAACTGGTCGATACACGTTACTAGCTACATATGTAACGAGTAACGAAAATTTTCTAGTTACTTCGATCCAAATGTAACGACATGCCTCTCGTGGTCGCTACTTTTTGTAGCGAGTAACGAAATTTTTTTCGCTACCCGTTACTTTTGTATCGAGTATCGAAATTTTTTTCGCTACCCGCTACTTTTGTATCGAGTATCGAAAATTTTTTCGCTACCCGCTACTTTTGTATCGAGTAGCGAAATTTTTTTCGCTACCCGCTACTTTTGTATCGAGTATCGAAAATTTTTTCGCTACCCGTTACTTTTGTATCGAGTAGCGAAAATTTTTTCGCTACCCGCTACTTTTGTATCGAGTATCGAAATTTTTTTCGCTACCCGCTACAAAAGTAACGAGTAACGAAGTATCGAACCAAATTTCGTTACATTTTTTTTTTTTTTTTTTTTTTTTTTTTTTCTGGAATCTAGTTCCTTAAACGTACAGCGATTACAATTACTCAATATTTGGAACATGCAAAACATTTTTAGAATTGCATACTCACCATCGCTTACCATTTTTTGGGAGTTCATCTTTTTTTTTCTTTTTTTTTTTTTTTTTTTTTTTTTTCTGGAATCTAGTCCCTTAAACGTACAGCGATTACAATTACCCAATATTTGGAACATTAAAAAATTTTTAGAATGATTCTCAATTTTTGGGAGTTCATTGTTTTTTTAGTTCCTTGATATTAGGAACGTTCAAAATATTTTTACAACGATTATCAATATTTTGGGAGTTCATCATATCTTTAAAGTTTTTTTTTTGTAAGTAGTTTTTTAAGCGTACCGCGATTACACTTACCCATTATTTTGAACATTTAAAAAATTTTTAGAATGATTCTCATTTTTTTGGGAGTTCATAATTTTTTTTTTCTTTTAGTTCCTTAATATTAGGAACATTCAAATTTATTTATTTACACATTTCAAGTTTATTTAGTTATGCAACGATGATGAACCTACCAAAATGGAATCGTTTATCAAACGAGCATTTTGAACAAAGGCTATTAATGAAAGCGAACGCCGTCAAAGCCTCAAACACCATGAACCCTCAATAAAATTTTCATACAGAGCGTGTTGAATTATCGCCTCATTAACGAACAGATCTGGTAGAATTATCGCCAACTCCATTTATCCAGCTGGTTGAGTTTTCGCTGACTTAGTTTATCCATCTGGTCGATTTATCGCTAACTTCATTTATTCATCTGTGGTCGAAATATCGCCAACTCCATTTATCCATCTTGTCAAGTTATCGCCAACCTCATTTATCCATCAGGTGGAGTTATCACCAACTCAATTTACCCATCTGGCCGAGTTATCGCCAACTTCATTTATCCATCCGGTTTCCTTATTCACGAAATCACTAATCGATCTGGTCGAGTTATCGCCATCTTTATTTATCGATCCGGTGAAGTTATCAAAAACTTCATTTCCCCATCTGGTCGAGTTATCGCCAACTTCATTTAGCATCCGGTTTCCTCACTCCTGACATAACTAGTCGATCTGGTCGAGTTATCACCGCATTAACCAGCCACTGTGGCTAAGTTATGGCCAATTTATTTAGTAGTTTATCTAACTTGCTGAGTCATAACTCAACAAGTATACTACATTCACGAAATTATTAGCATCAGTGACTTATCGCGCTATTTATATAAACGTTTGTAAATAATATGATTATATGTATATATACATATATATATATATATATCTTTATGTACATATACACAATGAATCACAATGAATACACCTGCTGTAAATGCGAGTTTTCTTTAATCATAGTTCAGAATTCTTCAATCGCCCATTTCCTAGTTTTATTGGACCAAAATTATAAAATTCAATATTTCAGTAAAATAAATGGAATTTTCATAAGTATTTTCCGGAAATATTATCTATTGACTGAAAATGAATATTTTCATTTTGGATATCATTAACTACACGAAAACTAATGATCCAAACTTCATTCTCGAATACCCTATAATGATTAGTGGAACCATAAATTTGTAATTCTTTAAAAAAATTTAAATCGTAAAAAGATATAATGAATTGAAAAAAAATTGAGAATCGCATTCTAAAAATGTTTTGAATGTTCCAAATAATGGGTAATTGTAATCGCTGTATGCTTAAGGATGTATGCTTAAGGCCGAACAGTCTCAACCAATAAAAGTTTTGGTGAGAATTTATAGTACTTCGCGTTGGAGCAAAAATCTGAAAAAAATCGACCATATTGAAGATGATAATCATATCGTTTTCTAATAATAATAATGCCGAAAAACTATCAAAAAATTATTTAAACAATAAATAGTAGCAGAAACTTCCCGTAAAAATGTATTTCGATTATATGTAACGAATTCCTCGATTTTTCTTAATGCATATGAATTTTTCAGGAATTTTCTTATGGTTTCTTTATTTTTGTTTTTAAAAATTTTTTATTTTTAAAATTGCAAGAAAAGTGGTGAATTTTGGATATGTTCTGGTACAAAGGTTCATATTAACTTCACGAAGTATTCGGATCATCAAACGAATACTTTGATAAATACAGTTTTTCAAAATCCTAAAAAACACGATTTAAAAACCATAATCAAATTTTTGAAAAATTCATATGTATTCAGAAAAATCGAGGAATTTGTTAGATATAATCGAAAAACATTTTTACGGGAAGTTTTCGCAAAAATTTGTTGTTTAAACAATCTTTTGTTAGTTTTTCAGCATTGTTTTTATGAGAAAACGATATTGTTATCATCTTCAATATGGTTGATTTTTTAAGATTTTTGGTTCAACGCGAAGTACTTTAAATTCTCAGCGAAACTTTTAACTTAAGGAACTACGGATTAAAAAAAAAAATTTAAGATATGATGAACTCCCAAAATATTGAGAATCGTTATACAAATATTGTGACTGTTCGAAATAATGGATAAGTGTAATCGCGGTACGCTTAGAAAAAAAACAAAAAAAGATATATGGTGAACTCCCAAAATATTGAGAATCGTTGTAAAATATTTTAAATATTCCTAATGTTAAAGAACTACTAAAAAAAAAAAAAGCTATGATGAACTCCCAAAATATTGAGAATCGTTCTAAAAATATTTTGAGTGATCAAAATAATGGGTAAGTGTAATCGCGGTACGCTTAAAAAACTACTTAAAAAAAAAAAAATTTAAAGATATGATGAACTTCCAAAATATTGATAATCGTTGTAAAAATATTTTGAACGTTCCTAATATTAAGAAACTAAAAAAAAAAGAAAAGATAAGCTCCCAAAAATTCAAAAATTGAGAATCATTTAAAAAAATTTTGAATGTTCCAAATATTGGGTAATTGTAATCGCTGTACGTTTAAGGGACTAGATTCCAGAAAAAAAAAAGAAAAAAAAAAAAGATGAACTCCCAAAAAATGGTAAGCGATGGTGAGTATGCAATTCTAAAAATGTTTTGCGTGTTCCAAATATTGAGTAATTGTAATCGCTGTACGTTTAAGGAACTAGATTCCAGAAAAAAAAAAAAAAAAAAAGAAAAAAAAATGTAACGAAATTTGGTTCGATACTTCGTTACTCGTTACTTTTGTAGCGGGTAGCGAAAAAAATTTCGATACTCGATACAAAAGTAGCGGGTAGCGAAAAAATTTTCGCTACTCGATACAAAAGTAACGGGTAGCGAAAAAATTTTCGATACTCGATACAAAAGTAGCGGGTAGCGAAAAAAATTTCGCTACTCGATACAAAAGTAGCGGGTAGCGAAAAAATTTTCGATACTCGATACAAAAGTAGCGGGTAGCGAAAAAAATTTCGATACTCGATACAAAAGTAGCGGGTAACGAAAAAATTTTCGATACTCGATACAAAAGTAGCGGGTAGCGAAAAAAATTTCGTTACTCGCTACAAAAAGTAGCGACCACGAGAGGCATGTCGTTACATTTGGATCAAAGTAACTAGAAAATTTTCGTTACCCGTTACAATTGTATCGTGTAGCTTCGTCGTAGCTAGTTTCGAAAGTAGCTAGTTGTGCCCATCTCTGGTGGGAACACAGAGCAGATACGTCCACGTTTAGCGACTGCAATATTCTTACTATCGCTGCAGTGTAACCCCGAGACTTTACAGTGAGATCCTAAATACGTTTTAGGATCTCTAACATATCTCCAGGATCCTAAATACGAAAATAATAATCGTCATTTTCGTGTATTTTCATTTTTCCTGAATGTCCTTAAATAACCTGAAAATTTCCTAGAAATGTCCTTGAATTTGTTACGGATTTTTTACTGGACACCTTGTTGCCCTTAACAATAGGCGGTTCTCAATTTTAGCCGATATGCTAGGAGACCCTGTGCATTACCGTAATGAATCGGTAATTCTCGCAGGAGTTTTAACGTCAATTTTGCATTGCCACAGGCTGAATCACTCCTTCAATTTTTAGAAAATCATTTCTCGTTAAAAATTATCAACGGCAGGAATGATCCAACCACTAAAGGTGGTACAACGATAGATCGCATTTGCAAAAAATATCGAATAGCTCTGAAGCATTTTATGTGATATTTGAGTTATCATAACCGCATTGTTGGTATTGTAGAATTAGACGATTCTATAAATAATAGACATGAAAGCAATGAAAATAGTATAGAATAAGAGAACAGAATTAAATTTATCCCAATTTTTTACTTACAGAGACAAATACTTATGTGCACAAATAAAATTGATTTAATAAGAATAAAATTTGTATAGAGTAAAGACACAGTGAATTTAGCTGTAAACTCATACATACAACGGATAGAACAGTGTAAAATAAGGACAATCCTGTCATTTCGTGTTTTTATGCATGTCAATCTCTCCTCTTTCCCTCTCACTACTCTTTCATCTGATGAGAATAACAAGCGAGTTCCGTCGATCACATACGAGTATTCACTTCTGACGCGCGTACCGTGTGTACACGCACCCAGTTTTTTTATTTTGTATTTTTTTAAGGATGTATCGGACGTACCTTCCCAGCCAAAAGTGACTTTCGTCGACAATATTGCGTAGTTCATGATAAGATACGAATCGGAAAAAATTCAACCGCAATAGAGACGAGAAGAAGATTAATTTTTAATAATAATGTCCAAAAGTTATTAATAAATTGTTTACACTAAACATTGTTTAACAAATTTTTAGGGAATGTTTTTTGTCATGTGAAATGAGTTAATTGGATTTTTTGACTACCCATGAATTTTTTTTAAATTTTCTTTTCATTTTGAAATTTAGGTGTTCGGTAATTTGTAACGGTTGTATTTACGAAACTATTCGTTTAATGCCCTGGAAACTACTTAATTGTAATATACAACGTTTTTACGAAAACATATACAAAATTCATGTTTTTTCCTTCATTTTTCAAAATTACAAAATTTCCGAAAACCAAAATTTTAAAATGATAAGAAATTTTTTTAAAAATTCGTGTGTAGTCAGAAAAATCAACGAATTCATTTCACGTGTCAAAAAAAACATTCCCTGAAAATTTTTTAAACAATGTTTTGTTGAAATAATTTGCTGATAACTTTTTCGCATTATTATTATTAAAAATTGATCTTATCGTCTTTATTGTAGGTGGATTTTTTCCGATTTTTATCTTATAAAGTATGCAATATTGTCGACGAAAGTCACTTTTGGTTGCAGAGGTACGTCCAATACATCCTTAAAAAATAAAAAAATAATAAGAATAAAAATCCGAAACACGTCAAATACATCCTTAAGGATGTATTGAACGTACCTTCCCAACCAAAAGTGACTTTCGTCGACAATATTGCATTTTTTATGATAAGATAAAAATCGCAAAAAATTCAACCACAATAAAGACGATAAGACGATCAATTTTTAATAATAATAATGCGAAAAAGTTATCAACAAATTATTTTAACAAAACATTGTTTAAAAAATTTTCAGGGAATGTTTTATTTTGACACGTGAAATTAATACGTTGATTTTTCTGACTACACATGAATTTTTAAATAATTTTCTTATCATTTTGAAATGTTGTTTTTCGAAAATTTTGTAATTTTGAAAAACGAAGGAAAAATCGTGAATTTTGTGTATGTTTTCGTGAAAACGTTGTATATTACAATTACAGTCCGAACTCGATTCTACGGAGTTCGATTTTGTGGACAATCCCCACTTTTATACCCTTTCCTGCTGGCGGTGTTCAGTACCGTAGTAGAAATCTTTTCGTGGCGGGAACCATTAGGACCGCTTTTTAGGTTAGGTTGTACGTTTCAACTGTGATAGCGAAAAATGTAAAGGGCGACACCACCATATGATACGATAATGGGGATAGAGCCGTGATTGGCCTAACGCGTTCTAGGGGCTGCGTTTACGTGGCCTCGATTCTGTAGACTTCCGGTCCCGAACTGTCCGTAGAATCGAGGTCCGACTGTAAGTAGTTTCCAGGGCATTGAACGAATAGTTTCGTAAATACAACCGTTACAAATTTCCGAAAACCTAAATTTCAAAACGATAAGAAAAATTGAAAAAAAATGCATGTGTAGTCAAAAAAATCAACGAACTCATTTCACATGAGAAAAAAAACATTCCCTAAAAATTTGTTAAACAATGTTTTGTTTAAACAGTTTATTGATAACTTTTGGGCATTATTATTACAAATCAATCTTCTTATCGTCTTTATTGTGGTTGAATTTTTTCCGATTTTTATCTCACCATAAACTACGCAATATTGTCGACGAAAGTCACTTTTGGTTGGGAAGGTACACGTCCGATACATCCTTAAAAAAATAAAAAATAAAAAAGTAATAAGAATAAAAATCCTAAAAAGAGCAGCAATTCGATACCTCATTTAGCGCGGGACTAGATGAATAGCAGTAGCCAAATCCAAAAATGTTATTGCGGGCGTGCGCGCCCTGAGCTACTTCTGCCACACCTTTCCGGCAGGTTCTCACAAGGCAGGATTGACTTTTCGGATCAGAGACATCAGGACCGTCAATTTTATACCTGATTGAAGGCGAGACTCGATGGGTGTAGTTAGTCAACAACAAATATCCCCTTTGCACGCCCCTGCCAGGGTTACGCGGCAAGCTTGGACGAAGCAGGGTCGCATATTCTGACACACTGAACTGCCCTCTACGCGTACATGTATTTTTTAATACAATACGACATGGGGGTACTTTCACTAATTTTTCCATTTGTTAATAATTTGTTAAAAAGCATTTCCGGCAGGATTTCTTCAGGCAGGATTTCCTCAGGCAGGATTGACGTTTCGTGGTTGCAATTATTAATCTGATCAATTAAGGACGGTCTGTACACATAACTCGATCGGGGTACAAAAAACGCGGTCGTCTCCCTTACTATTAGTGTTTATACGAAATATACGTATGTAAGTCTCTATTGGTTCCCTTCTGGGTTACAAGATTTTTCAACGAGGTTTTCTCCTTCTTACTTTTACATTTCTAGTTTTCTCTTTTCTATGTAATCCAACTCCTCTCTTCTTCTACACCTCCCGTTTTTCTCCACTTTTTATATTTTCGTTTCTTCCTCCTCCCACGCTTCCTTCCTTTCATTCCATATCCACGTCACCCCTTCCACCCACACCTTTTTGCCCTCCACCCTAACCCTCCTTCTCTTCCTTCTCTCCTCTATCACCCTCTCCCCCACCATCTTTCTTGACCTTCCCTCCCACGCCGCCAGATCCGCTTTTACTTGCAGCCCTGTTTCTTCCATGTTCTTTCTTCTCTCCAGCACCCCTTCCCTCTCTTCTTCCGTTCTCAACTCCACCACCACCACCGCCTCCTTGCCCCTCTGTTTCTTCTCAATCACCTTTTCCACTTTCACCTTCAGCCCCGTTCCCTCCTCCACCACCTCCTCCACTTCTTCCACCCATATCCTTTCTACATCCCCTATACCCTTTATCCATATCTTATTTTTCCTTCTCTCCCTCTCTTTTACCTCCTTACTCCATCTCTCATCCCTCTCCCGTTCCTCTGCCTCTTTCTTACCGCTGCCCATCCCTCCCCCCTTTCTTTCCCTCCGGCTGTCTCTTTTTCCACCCCCTTTTCCTCCATCCCCTTTGCTCTAACCCTTTCCCCGTCTTCCTCCCTCCTTCTCTCTTGTTCTTGCTGCTCTCTCTCTTTCTTTTTTTCTTCCCGCCGCTCCAACTCCTTCCCTTCCTTTTCCTCGCTTCCCTCTTCCGCCCAGCTCCAGCTTCCGATTGCTCCTCCTTCATCTCTTTTCTTCTTCTTTCCTGCCTTCCCCTCGTCCTCTTCCGCCTTCTCTGCATCTACCTCTGCATCTTCCTTCCTCTCGTCGTCTTTCTCCTTCTCATCATCTTCAGCCTGCTCCTCCTTCTCTTCTTTCTCTTTTTCCATCGTCTTCTCTGCCTTCACTTTTTCCCCCCACCTTTTTCTATCCTCTTCCTCACCTCCCTTTCTCCTTGTACATACATCCTTCACATCTCTTACACATTCCCTCCCCGCCTCCCTCCTTCCTCTTTCCTCCGCCATCTCTCTCTTAGTTCTCTTCAATTCCTCCACCGCTCCCTCCACCGCCTCCATCCAGACTCTGTCCTCACCCTCTCTCTCCATCTCTTAGACCTTTACTCTGCCCAACTTTCTCTCTTCTCACTTTTCTTCACTCGCCTCCTGCCCGCTCCTTTTCGCACTTTCACATCGCGTTGTCACCACCGCCTTTTCCCGCCGGCACCAATTTCACCGATACACCGCTTTCTCTCACACACCCATCACCGGCTGTCACTCTCCAACCACTATCCCAGCCCTCTCTCCTTTCCCGTGTACGCAATATATATTTTTTCCATATTTTAAAACTTGAATTTGACTATTTTTTGCATATACGCAAGATAAACAGCGTTTGGGGGTAGTTACCCCATTCGATATTTTTTTGCGGGAAAATTCAAAAATACGTCAATTTTCTTTTGTGTTCTATTTTTTTTCAGATTTTTTTACGTGAATTTGACCATTTTTTGCATAAATATATTCATATTTAGTGATGGATCACCTCCTGAATTTTTTTTCTAAAAGAGAAAATTACATTTTTAATTTCTCGTTATAAAAAAAACTTTCCAGTTGGTTTGGTTGATAAATATTATGTTCTTATGGGTGAAACAACGAAATTGATGCTTGACACCTTTACCTTTGGAGGATAGTTTCACCCCCGTAAAGCGTTTTATGGCCGATAAAAAAAACATGTATCGCCTTGTTTTCCATGCACTGCAACATATATGAACTAGATCAAAATCGGAGAGATCGACCTGACATGCCTTCCTTGTTAGTATAAGAGTGCACGATTCTTGTAAACCTTTTCAAATTTGTTTGCCATATATTGCTACATGCTCCTCAAATTTACCAAGCCCAGCGTCTACGCGTGATAAATTTAAAGAACGAAAGTAATACACGAAAAGTAGGGGAAAAAAATTATGAAAATATTGATAATAAGAAAATATTAGAAAAATAGATTTGCGTTAAAAAAATCACACAGTCCTTAAACTTGATGAAAACATGTGTTCCGTCATACAAATCAAAGAATTTCAGGATACATACATTTTTTAACTCCCGAATACGGACATCGGTCAGAATTTCAACATCAGTGCGAAGCTACTTTGTGAGCCGTTTTTGAGTCAAAATATATATTTTTTAATCACCTTGTTGAGCAAATCTAGTACTTATTTTTTTGACATCATTACCACAGTGCTGTGCGAGATTTTTTTTTGTTAACAAAGAACTCTCTAAGTTCATTATTGGTCAGTAAGAACGCCCTTGTCACCCTTTCAAGCTGAATTATTTAGTATGAGTTCCTCAAGTCATAATACATAACTTATCTCTGTGCTCGTACAGAGGACCCTAGCATATCTTAGCGAAGAAATACACTTAGGCAATTGTGCGGGGGGGGGGGGGGGGTGTAACATTTTCTTTCCCTAGGTCCAGAGAGATTGGGTGAGAATTAAGGATATTCCACTGTTTGTATGCGCGGGACGAGTCGTCTGGGGGTGTGTCCCTATGCTTATACACAGGCAGGGCTCAGTGGTGCGAACATCAAATCCTCACTCATTTTAGCCAGTCAATTTATGTTCTCGGAATCAGAATTAGAACTGTGGGGTTTCATTTCAACGCTATTCGATAGTAAATGGCATTGATGACAACGTATAAAAATTATAGCAATATACTCCCGAAGTTTTAAAAATATGAACGTTCATGTTGGCAAAAAAAATTCAAAATTCACGTTTTCCGAGCTTCAACTCGAAACGCTGTCCGAACTATTCAAGATAGAGAAAATTGCATAGTAACTGTTTTGTAGAGAATTAAATTTTCTATGAAAAATTCTGTGACTGCTTATATGAAAAGTCGATAGCGAATGAGTGAGGGGTGTCAGAAGTGGCGTGACGAAGAAGTGTGATTTTTGTGAAATCTCAGAATAGTAGACCCATTAGTTGTTAAATTACATACCACCACGTTAGCGTTGAATTAAAAATGCACAAAAATTCATACGCCAACTAGACACACGAGAAAGCCATTACCACCTAAGAAACGTTATTTATAACTAAATTCAAATAAAGTCACCTATACTTGAAATGGTTTTTTTAAAATTATTTTTACAACTTTGGACGTCTCCCACGCCTCAATTATTAACTTTAAATATACAGTACCGGACAAAAAAAAGTACGCACCGTTTGAATTTGCATATTTGTGGTATTATCGTTACAAAAATAACTAATAAACTACATCTGAAGTAGTCTCAACGAAAGTCTATTAGTTTACCATTAAATTTTCACAAAATAAAAATGTTATAAATATTAGAAATCTTAATGAAAACAGTTTTAGTGCGTAGAGTGTCAATTTTATGCTGGACAAAAAAAAAGTATGCAGGCGACGAAAAAAATTAAATATGCAATCGCATTCGTATTTAATATTTTATATGACCGCCTTCTTCTTGATTAACAGCTTGTATAAACGCCGAGGCATATTTTCCACAAGGTTGTGAATTTGCTGCTCGTCGATTTTATTCCAGGTTTCCCGCAAGGCATAAAAAAGTTTTTTTTATTCGTAACTTCACCCTTATCGACGTGCCGGTCCAAAATAGACCACAGATTCTTAATTGGATTTAAATCTGGCGATTACGCTGACGAATCCTGGAATTTAATCCGTGAAGAACGAAAAAAGCCGATGTTTTGCGAGCCGTATGCTTCGGGTCATTGTTTTGTTGAAAAATAAATTCATCCTGCAGACCAACCTTTAGCAGCGATTCTTCCAGATTTTCATTCATAATATCAATGTTAACATCTGCTGTCATCGTACCGTTGATTCGAACCAAATTTCCCGTTCCTGAACATGCAAAACACCCCCACACTAATACACTGCCTCCTCCGTATTTAACAGGTTTCTGTACATTTTTTTTTCAAGAAGCTGTTCGTCCAATGATTTTTTTTTCTTTTTCTTCCACGTCCGACTTTATCAGTAACCACACCAAGCTTCTTAAACTTTACACATATTTTTCTTACTGCACCTTCACTTACTGCAAATTTTCGACCGATTTCTCTTTTCAAAAGATCCGTTTTCTGGTCTTTAATTATGAGTTTTCTCCCTTCAATTAAAATTTTCGGCATTGCGCATTTGTTCGGACCATACTCCTTTACTGAAAAACGATAACTGGCCTAAAAAGCGTCTAATCTATATATTCACATTGCGTCTTCTCCCCCAAGCTTCGTTGGGTGAGAACCGGGTTTTTGTTACTCAAGGAAATATGTAAACATTGTAGTGCGTACTTTTTTGTCCAGCATCAAATAAACACTCTACGCGCTAAGATTGTTTTATTTCAGGTTTCGAATATTTGTAACATTGTTTCAATGGTAGCGTAAAGGCAAACTAATAAACTTTCGTCGGGACTGGTCAAGGTCTAGGTTATTAATGATTTTTGAAACGGGAATAGCACAAATATGGAAATTGGAACGGTGCGTACTTTTTTTTGTCCGGTACTGTATGCCGTGGCGAACTTTTTTTTGTAGAGAATTTACTGACCTAGAAAACGATTTGTGAGCAATTTTACTGTGTTACGTATAGTTTGAGCAGCGTTTCGAGTTGAAGCATAAAAAGTGCCAAATTTTCATTGTTTCTATTTTTATTTTTTTTATCCATTTTTTTTATTTGTGCGTTCCAACGTATACTCTTGCGAGTTTTTACGTATTACCCTTCCCATTTGATCCCTCCTATCACTCCTTACCCGCACTTTGCTAAGCTAACCTAACTTCCATAGCATCCGCAGCTGCTTTCTAGCTACACTGTATCGCATTCGCCGTGGACATGGGGAAACTGCGGAAAACCCATGCCGATACAGACGGCCTAATTTTTTACTGAGTTTCCGATATGTTATCATCAAAATCTCAGTACAACTGCCTCCCGCTCGGTAGTCGGCGCGCCAAGCCAGTGCACGGCTAAGCGGTCACCCATCCAAGTATTGGCTTCGGCCATTGCTGCTTAACTTGGGTGATCACCAGAACCGCACACCAACCACACGTCCACTACCGTCGGTTATTTTCATTGTTTCTATTTTTCCTTGCCAAAATGTAGAGAGGGATCATAATGTATATTTTATAAGTTATTATTTATGCCATTTACTATGAAAAAACGTCAAAAAAACTCCAGGATTTTATTATGAAAAAGATGTCTAATTCGACAAGTTGAGTTCGGCAACATTGTCCGTCGGGTCTGAAATCGACAGCGCACGCCTCTCTTTTTCAGCATTTTAAAATATGTTACGTTTAATTACTCAGCAAACATTCTCCTAATTAAGGTGACCTTTTGCCCACAGTTTTATTATATATAGAACTGGGTCAAACAATTTTTAAAAGGTGCTGGCATTTCAATTTCGTAAATTACGCGATTGAAACCTGTTTTTCATGTGTGGCCACAAGAACGCATGTTGTACAATGTTATTTTAAACATTTAATATCTCGACATAATGGCTCCTAATCTCATTGAATCTTTGAACACACGTTCTGGGGATAAACACTTATAGGCTGTAGAAATTTCAAGTCGATGACACTGTATCGATGTAACAGAGGAACATCCTCGAGTGATACTTTTTCTTGTTGGCTGACACTTCATACAGCTTACACATTTCAGCATTATGTAAACTGTATGTCTAAACAGCGATAGGTGTAGTAAATCATCTTTAATTGTGAAAAAAGCCTTGGACATTCGTTGATAAGCCCTGGCATCTTAAGGAGGGTACCTGGGGGTCGCGCCACCAGTTGCGCAGCGCACATTGTTGTACAACACGAGCTGATTTATATTTTTTTTCAATTTCTTGATAACTATGTAGTCAAGGCATTTCGGTTTCATTGAATTATTATTAACATTTTTGGTATTGTTTTCAAGAGGTGCATTGTACATGGTGTGATTTTTGCTATGTCGCCCATACATAACAGTACAACTTCAATAATCAATTACGGGACAACCGTATAGGCGATCGACTTGAAATTTTGCACAGAAGTAGGATTTCCATAATAGAATGTCTTCGATAAATCTCCCCTAATTCTTAAAATTTTATCGTATGTAGGCGTCCTCCTTAAGGTCCAACAGTACAAAGATATCTAGCTATCGTATATTTATCACTCTCTTCAAGAGACTATCAGTATGGAATCGAGTCATAAATAAAAGCAATAAAATACAATTTGCCTTTTATACTAATCGCGCTTTGTCCATTTAACAGGGCGAATTGCCGAAAATAACGCAGAGACCACCGGTCACAGCCCCGCCCATCATAAATTCCGTGAGCAGCGGTGATTGGTCGATAAAACCAAACGAAAAAGCAAAGTACGATCAGCTCTTTGACAGTCTCCAACCGTTGAACGGTTACATTCCAGGAAACAAGGTTAAGGGTGTACTAATGGACAGCAAATTACCTGTCGATACACTTGGTAAAATTTGGGATCTTGCCGACATGGATAAGGATGGGATGCTTGATAGACACGAGTTTGTTATCGTAAGCATTACTGTTATTATTATTATAGTTATTAATATCATTATTATCAGTTATTATTATTATTATTATTACAGTGGATACTCGTTACCTCGAACCTCTGTAACTCGAAAACCTCTATAAGTCTGAGATTCAGTTTGTTCCCTTGCAAGGACTTGCGTATTTCGAACACCTCGATAAGACGAAAACTCTCTTACTCGAAGAAATTAGCTCTTCCCTTGAGTTTCGAGTAAGCGAAGTTCGACTGTATCTGTATACAAAAAGTTATTTTGGTAACGTCTTGGTTGGCCACTTTTCCGAATTTTCGTGGGGGGTTTTTTTTTTCCGACAAAACCCCCTTTATTTTAGCACTAACAATGATAATCAGGCAGAGAAGTTCGAAAAATATACCAAAACTCAACCCAAAAATGTACCCAAACCCAACCCTAAAATATGCCCAACCCAAACTAAAATGGTACGTCTACAACGAACATTCTACACATACTAAAACATGTATGTACAATATGTACATGTACAACGTTCGTATGTGTACAATGTTCGTTGTACATATACCGTTTTGGTTTAGGTTGAGTTTTGGGTGTGGATTGGGTTTCGATTGGGTATATTTTTTAAGCTCACCTGCCTGATTCTCATTGTTAGTGCTGAAATAAAGGGTTTTGTCGAAAAAAAACGCAAAAATTTGGAAAAACGGCCAGACTAGACATACCGTATTTTTATTTTTAGTAAATTCATCGAATTTCGCATGCATCGAATCTTGTCACCGCGAATTACAAATTATTCCGTCGTCTTTGTACTCGTAAATTCGAATAGGTTCAAGTGGAATATCAGCAATTTTCGGAACAAGTGTTTTCAGAGACGGTTGACATTTCGGAAATAGCAAAATCAGGTCACAAGCCTGATTAATAGGTGGATGTGGTGCGCATTTGTTTTTTTTTTTTTTTTTTTCATAAAATACCCGCTGTAAATAGCGTTGTTTACGGTTTGTGTTACTGAGTACGGTTTCAAATATCGCCTTAAGGTAGTCCTTGTACTTTGACACATACTAGAGATATTCATGTATTTAAAATATGTTAGTCCTCGGACACTTTTATTTAAGTCTGTTAAGTTTCAGATCACGTTAGACCTTTTCAGCTGATAATTTGATTTTTTAAATTGCGTTTTGTAACTTGGACCATATGGTAAAACCCGACTGACATTCCAACGAAAAATTAACCAACTCAAACTCTGCAGTAATAAGATTGTAAATACTCATTTTTTTTTCTTCAAACTATCAGCTTTCCATAATCACTCAAGATATTTCGGTACAGACCAGCGACGGGGAATAAGCGGAAACGATGGTGCTGCGGGGCGCGGTGAGCGAGGCATGCATAAAAAAAAAGAGAGTCTGACCGTTCATGCGCTATACCCGTGGATAGTGAGCTTATATTTTGGCTTGTAATTAATAAACCAGATGGACGAACCTATTCAAATTTGTTCACAGTCACATTAAATATCTGATGAAGATCTGACATAAATTTTATGCGAGTGGAAATATTTTAATGGAATTGACAGCTCAAACAAACATTGCTCCCATTTACTCTCGTGTATAAGCCAAATTTTTGAAAATTATTTTAACGAAAACGACATGGAGGATCGACTTGAAATTTGAGCAGTTTACGTTTTATATATTTGTCACTTATTAAATAAAAAATTGAGCTGATGGCATCATTTTCAAAAGTGGTATCGAAACTCCTTAAGAAACTAGGGTTGCAAAATGTTTGGAAGAGCTATTATTTTTTTATGTAATAAAAAAAAACGCACTTTTCTAGTCCGTGAGCGGTCCGACTCTCTCTTGTTTCGTGCGTGTCCGCACATCGCGCCTACGTTCCCGCGGTTCCCGCTTATTCCCCACCGCAGGTGATACGAGAACTACTTAAGGCGGCCCATTAGTGACAAAACTAGTCAAAAATCGCGACGTGAAAAAAATCATAAAACCTATCATAATATTTTATAAATACTCTGTCTAAATAAAATGTATGAATTTCGATGACGTTTCCCGTGATATTTTATCCATAATTTATTATAAATAATATTATAAATAAAGTCTCAACTGACAAAAGTATTTAACGCTGTCAGAGCGATCAAGTCAAAAACGATAGCTGATATTCATATGTTTCCTCGCGTGTAAAATGACAGACATATATTGTATCCGAGATTTGCACACACGATGACTTTCGCGATTGAATTTCTCTGGAAAATCCCTGGCAAGACACAATTTTTTAAATACCATTGGAAAGTTCACGATTTTATCTTTCAATACTCAAAATTTGAATAAGATCTCTCGTCTTAATCAAAAGGTATCATGTCACTTCTGGTGAAAATGGAATCAACTGTCATAAGACCCATGTTAAAATAAGTACTTTAAATTACTCGTTCGCAATAATTTGCCTGGCAACATATCCTGAAATTTTGAGAGAGTGTTCATTGCATCTTAGATAACACTCTCCCGAAGTTTCATTCGTATCACCGGTTTTTCAATTCACTGGTGAGCCACCTTAAGCAGGCAGAAAGTACTCGAAAATTTCTAAATTATTTCCTTATAATTCTCGGTTGTTCACATAGCATTTCTTTGCTGCAAACGGTTGAAGTGCTTTCTTATAGAATAATTTTCATGCAAAAGCGCAATTTCCGTGGAAGCAATTTCAGAATTTCCGATGTATTCATGTATTCTGCGATCTAAATGTTTTTGTTTTTAATTCTACAGGCTATGCATTTGGTCTACAAAGCGTTGGAAAAGTACGCGATACCGAGCGTTCTGCCCCCAGAATTGATATCACCGGGAAAAAGAAAACCAGCACCACCGATCGTAGGAAATTCGCCGGCTGTCCAGGTTCCCCCAATAGCAGTCCCACCACCGGTTCTACCATTGTCGGATATGGGGAATGCAGTGAATAGCCTGATAGGCATCGAACCGATTAAGGTAATAAGGAGTTTCATGATCTGAAAATACTCCGAGTTATTCAGAGCATCGCTAAATTTGCATTGCCGAAAAATTAAGCAATCCATTTTCAATCATTATATACACCAGTAGTTTTGTAGACCAAGATTCCACTAGCTTTGAAACGGGTATTTTAACATTGGATTCGAAGTCAACGATCCAAAAAAAACCAGTAATTAATTTTCTTCCACATTGAATCAATTTTGATTTTCAACTAGCTGAGCGGATTCCACTATCATTTTTCATAAAAATGTCATGAATATCCTAGTACCAGAAAACCAACCAAATCGTATTTTCACGTGAATTTGAAAGTATCGCTCGCGTACGAAATTTGCGTCCTTGCGTCTAAGACTGTCGTCGGCAATCGAAACAAGTGCACGTACGTAAACAGGTCCCCACCTGCCGAACTCGATTACTAGTCGAAATCACAGAAAAATAGACGCAGGTCGTTGTCTCATGTTAGGATTAGATTTTCGTAGAGTATATTGATGTCGACATTATGAATTTAAGAATTTTTACATTAAACTCGTAATTACTGATCCCAAAAACTTACCGGTACTAATTATTATCACGCGGAAAATTTTATGCCACTCATCTACCAAGATATTTAAAATCGCATAAAAAGTTTGTAACGGGAATCTCGTGATTCGCGCTACCTTCGGCCTATCCCACCATTCTCCACGCCGGGAGAGCCGTTGAGCGCCAGGTAATCTTTTTAATTCAACGGCGGGAATCACCAAACCCGCTAAACTTGATCGGAACTGAAATAAATGGAAACGAAACGAAACAAAAAGGGACGCCAGCGTGTTGGATGGCGAGAACGGTGACGGAATACCCGATTCGCTCAGGATGTAGGTTATGGTGAGAGGGCGTGGACGGCTGGCCAACTCTCGAGTGCCTTCGAAAACGTACTCTGTAAATAACTGAACTCAACGCAAAAATCGTATATGAGGCCTTGGTTCAGGCTACTTTATTTCGTAATCGATAACTTACAAGAAATTCCCAGACCATAACTCAAATTTCGATAGCTAATAGAAAAACTAAGAGAAATCACGGTAACGGAGGCGATAACGAATAGAAAAATTCGGTAACGACGATAATTCGATACTTACCCGAAATCCGATAACGGCGATAACTTCGATACTTAAATAAATTCGGTAACGACGATAGCCTCGGAAACGAGAACGTGAACGGGGAGCTCGAAAGTACGATAGCGTGACAACGAAAAAATAATTTCGATAACTCGAGAACAGAAATACATCGCAATCAAGATCACAAAAAGGTAGTTAGAGAGCAGTGGTAGCATAACGAGAACGAGACGAGAGCAAATCCGGTATCAAACGATATCAGAGAAGGCGAGAACGCCAAAAAGATAGCTCGAGTCAAACGATAGCGTAGCGATACGAGAGCAAAAGCGGTAACATGGCGGGAGCTTCTCGAGCAGCGAACCTCTCGGGTCGAGAGCAGCGCAGAAAGAGAGCGAATCGAACTGGTCAATTAATCGAAAAGGTAACGAAGAGAGTGGGGGCGAATACGCGCACGCGTAAAGAGAACTCGCGATCCACTCGTCTCCTGACGTCACAACGACTCAAGCGCCTTATCTCGAAACATGCTAGACCGGCAAATTTAAACGATAACTCTGAGCTTAATCGAAACAAATATTCTTTAAACGAATAACGTAGACACGCCGAGATGTTACGGTGGGTCGATCCTGTGGCTCGCGATGATCATCCTTCGAGAGGTCTTCTTCTGGTACGGGAGATCCGGGACTAACTATAACTGATCCTACGATAACGGTGCGATTGGGCAATCCGTGGTGGATGGGGAATCGCGGGCCCATACGCCAACGGCCTTCCATACTGAAACGTAATTTAATCTCAAACCGCCCTTCTTTAACCGTACCCTCTTCGTGAAGCGTCGAGAGTCGCACTCGAACCTCTAGACTCCCTCGAATTACTCTCTTCTAGTCCGAGTATACCGGGTGGCTCATTACTTCGGCCCCTATTCACGGTAACTCGGTGTCTTATTTCGCAAAGATCCGATAACGACCGAAACGAGAGCTTACGATAACGCAAAATTGAAAAGAATGAACTTACATATTATTCGTTAAGGAGGTATTATCGAAACTTCAGAGTCAAAATAGTGTTTGGATTTTCTGCTGAATTTTTATTTTTAAATAGTGACTAAAAAAATTATTTTAATTTTTTATTACTAATATACTTGTGTTTTGAACACTTTAATTGTTAGAAAAAAATTTTTTCATAAGAAAAGACTTGCATGATTCTAGCAGTTATATGGCGAAGAAGGTTAGGTGGCAACATCGCTTAGCGGAAGAATCGTGTTCGTGTGTCAGAGTTGTATGGGTGCGTGCGTGAAGCATGTGAACCTAACCTCACTTATTTTGTGATCGAACCGCAAATGGTGAAATTATTTCACTGCTTATTTTTTGCATTTATTTTTCAAGTTCCGATCTATATATATATATATATATATATATAGACACATATATGCGTGCGATAGTTTGAGTTGGTTATGCGGCGTTGCCAAATTTATTTTCAATCAGCTGGTATAGTCCGTCGCGTTCAGAAACCAGTGCGATTAACTCGATATTTCTCTTTTATTTCATCGGTAATCCTACATTTAAAGTACATCAATTTATTACCTGTAATCCAAAGTTGCATGTGTTCGTTTTTCATCAACGAAAGTTGGAATTATCACGCAGAAAAAAATAAAAAAAACCTAACCTTGGTACCCCTCACGCCATAAGACATGTGTTAGAAGTATACTAAAATTGTGATTTTGAAATTAAATATCTCAGTTTCTAAACGGTAAATCGTTGTGAAATTTCACAAGTTGGATTTTGCTCTGAATTTCGTGTTCACCAAATTTCACGTAGCTAAGTTGGAAAATAATTTTCACGTGAGAAACGATAATACCTCCTTAACATGACTCTAAATTACTCAAAAAACATCGAGAACCCTGGTCGGGACGACCTGTGACGCAAAAATCAAAAAATTGCGTCACAAGTTGTTCTGCCTCCTCATACAGAGATCCTGATTTTGGTGCTGGCGATTTTTTTTTCAGTTTTCTATGTAAATGTGTTCGAAAAAACAAATAAATGAAAAACATAAAGAGTCGTGGCAGCGGCTCGAGATAAGTACATTTACCTAACCTGCCATAACGACGATATCGACCGAAATGATGCGAGAGCTACTGGCCACGATCCAATATACTCGGCACAACTCTCAGTTTGGGACAAAAACGAATTTCAGCTGTAGGCATATGTATGGTATCGGGTTTTTATTTTTTCGTGCCAAGCCCCAAACACTCAAATATGTTGTGACTTTAGGATATAATAATAACATTAATGAGTGATCAGATCACAGCGGGTTGTGTCGTCATCAGGGATGGGCATAATCAATTTAAGGTTGGTTAGAAGAAAATTACGTCTAATGAACAAAATTTGAAATTTACGCAGTGTGTAGTGGAAAATATGAACTATGTCTCTGTAAAATTTCAAGTCAGTTTAGAGCTTATTTACGGAGAAAAAAAATTGCAAAGTTGCGTACTTTTGAGCGCCGACTGCATAGCCTTTAATGGACAGAGCTATGCGCGATCTCAATAAACTCGCGATATATCAGATCGTGCCATTGAACTCTAGTTGAAAAACTAACCAAGTACTCTGTAAAATATTCCGCGTCGATCAATACCAAAATCGTTAGTCTTTGGAGAATTTCCTCGGATATATTGTAACATATATATCAAAAAACGCGTCAAAATTCACTCCGAGCGGGTGAGTGACTGACAGCGCCCAATGTATAAGCATAGGAAAATCTCCCCCACTCTGATTCATCCCTACCCGACTTCTAAACAATCTTAATGAAAAGAAAATGCAATAGGGCACTCAAATTAGAACAAAAATATATGCCAGAAATTCCACTAATTAAACACTAGGTGGAAAAATATGGAAAATCTTCGGGATTATATGCATAACAAGGACTTGAGTTGTTGGGATTGAAGCACCAGTCATTTTTGTAAAAAAAAAAAATAATAATAAAAACCATCAAAAACCCACGATTTTCCCCGTTTTTGGACACTTTCGTGGGTTACGCTGCCAAAATAGTGACAGGGCAAAAATGTATAGGACCAATCTTGAAGAGCACACAATTTTCTATCAAGAAGTCGCTGGTGGCAGAGAGCGACCCGAAAAAAAGCTCTCATAAATGCTCGATTTGTACGGCAACTCCAAAAACCCACTTAGGTTGCTACATTTAGTTTCCAATGTGTATTTCTATGAAAAAATCCACCGATTTTTTAGATGCGATAGAACAATCGAAAGAAGAGATTTCATGCTGCAAAAAAATTTTTTTCTGGCAATTTAAATTTTTGGTGGCCATTTGTGCCTTATTTTTTTTCTTAATTTACATCTTGTAAATCGCTCGGTATTGACATCTGATTCCTCGATTGCCTTGAAAGGCAATATGATACCACATGACAACTGCTCATCTCTCGCTGGGGAGGTAAATACCGAACGCACCTTATGTTTCAGGCTGTTTTGAAAAATAAACAATTCTTTTTTGTGAGTTTTTTTGTTTGCCAATTCAATAATTCTGTTTGAAGAGTTACTCTGCAATTTTTATTTTCTCTCAACTTGGCTATTGTTGTTAATTTGTTATTAATGATTGGAACAAATTAATATTTTCTACCTTTGATTCCATTTGATTTTTTCTTTTATTTTTCTTTTTGCAAACTCCACCATTTAAAAAATCCCAACAATGAAAAATGAGCAGCTTGCTTGTACGAAAAACGGTCTTTCAGTTTTTTTTTTACTTAAAAATTGATCTTCTACAATACTCAATTTTAAGATATATCGATTTTTTAACATGTCCTGTTGACTATTTCGAATAACTTCACGCATGGATTTTGCGAAATTCTTTTTCTTTCAAAAATAACAATTTCGAAAATGGCGAAGATTTTTCCGGAATTATTTTTCGACGTGGGATAAAATTTCTTATCTAAAACCATGCACAAAAAATCAGTAGCCTTTTAGCATATATGTATCATAGGGCTAGAATTTCACTTGTGGGTCCCCTTAACCCATTAGCGCCCAGAGGACGCAATTTTGACATCTGAGTTTGAGCTGTTGCCATGTGATGAATTCGAGCAGAAAGAATCGAGAACCACTGTTCCCTATGTTTTCGAGTATGCTCTTTCGAATGGTGATAGTTAAAATTGCGCCAGAAAAAAATTTAACCATCGAAAAATCGAAAATACGCCAAAAAAACGTGATTTTTCGATGACGTTTTTTTTTTAAATGACTTTTCGTTCCCTGTCGATTTTTTTTCATGCCTAAAACCAACTAATATCGCGACCTCGTTGTCTGAACCAAAAATAAATGAGGTCATCTTTTTTTTTACGTTTTGGTTAGCCAAAATGGCGGCCGGAATGAAATTTTTTTCCCCGAAACTTGGCGAATCTTTTTCTCGTAAACTATGGACTCGAGCAAAAATTGTTTAAGAACAAAAATGTCTTAAAATCAGTCAAAGAACACGTTTGAATTTTTTTAGAAGGATCTGATGAAATTTTGGTTTTTTGAAAAAATTACGAAACGGCAATTTCGACAAACGTCATCAAAAAGTCTCAAACTACGATAAACTTTTATATTTACACACAATATTGAAAAAAAAAACGTCTTTAGCCATTAATAAATGTTGCCCGATTTTCACCGCGTGGAGGTAGACGTTACCGTAAAAATAACTTTTGTAGATGGCACTCGGGATCCCGTGCTGCTAACTTGAAAGATTATACCTTACATTGTAGCAAAATGTAATAAATTTTGTGAGGATTGCAATTCATATTTCTGCCTTCAGTGCTTCCATAAAACTTACCTGTGATGTGTTACAAAAAAAAAAATTAAAAAAAAAAACCAAAAAATGTGAAAACAAAAAAAAACAGAAAAAATGAAAAAAAAAACTAAAAAAAAAACAAGAAAAAATTTTTAAAGATTTTCGGTAACGTCTACCTCCACGCGGTGAAAATCGGGCAACATTCATTAATGGCTAAAGACGTTTTTTTTTTTTTTTTTTTTCAATTTTGTGTGTGGATATAAAAGTGTATCGTAGTTTGAGACTTTTTGATGACGTTTGTCGAATATGCGGTTTCGTAATTTTTTCGAAAAACCAAAATTTTATCAGATCATTCTTTAAAAAATTCGAAAGTATTCTTTGACTAATTTAAAGACATTTTTGTTCCTGAACAATATTTGCTCGAGTCCATAGTTTTCGAGAAAAAAATTCGTCAAGTTTCGGGGAAAAAATTTTCATTCCGGCCGCCATTTTGGCTAACCAAAACGTAAAAATAAAAAGATGACCTCATGCATTTTTAGTTCAGACATCGAGGTCGCGATATTAGTTGGTTTTAGGCATGAAAAAAAAATCGACAGGGAACGAAAAGTCATTTAAAAAAAAAAAACGTCATCGAAATATCACGTTTTTTGGCGTATTTTCGATTATTCGATGGGTAAATTTTTTCTGGCGCAATTTTAACTATCACCATTCGAAAGAGCATACTCGAAAACATAGGGAACAGTGGTTCTCGATTCTTTCTGCTCGAATTCATCACATGGCAACAGCTCAAACTCAGATGTCAAAATTGCGTCCTCTGGGCGCTAATGGGTTAAGAGGTTGTGTTAGTATATTGTGCCGCGAGTATCAGATTATTTATTTCAAGTGAAATTTTCAAATCCGATTTTTAAAATAAATGTTCACAGACGTTTAAATACATCATCCGCGAATCGAAGAAGTGAGATCAAGTAACTTGGGCACACCAAATATCATTAGGATATGTGTGCGTGAAGGGACCTTCTATAAACCCGCCAAGGCTTAAAAAGGTTCCTTGCATATTACTTCCCATCGATGGAGAACATATCGATGAGCTCTTTTAGCTTTTTTTAATGTTCACATGATCTATGCAAACAACTCCAACTACCAATTTTCCATACAAAGTCTCATAGTTGAGGAAAGAACATACAGCTCAATGTTATGAACAGTCTACCGATAAGTGAAGGTTCTCACTTTCTTATTTCAGTGATGGCACTTTATATCAAGAATCGGATACTTCGAGTTGTTTGCATATATCACGTGAGCACTAAAAAAAGAAGAGCTCATCGATAACGTGTAATGCGCAAGGAACTCGTTGGAGGTCTGAGCCTGTTGCAGTCCTAATCACATAAAACCAAAAAGTTCTTTGCTATCCACATTATCGATGAGCTTTCCTGATTTTTTAAAATCTGACGGACCCATGCGAACAACCCCAAGTATCCGATTCTTGGTAGAAACTCCTACTGTAGAGAAAAAAAATCATGAGTATGACCTATTGATAGCCTACCTATAACAAAGGTTCATGTTCTTTTTTTTCAGCAATAAAACGTATCAAGAATCGAATGATTAGAGTTATTCGCATAAATCATGTGAGTACTTAAAAAATTAGGAGGGCATACGAAATGTACAAAGAACTTTTTTGCATTACTTCTTATCGATGAGCTCTCCTAATTTTATGAAATGCTTACATCATCTATGCAAACAACTCCAAATACCCGATTTTTCATTCAAGGTCCAATTGCTGAGAAAAAACCGCAAAGCTCAATGTTATGAATAGGCTATTAACAATAAGTGAGTAAACAGGTTATCGATAAGTGATGCGTATGATTTTTTTTTATCTCAGTGATGGTCTCTTGTATCAAGAATCGGATGCTTTAAGCTGTTCCTATAGTTTGTGTGAATACTAAAAAAATCAGGAGAGCTCGTCTATAACACGTGATGCGCAAGGAACTAATCAGAGCTCTGAGCCTGTCGAAGGTTTAATCACATAAAATCAAAAAGCTCCTTGCGCATTACATGTTATCGCTGAGATTTCCTGATTATTTTTATTATTAGTGCTTACATGACACATGAACAACCCAAAAAATTCGATTCTTGTTAGAAACTCTCATTACAGAGAAAAAATAATTATAACTATCATCTATTGATTTCCCGCTTATAACATCACAATTTTCCATGATTCATGGTTCAAGATTATTTATCCAGCGATGAAACATTGTTTGATAAATCGAATACTTAGAGTTCTTTGCTATGATCATGTGAGCGCTCAAAAAATCAGAAGATTTCATTGATAACACGTAATGTGCAAGGAATTTTTTTATTACAGTCCGCTTAGCGTGTTTAAAATCTAATAAAATAAATCCAAATGATGTTTCGGGTCTAAGTTGTTAAATATTATTTATTTGGGCCTATAAACTTGTAAAAGAATAAAACGATTTTATAATTGAAATAAGTTTGTTGGCAGCAGCCCAGTTCATTATAGAAAACAAACTTCAATTCTGTATTGAGTTTAGCAGTGACCATTTGAAGCTTTTGTACAGAAGTTACAGGCTAAATATTGAGCTCTTACAAAACTTCAAGTAAAGTCAAATCATCCAACGTACAGATAACCAAGTACACCTATCATTGATATTTTTGGCTGTATATAGTTCCGAAAGGGACACCTCGAATTGAGAGTCATCCGTCTAACATCTGAAAGAATACTGGAAAACGAACCCTAAAAAAAAATTCAGCCGCGGCAATCATCCGTTCTCGAGATATCGCTTTTTGAAAATTGACAAATTAACACGCGCGTGTATATCTATATCTATCGTAGCGCGCACTCCTATCCCTACTCTTTCGACATGTTAGGATACAAGAGCTTGTGCGTTGGTGTGTGTGTGCGCGCGTGCGTTGGTGTGTGTGCGCGTGTTGGTATGGGTGTGTGGGTTTGGGGGGTGAAGTTCCGAAAAACCCCAACCTCCGATCGGTCTGAAATTTTGCGCGAACATTCTGTTTGATAAGATAAGAATACCCCTAAAAGGATTTTTGGCGGCTCGCAGGCGTTTTCAAGATATCGCATTTTGAAAATTGATAAATTAAGCGTGTATATCTATATCTGTCGTAGCGCGCACTTCTATCCCTACTCTTTCAAAATGTTGCAAGACGTTTGTTGCGCGTTCGCCTCTGTGTGTGTGTGTGTGCGTGCGTGCGTGCGTGCGTGTGTGTGTGTGTGTGTGCGTGTGCGTGCTTGCCTCGCATGTGTGGGTGTGTGTGGTGTGTTCGTGTGACTGTGGGTTTAGGTTTGGGTTTTGTTTGAGGTTCGGCTTGGGTTTGGTTTGGGTTTAGGTTTAGGTCCATGTGCATTTTTATGATTTAAGGTAGTTCTATCGCTGCAGACTAGTCAATTAGCTATAAATGTCTAAATGATGATTCCTAAAAATATTGGATATATGGGTTAAAATTAATAAATATTAAATAAGCTTACCCAGGTGAATAAAATTAATCAACGGTTTATTATAAATAATTATGTAACTAGTAAAATAGTAATTGCAACGACTCAAGTATTACTAGATCTCGTATGATATTTACGTGTGGCAACGTTGCGTTTTCTTTCTCTTTTCATTCTCGTGCCCTCTCACTCTCTCGCCCGCTCTATTGACGTTGAAGCGGAGAGGTTATGTTGTTCGACTTGTCAAATACCGCTTTCGTTTCGATATCGCGTTGCCACATTTTTTTACCGTCACGACATTATGCCATAAGTTGTGTATCACTACCCGGATGCTCGTATTAAAATCAGTATAGCTTAAAAAATTGGTCGACAATCATATTTTTTTTAGGCCCGTTAGATTTTTACGTGTTTAATGAATCTAAGTCTCGTTTTTTGTAAGAATCTTTTGGATTTTCGATAAGATATATCGTTTTAAAATGACCGGAAATCGGTTCTTCTATATGCCGAAGCAAATTTGCCTTGAGGAACTGGAATTTTCAAGTATTAATTTCTCCGTAATTAGGTCGATAAGGGGCATTGACGTTTCGCGAAATGAATAAATATATTAAAATTGAAGATATAAAAAAAAAAAATTTAAATCTTACGGATTAGTTACCACGATAGAACTACCTTAAGCTATTTATTCAAACGATTACACCCCGTGTCCTAACATGTCGAAAGAGGAGGGATAGGAGTGTGCGTTACGATAGATATAGATATACACGCGCGTGTTAATTTATCAATTTTCAAAAATTGATATCTCGAAAACGGATCATTTGCCGCGGCCGAAATTTTTTTTGGGGTTCATTTTCCAGCATTTTTTCAGATGCTAGAAGGAGGGCTCTCAATTCGGGGTGTCCCTTTCGGAACTTTATCCATATTTTTTATAAAAGTTTGTGATAATTTATATTACATATATATATTATATATATATGTAGGAGCCATTGCTCATGATCTAAAAATTGAATGCTTGAAGGATTTGAAATAAAATTCGCATTCGAACGAAGTACTTGGCGAGTTAATGACAGGAAGTCCATGGATTATGAATTATATCGTGCAGATATTTTACATAAATCGCCCAGTATTTCATTCCAATTCTCTGTTTCAATGCGTTTTTTTTTTTTCAAATCTTTTAAGCGTTCCTATATGCGTGTAATATAAATTCTTACAAAATTTAATAAAAAGATATCAATGTTAGGCGTACTTGGTTATCTGTACGTTAGATGATTTGACTATATTTGACAAATTTTTCTGAGGATGGATAAAACGTCGCAGGTAAATGTACTTATATCAAGTTTTTGTAGATCATTTATAGTGTTTTTTTTGGGAGGATTATGTATAACCCACAATTTCACTCTGATAATATCATCAATGCGGTATTCAGTCATCCTGGAAATATTTAATGTCTTCGAATTATCCTTAAATTTTGCTTGTTCTTAAATAGTCCTGGAAATGTTGTTGAACTTTTTTTTGTTGGCCGTGAAATTTTCCGTTTTCTGAGGTTTGCTGACAGATTGATTTGTGCTCACCGAATGCATTTTGTTAAGGATGTTCCTCTATCGATTTAATGTCATCGACTTGAAATTTTTACAGCCTGTTAGTGTTTATCCCCAAAATGTGTGTGCAAAGATTCAATGAGATTGGGAGCCTCGTTGTCGAGATATTAAATGTTTAAAAAAACATTATTTAACATGCGTTCTTATGGGCGCACACGAAAAACAGGTTCCAATCGTTCTGTAATTCACGAACTCGAAATGCCAGCACCTTTTAAAAATTATATGACCTAGATCTATATATAATAAAACCGTGTGCGAAAGCTCACCTTAATTAGGAGAATTTTTGTTGAGTAATTAAATGTAATATGTTTAAAAATGCTGAAAAAAAAACGGGCGTTAGCTGTCGATTTTAGACGCGACGGACAATGTTGCCGAACTCAACTTGTCGAATCAGGCTTTTTTTTCAGAATAAAATCCTGGAATTTTTTTAGCATCTTTTCATAGTATATGGCATAAATAATAACTTATAAAATGTGCGTTATTATCCCTCTATACATTTTGGCAAGGGAAAAATAGAAACAATGAAAATTTCGCTCTTTTTGTGCTTCAACTCTAAACGCTGCTCAAACTATACATAATAGAGGAAAATTGCTTATAAATCATTTATAGGTAACTAAATTCTCTACAAAAAAGTCCGCGACGGCATATATCTAAAGTTAATTATTGAGGCGTGGGAGGCGTCCAAAGTTGTAAAAATAATTTAAAAAAAAAACCATTTCAAGTAGGTGGCTTTATTTGAATTTAGTTATAAATAAAGTTTTTTTGGGCGGTAATGGCTTTCTCGTTGTGCCCAGTTAACGTATGAATTTTTATGCATTTTTAATTCAATGCTAACGTGGTGATATGTAATTTAACATCTAATGGGTCTACTATTCTACGATTTTACAAAAATCACACTTCATCGTCACGCCACTTCGGACACCTCTCGCTCATCCGCTATTGACTTTTTATGTATACCGTCGCGGACTTTTTTATAGAAAATTTAATTCTCTAAAAAATTCTTATTGGGCAATTTTCTCTATCTTGAATAGTTCGGACAGCGTTTGGAGTTGAAGCTGGGAAAACGTGAATTTAAAATTTTTTTTTTGCAACATAAACGTTAATATTTCAAAAACTTACAGGAGTATATTACTATAATTTTTATACGTTGTTGTTAATGCCACTTACTATCGAATAGCATTGAAACGAAACCTCAAAGTTCTAATTCTGATTTCGAGAAAATAAATTAACTGGTCGAGATGAGTGAGGATTTGACGTTGGCACCGCTGAGCCCTGCCTGTGTATAAGCATAAGGACCCCCCTCGGACGACTCGTCCCGCAAACAAACAGAGAAACATCCTCAAATGGATTCTGATGACAAAGCGCGTTTTTTATTTTTTTTTTCCCTACTACATTTTTGTATACGCAGTTCGCGATCTTTCTTATCATTTCTACCCTGCTTGGAAAAAGGTGACTACTGCACGGGTAGGAAAAAAAACTTTCTAACATGATCGACGATTCTGGAGGAGAGCCCGACATTTAGAGATGGATGGTAGAATTAAAAAAATATTTGATTCAGAAATCGAATAAAATATTCGGAGCTTTCGTTTTATTTTAGAATCTTTGAATACTCGAACTCTGAATTTTTTTAAACTCGCTCGCAACGCTCTGTGAATGAATAAAAAAAGAACGTCGAAGCTTCTAATTTTCCGGGTTTATATTTAGTTTTAAGGTAGTATGCGCACAACTGCGGGCGGGGAATAAGCGGAAACGTGGGCGCGGGTGAGCGCGGCGAGCGAGGGGCACGCATAAAACAAGAGAGAGTCGAACCGCTCTTAATTCGACGCACACGAAAAATTTCCTTAAAATCGATAATTTTATGTCAAAAGGTTCGGCAACCCCATTTTTTATGGAACGCATGTAATCGTTATAGTTTCCTGAACATTTAACAGTTTTAATATTGATCGTATCTAATCGTTAAAGATACGAATTTCTGTTTCAAAGTTACGTCAGCCCAGAATTCGGATATGGTGTGGGATAAATATGTGGATTTCACGAATAAATTATTATTCGCGTAAAGAGTCGGCGATCCACTTTGAAATATTACAGGCATTATCTTATACACTTGTGCTACACCATATGAAAAATTCAGATTTTTATTTAATCGTTACGTTCGTGCGCGTACTACCTTAAAACTTGAAAAAAAATCAAAACATCGAAAATATAAACTTCTTTACCGATTCTTCTCAAATTAGTTATAATTTTATAATAGTTAGAGTGAACAACGTACAATTTTCCATAAAAGTTGAAAATATTTTTTTAAAATAAAATTTCATAAAACCTTAATTCTTACACTGATTCTCGTGAAATCCAATGTCAACTATCTTTGAGTGATTATATATTCATGTTAAAAACTATGTTCGAAATTTAAACATTTGCACAAGTTGGAGCTTTCAGAGATATTTAAAAAAAAAAAAACCTTAAGGATGTATTGGACGTACCTTCCCAACCAACAGTGACTTTCATTGACAATATTCCATACTTCATGATAAGATAAAAATCTGAAAAAATTAAACCACAATAAAGACGATAAGAAGATTACTTTTTAATAATAATAATGCCAAAAAGTTATCAATAAATTGTTTAAACAAAACATTGCTTAACAAATTTTTAGGGGAAGTTTTTTTTTTGACACGTGAAATGACTTCGTTGATTTTTCTAACTACACATGAATTTTTTTTTAAATTTTCTAATCATTTTGAAATTTCGGTTTTCGGAAATTTGTAAAGGTTGTATTTACGAAACTATTCGTTCAATGCCCTGGAAACTTCTTCATTGTAATATACAACGTTTTTACGAAAACATCCAAAATTCACGATTTTTCCTTCATTTTTCAAAATTAAAAAATTTTCGAAAACTAAAATTTCAAATTGATAAGACATTTTTTTTTAAATTCATGTGTAGTCAGAAAAATCAACGAATTCATTTCACGTGCCAAAAAAAAGCTTTCCCTAAAAATTTGTTAAACAATGTTTTTATTAAACAATTTATTGATAACTTTTTGGCATGATTATTATTTAAAATTAATCTTCTTGTCGTCTTTATCGTGGTTGAATTTTTTCCGATTTTTATCTTATCACAAAGTATGCAATATTGTCGACGAAAGTCACTTTTGGTCGGGTAGGTACGTCCGGATACATCCTTAACCTTCCGAATGATCGAAGCCTTGGAATATCCGATCTTTTGAATGATTTGAAAACTTCTAATATTTTATATTGGATAATTGGATTTGCAACGACTAATTCGCAATTTTGAATCCCCCCTAAAAACCGATTATTCATGAGCAACATCGAAAAATAATTATTTGAGTAATTGTTTTTTAATATTCCGGTAATAAAAAATAACATCGCGAGAAATTTTGACATCAAATAAATTGTATGATGTGTATATTGTATAAAATGTTTATTGTATTTATCGATAAATACGTTTTCTGATCATGTATATTTATTTGTATATTTAAAACCAAGTACATTAAAAAGTATATTTAAAACAAAAAAAAATTAAAAATAATTCAAACCTCCTTCGATTGGATCAAACAATTAAACTATTCCAGATGATTTGAATTCCCCGGCCGTCCATTTTACCAGATCAAGGGGTCACCCTTAAAGTATGGACTTTAAGGGTGGCCCCTTGATCTGGTAAAATGGACGGCCAGGAAATTCAAATCATCTGGAATAATTTAATTTTTTTGTTCCAATCGAGGGAGGTTCGAATTATTTTTAATTCTTTTATTTTGGTTTTAGAAACCTCATCAGGGTCCCCCGAAAGTCGACGAGTAATACATTTTTATGTACAAATCTGGTGAAGTTTTTATTTTTTGAGCCGCAATTTTGGATTCGCGTTACGAATTTTTTAATTTTGAATCTGAAATCCAAATCCGTAATAAGACACCCCGAAAACCCTTGACGCTACATCGGGCTTTACAATATCTCTAGTAGAGCATGTTCCAGTGTTGATAGTGGAGTCAACGTAGACGAAAAAGGGGGTTTATTATGAATTAATTAGGGAAGTCATGGATTTGAATAAAACCTTTTGAAATACCTTCAAATATACTTGTATTTAAAAGTCCGTAGGATGAAAAACCGCGCGTTTTTTTTTTAACTCGAAAAACTAATTTTTCACCGAAATTTTTCAAAAATCGTCTACAATTAATTGTAGAATCATTATTTTTCAATGAAAATGTGTATTTTGACGTTTTTTGAGATGTTGATTTCGCATATAAAGTTTAAAAAAATGAAAAACAAAATGGCGCCTAGTAAAAATGAAGTTGAAAAAGTGTCTTGAGATGCTGATTGAAGATTTTTTTTTTTGAAAAAAGAAGACAGATATTTACACTATATACATATACATTATTGGCAGGGTGCGCGATGGAAGCGACATCTACCGCCCGCACTAATTCACACTCAATGACAGATATTTTGTATTGCAAATTTCTTTTAAACATTAAAAAAAAATTTTTATCACAGTACAAATGAAATCTTTTATCATAAAAGAAAGTTAATGAAAGATACCAATTAAGGAACCAAAAAAAAGTAAGTATTAAAAATTTGTTTAAATAGAAAGCATACTTCATTTGTAATGAAATGAGGTTAGGTATAGCTGAAATATAGCAGTAATAATAAACGTAATAATAATACGAATAAAATTTAAAAAATATTATCAAATTTGAAAAATTTATTGATAGGAAATGTAATTATTAGTTTATGTATCTATTTAAAACTATAAGAAACGATTTATTCTTAGTAACGTTTATAAATAATATGATCACTACACATGTAGCTGCTTCGTTTTGGGGTCCACGGTGATCCATCAGGACTAAAAATATCACTTTATTATTATTTTATTCAAAATGAACGCTTAAAAAATAATTGTTCAAGTTCACATTTAGTACAGCGTTCTTAGTAAGCACGTTTCTTTGTGCGAAATAAAGTTAGGTTATGCGTTACTGACTTTTTTTCTTTTCACTGCATTAATCCATTTTTGCCTCTGTTCTAATTTCCAACTTGCTGTTGGAAAACTATAAAATTTACAATTGCTATTTCGACCTGTGTTCTTACAGTTGACTACACAACAACTGAATGTAACCGTTTTTCAATAATTGTTATATCAATTCTGTCAAATATTAGTGAGATTTATTGCTCAGTTCGTCCACAGCGTGCGCTGCAGTCGATTCGGTTGTCCCCACCATATACTCTGCACCCTGCCAATACATACACTACTCATCGAGATTAAAGTCTATGTCACAGGCTTCCTCCGCTGTGTTACTGCTCAGATTTATATATATAATATGTCTTTTTCTTGGAGTGGTAATTCACGGCGAGTAAATAAATAGAATTGTTTCTCTGTAAAACAAAGTTTTCTTTAATCCTGTTTTCTTTACATTATAGTCTACAACAATAATCTACTATCTTATATCTTAATTCTTACCTGTAAAACAAAGAAACAACATTCGATGTTTATTTTCCACGCTGTTATTTCTTTATTCCACTTTTCTATCTTCTATTATTGTATAAATGGATTATTCGACAAATTTTCTCTCCACGTGTCTCTCCTTACGTAATTCCTCTCTTTTGCACAGTCAGGTGCCTGTTTTACCTACCCGCACTTTTTGCGGGAGTTTTTGAATTGGGAGACTGAGGGAGTGCAACGCGTCTACCTTACATCTCCCTCCATCGTGGAAAAAAAAAATTTGTTCACAATTTTTTTTTGTTTTTTAAATTTATTTATTTAATTATTTAATTATCATTATTATTATTCTTTTAACTATTTACATTCGGTCTTTCCTCATTTTGTGACGTTGGGATCAACTTTGTAATGTGGAACAAGTTCGATTCTGATTTTTTGTGACCTGTGTCCACGCTATATATTGAATTTGACACTTTGCCTAAAACTCTGAAAGGTCCGATTCTTAGTTCGTCCAATTTTTTTCTGTTTAAGCGATTACCATTTTCAACGTACACAAATTCTCCAACTTGGATTGTATAGTCTTTTCTATTTTTGTCGTAATTTTTCTTATTGTATGCATGATACTTAGTGCTGTTATCTAGAGCGGTCTTTCGGTCCCTTTCTAGATCTTCGTTTGTTATTGGTTGTCTTAATTCTATTGGCAGTGTTGTCGTATCGAATCCTTCTAATAGATATTTTGGACTAAACTTAGTGACAGTGTGTTCTGTTTCGTTGTATTTTTATATGCATTTATGTGCTATGGTTGTCCACGCCTTTCCTTTGTTTTCTTTTTCATTTATCCTACATCTGATTTTGTTCACTATTGTCTGGTTCAGTCTTTCGTTTAACCCATTAGAGAATGGTGTGTTCACCGCTGTAAATATGATTGGTATGTTTTCCATGTCTAAAAATTGTTTAAACTCCTTGGAGTTTATACCAGGATATTGGTCTGATAGTATCATGCCAATGTTGTTGTTCTCCAGTATTTTCTGAGTTAATTTAATAAAGTCGTTTGAATTTTGTGTTCTTGACGTTAGTATATACCCGAATCTTGTAAAATGATCTACCAATAGATGTAAATATTTTTTAGTGGATCGTGAACCACCGAAGCCCCCGATCGTGTCGATTGAAACTATTTCGAACGGACGTTTTGCGGGACCTAATTGAGACATAAGGCCAATTTTTTTTTGCCCTCTTGACTTATTTTTTATACAAATCTCGCAGCATTTACATATCTCCCTTATATTCTTTTTCAAGTTTTTAGCTGTATAGTGTCGTGCGATTTTGTTCTCTAGCTGATTTATCCCTAAGTGGCCGAAGTTCCGGTGTGTTTTTTTTATCAGTTCTTTACTAAAATTTTCGGATAGTATAATTTTCTCTCTCTTCCTACTTTTCTTGTAATATATCTCATTTTTTAATTCTAGTTTTTGGTCGCTGTGCAGTAAATCTTCGTTTTGTTTTTGATCTCTAATAATTTCTTCCACTGTTATTAGATTTACAACTTTTAAAATTTCTTCTTCGTTTTCATGTGTGTCTAGCACCGGATTTCTACTCAGGCAGTCCGCCTCTAAATTGTTTTTGCCCGGACGGTATATTATTTCCATATCATATTGTGATAAGTAATACGTTAGATCTCCTAATTCTTCGACCGTTCTTGCCTTTATATTCAATTTTTCTAGGGGTTTATGGTCTGAAAAAACTTTGAACGATCTTCCCATCAGCCAGTGCTGCCAATATTTTACTGCCTCTTTAATTCCTAAACATTCTAGGTATATCGCTTTTCTTCTCTTGCGTCATTCGTTTTTTTTGAGAAGTACGCTACCGGTTTTTCTATCCCTCTCCCCGTTTCATTCGCTGGTTGTAGTTGTTTTAGTACTGCTCCTACCCCTTTTATTGATGCGTCTGTGTAAATGTGTATTGGTAAATCTGGGTCGAATATGGCAAGAACCGGCTGAGTGCAGAGGTATTGTTTTATTTTTTCAAATGCTTCTTGACAGTCCTTCGACCAAATGAATTTTTGTCCTTTTTTTAATAGGTTGTGGAGTGGGTCTAGAATAATAGATATGTTGGGCACGTATTCATTGTAAAAATTGATTTTTCCTAGAAATTGGCGAATATTCTTTTGTGTTTGTGGCACAGGGAAATTTCGTATTGCGATCAGGTTATCTTTAATTGGAGCAATAGAATTATTTTTTATGATATGACCCAAATATGTGACCGACTCTTCTGCAAACGAGCATTTTGCGAATTTCAATCTGAATCCTTCGATTTTAATGGCTTCTAGTAGTAGCGATATTTGCTTCACATGTTCCTCAAATGATTTTGAAAAAACTAAGATGTCGTCTATATAGTTTACAGTGAAGTCTGACAGTTTATGTTTTCGAATAATATTGCTCAGTATTCTTTGAAAAATAGCCGGCGATGTTTTCAATCCGAAAGGTAAACACGTCCACTGAAAGTGCCCCTCTTGAGTTATAAATCCTGTTTTCGATCTATCTTCAACTCGTAGTGGGATCGACCAAAACGCCGAATTGATATCGAATTTCGAAAAGTATTTGCTATCTCTCGTTTTTGCTACCAAATCCTCGATTAATGGAAACGGCTGTTTCTGCGGTATTATAATTTTATTCAAATCCCTGAAATCTATGCATAATCTCGATCTCTTATTTTCGTCTCTCTTGTATGCCAGTGTCACTGGGGCCGCGAAAGGGCTATATGACTCCTCTATTAAATTTCTTTTCAATAATTCCGAAATTTGTGATTCTATTTCTTTTTTATCCTCTATTGGGCATCTGTACGGTCTTTTGCTACAGTATTTTTCCATCGTCAGTTCTATCCTAGCTTCATAATCCCTCACCGAGCCGATATCGTATTTGTCTTTGGCAAACAATGTTTTGTATGTTTCAATAAGGTTTTCTATCACAGATTTTTGGTGGTAGTTTAAGTGATTTATCGCAATATCTAACTTGTCTAGATCTAAATGTTCATTGAAATTAATCTGTTTTGTCTCGTTATTTATTGCTTTTGGTTTTTCCCTATCTATCTGAGAGTTGACCCATAATTCTTCTACTTCACCGGCTGTGTCCGTGATTTTTTGTTCTATCTCTAATTTTTCGTTTTGTTTCAGATTGAATTTTTGTATGCAATCTAAACCGATCAAAAATTCGTAGTTGAAGTTATCGTTATTTACTACAAAAACGTCCATTTCTTTCTCCAATTTTAGAATTTTTATATTTACCCTAATCGTGCCTTCAGTTTGATTCACACCATTAATCGTTCTCAAGTTTATCTTTTTCTCATATGTGCTATTGCTGTTTTTTAACTTCAGTATTTTCGCATTTATTAATGATACATTTGAGCCTGAGTCATATATTCCCGTTACTTCCAATGTATCATTCAGTAATACCTTGAGTTTGATTAATGGTGGGATTCTGAGTTTTTTGGCTCGTAATTGAGCTCTGTTTCTAGCATCGCGTTATTCACCACTTTAATTTTGTTGTCGTTGAACCAGCAGGACGATTCAGGGTGAAAGCGTATGCCTTTGTTTCTGTCTTTGCAAATTTTACACGGCGTTTTCTCTACTTTTTCTTTCGTGTCGAAAGTCTTGTTTTTTTTTGTCAAATTTATTCTTCTGAACTAGGTGTTCCCATTTCCCTATGTCGTTATACAGGTCTTCGGTTTCGGTCAAGGTCTCTCTGTCGATTTTGTCAGCTACAAAGTTTGGCAGGCCGCTTGCAATGAGGTCTATCAAAGTCCCCGTATCTATCGTTTTTCTGACTTCTAGCAATAACTTCTCTTTTTTTATCGCGTATTCTAATAGAGAGCCTGTCTGATATTTAAACGAAAGCGCGTACCTGATAGAAGACCATCCCTTGCTTCCAAACGTTTCGCAAAAGTTTTTTTTCCATTTTTCCCATTCTGATTCTACTGAGTTTTATCAACATACAACTGTACCAGTCCGCACCAGGCTTTTCGATAAAAAATTTTAACATTTCAATTTTCTTTCTGTCTTGACTTATCTCAAACCGCTGGCATTCCTTCTCGAATTCATTAATCCATTGGTGCGCGTTGGAGTTTTTTGCCGTAAACTTTTCAAGTGTAAAATCTTTTGATATCGTCCCCAAACTTTGAATTTCAGATTTTACCGCTTTTTCCTCTAATATTTTCTCTAACAGAGCTATCATCTTTCCATCCGAGTCTTTCGGCTCGGATGTAGCCGTAGTTTTCTCTTCTTTGGTCTCCTCCAGGAAATATTCTCCGAATTGTACGTTATTTTCTTGGTCTAGATATGTTGCTTTTAATTCTTCTGATGAAGTGATCCAAACCTTTCTTGATTGATGTCTCTTCTTCAGCGTATTTTTTATCTTAGCAAAAGTTTGTGTTTTTGCTAATTCTGCGTGTAGAGTCGTTGGCTGGTATTCGTCTGGAACGCCGAATGAGCGACCGTCCGGTGTCTCGATTGAGGTTAGGCACAGCACGTTCGTTTTTCCATCCGAAGTCCCTCTTATCGTGAACTCGAATCTCAATTTATCCATCGTGGATTGTGTATGAGAATGTTGTTTTATAATATGTCTTTTTCTTGGAGTGGTAATTCACGGCGAGTAAATAAATAGAATTGTTTCTCTGTAAAACAAAGTTTTCTTTAATCCTGTTTTCTTTACATTATAGTCTACAACAATAATCTACTATCTTATATCTTAATTCTTACCTGTAAAACAAAGAAACAACATTCGATGTTTATTTTCCACGCTGTTCTTTCTTTATTCCACTTTTCTATCTTCTATTATTGTATAAATGGATTATTCGACAAATTTTCTCTCCACGTGTCTCTCCTTACGTAATTCCTCTCTTTTGCACAGTCAGGTGCCTGTTTTACCTACCCGCACTTTGTGCGGGAGTTTTTGAATTGGGAGACTGAGGGAGTGCAACGCGTCTACCTTACATATATATCGTAAAATATATGGTAATATATATAGTAATTTATATATAGCAAAATGTATATAATATTAATGTACACTGAGAAAAGAAAATAGTTAAATCAAATAAATTAATTTAGTTGACTCCGAATTGGTTGACTCAACCCTGATATAGTCTGAATAACTGAATATTTATTAGAGTTGACAAAATGAGTTATTCTGTATACTAATATTTAGTTCACCCTACTGTACACTCTCTTGACAGCCCGTGTACGCCAGATTTAGTCCAGCGAACAAAATTTTCAATGATTCAACAAATTTATTTTCTCAGTGTATATATACTAGGGGTTCGTATGGCTCGAGCGCTACGCGCCCTCGCAGGTATTGGGTTGCTTATGTTTGGGTTGGGTTTGGGTTTGGGTTGGTCATCCTTTTCAAATTGGACACCCGGTATAAGCTCAATTCCTGAAACAGCGGCGGCAGCGGCGATATATCTTTATATTATATAAAGATAGAAGATAGTAATATATATATACTAGGGGTGCGTAGGGCGCTACGCGCCCTCACTTAGGTTTGGGTTTGGGTTTGGGTTGGTCATTCTTTTCAAATTGGACACCCGGTATAAGCTCAATTCCTGAAACAGCGGCGGCGGCAGCGGCGATATATCTTTATATTATAGAAAGATATATAGTAATAGATATATATATTGCTACTCACTAATACATCCTAATACATCTGTCCTCACCTAGAATCCAAGCTGTGTTCCCAAGCAACAGAGAACATCGGCCGACTACCTTAAGGATGTATCGGACATACCTTCCCAACCAAAAGTGACTTTCGTTGACAATTTTGCATACTTTATGATAAAATAAAAATTGGAAAAAAATCAACCACAATAAAGACGATAAGAAGATTAATTTTGAATAATAATAATGCCAAGAAGTTATCAATGAATTGTTTAAACAAAACATTGCTTAACAAATTTTTAGGGGAAGTTTTTTTTTTGACACGCGTAATGAATTCGTTGATTTTTCTGACTACACATACATTTTTTAAAAATTTTCGTATCATTTTGAAATTTCGGTTTTCGAAAAATTTTTAATTTTGACAAATGAAGAAAAAATCATGAATTTTAGATATGTTTTCGTGTTACGTGCAAAAGGCACTGCAAACTATAATTTCGTTTGTATTTATTTTCTATTTAATAATTTTTATTGGGCGCTTCTACTCCGTCCCATACGGGCCCGGTCACGCTCTGAAATAAGGAAGGGGTGATCTGACGGATTAAATGATATATTAATATGGGTTGATAATATTTAGATTTATTCATGTATCTGTGAACGAGTAAAATTAGATAGGGGAAATGAAATACAGTAACTGGGTGCCCCGCGAAGGAGAGAGGAAGAAGTAAGGTGAGAGTGGCTGCACTACGTCAGCCGCGCTCGCCCGCGTTCTCACTCGCTGACACCTTATCCAAGTAGGACGATATATATGTATATAGATTAATATAATGCCGCAGAGCGGGGACTTACTTTGTACGAAGAACAGAAGAAAACGGTATAAAATCCCAAAATTTGTATTAATGACGCTTATGGCACTTATTGTCACTAACTTATAGTCACTGAACTTATAGTCACTAAACTTATTGTCACTACTTATAGTGTCTAACTGAAGTTAAGGCCGGGAGATTTGGTTGAATTTAATATTTTGATAGGTGAAACTTTAATGGAAATAGCAATCGAAAAGGGGTAACAACACAACAAGGATATCGACTATAGACTGATGGTCTATGCGAGCCACCGCGAAATCTTCACGGGCTTAAGGCCGCCACGACAAGCTAAGAGCCGGAGTATTTGTCTGAGCGTGCTTTCGCAACTTGGTACAACTCAGTACTGACGCGACACAGCGGGGAACTCTAGCTCGCCGCTGGGTCCCGCCAGGACAATTTTTGCAAATGTGGCAATTTTGATCGGCCCGTGTATACCCTTGAGTTCTCCTTGAGCTCGCGGGGACTCGCATTTGCTTACCAAAAGAATGTGCTGATAAGACTGTCGATCCGTGGGATCGCGAAGTCACATCCGTTCCCGTGAAAGTTTCGTTCCGAAGTCGAAACGTATTTATAGAGTTTAATTGTAATATTATATCATAAAATTTTGAAGCGGATGTGACATTCGTAAAAACGTCGTATATTACAATTAAGAAGTTTCCAGGGCATTGAACGAATAGTTTCGTAAATACAACCCTTACAAATTTCCGAAAACTGAAATTTCAAAATAATAAGAAAATTTAAAAAAAATCCATGTGTAGGCCGAAAAATCAACGAATTCATTTCACGTGTAAAAAAAAAAAAACTCCCTAAAAATTTGTTAAACAATGTTTTGTTTAAACAATTTATTGATAACTTTTTGGCATTAATATTATTCAAAATTAATCTTCTTATCGTCTTTATTGTGGTTGAATTTTTTCGACAAAAGTCACTTTTGGTTGGGAAGGTACGTCCGATACATCCGTAAACTCGCCTTAAACACGCGCACACACAAACACACATGCAGACGCATGTTCTTAATGGATTCAAAAAGAGGACTATATAGTAGTATAAAAACATCTATGAAGTATTTACGGGACAGAAAACGGAAATCATTTTATTTATTAGAGAATTCGTATTATTGTATGAACGCTGAGAGCAGATAAAAAGAGTTTTTTTTTATCCAAAAGCTCATAACCATACAAGCGGAAATTATGTAGAAAAAATCTTTTGACTAGGAAATCGGAAGTTTAAAACGTGTACATTCACTTAAGATTGGTCTGATCTCTGTAAGAAACCTCCTTTAGCTTGATTTTTCGATTTAAAAATAAGAAAAATTGAGTTGTGCGTTTCGGAAAATTAATTATAACGCCATTTACTGTAAAAATAAACGGGAAAAAAGAGAAATAAATGAAAATAACTTATGCTATCAAGAAGCATACGTTTTAAGCTTAAAAAAAGTCACCTACTGAGTTTCAATATCTAATTTTATACGGATGTTATGAGCGTTTGAAATAAATATTGAATATACGATAGCAAGAATTTATGAAAAATCTCTGTTTAAAGTGGAAAAAAAAACGAGGTTTGATATCGTAATCTTACATTGCTCTTTCAAAAGTACATACATTTGGTAGAAGCATTCTGTAATATCGCTCAAAAATATTGCAAATTGACCCTGTAACGTCAATTATTGTGAAATGCATGCAATTTTTATCAAGGTCAACTTTACGGTAATATGACAGGCGTATCCCTTCATGAAAATTAATGCTATAAGATTTTTTTAAGTGCTTTAGGAAGTCACTTTTCAATAAACTTTGTTGCATATCAATTAGCTGCGTGTATCAAAAGTTATTTTTGTTTAACTGTCTCGCGCTCCACGCGCCGCGCTCAATTTCGGCTACCTCTTGAAGACAAGGAAGCATGAAAACGTATGATCTTAAAAAAATTCACATTCAGTACCTAATTATTTTACAAAAAAAATGTAAAGATATTCTTTTGCAAAATTGCCTGCTCTTTCGAATGGTCTTACTTAAATTTTATAAAAACGATTATTACATAAGTTATTAACAAAAAAACATATATTTTAAACAATTATTGTTAAATAAAAAAAATCGCACACTATTTTGCGCTGCGGACTCTTCACATTTTGTTTTCGGATATCAAAACTAAGACATTCCAACAAAATCTAAAACTTCGGGAATTTGTTCGAAGTTATTTTCCTGGTTGACTCCACTATGAGGCGAAGGCGCACATGTACCACGTGAAACGTGAGTACGAGAGAGATAACCGAAAATCCTTGAAGGTATTTCCTCCCAAACGACGCAACTCATCGGGATAAAAAAGCTTAGTCACTTTTTGCCAACAAACTGCAGTGGCGAAGCCTATTTCATCCCGATTGCTTGTGTCATCTCGGAGAAAGTAGAATTCGCGTTTTCAAGATGGTCGGAGGGTGTGATACATCGCCTTAATAGGTTGATTGTGGTTTCTGGACAGCTCGGCACATTTTGAGCGCATTAGCATTGAAAACTGAAAATTTTGTTTTTACCCGCCTATGATAAAATTACCATATTCCATCCCTGCAACGCGGGCGGAAAGGGATCAATTTTTGACCAGAGGGAAGAAATATAATTTTGCGGGCAATAAAGTACAAAAGCGGGCAAAAAAGTAAAAAAGCGGGCAAATTTACTTTTTTGCCCGCAAAATCTTTTTTCTTCCCTCTATCCAAAAATTGATTACTTTTGGCACGCGCCCATGACCATTTTATCAGTCGCGTAAAAATTATTATATGCCACACGGGAGGAGCGAATTTTCACCTCGTGCTTGTGCTGTCCTCGCTTCGCTCGGGCAGCAAACCTCGCACTTGGCGAAAATCACGCACTTTCCTCCCTAGTAGCATAATCACAAAGTTCCCTCTGCGAGGAAACGAAACAGAATTTAAAAAAATTTTCTGATATACAAGATACCAATTCCCAATAGAAATTAGTAAACACTAATTACTTATTGCCATCAATAAAAATTAGTCAGTTTTAAACTGTTGTGCCCGCGAATTTCGTCACGTGGGGATGAAATCGTCGAGGACGGGTTTGTGGGTGATTGTCAAGGTTGAGTAAATCTCCAACTCGAGTATTACAAAAATACGGTCTAGTTTATTCGCAAATGATAAAGTATTGGTTACAATGTTCTTGATTATTTTGCCTTGAGACCGAATGACTGCAATTTGACCATAGATTCTGCTAAGGATAGCTCACTTAATTCAACAGCCCTGTTGCCAACCAAAGACTGCCTTTTTATATTATTCCTGTAATGACTTTTCGTTCAATTTTCTGGAGAGGTGGAATCACACGAACGTCCGTTTGACGACGTGTGTCGCAAAGTCACCTTTAAACTGCTGACTTTGCACAATTGCAAAGTCACCTTCAAACTGCTATGTTTGCACAATCAATGGCTAAGTTGAATATAATTCTACATGATGAAATCGGGGCACAATAATACCAATTACTAGTTGCTGTTGAGAATTAGTAATTATTAGTTTTCACTATTACTAATCGCTGTTGATGATTAGTAATTAGTTTTTACTAATTACTATCTCTAATCAGTAATTAGGTTTTACTAATTTTTCCCATCCCTGGTCAGCGCGAAAATGTCCCTGAAAGTTGAGAATGCTTTATAAAGTTAGTAAAATGATATAAAAAATAATGAATTACATCCGAGACGGCCTGGGTCAACCTAAGTTAAGTTCGTGTAAAAATACCTGCCGTGTTTTTAAGTAACATTCAAGATACAATACGATTGGGACTCAAGAAAAATGTTAATTAAAAGGAAACTATATGTATTGTTTGGTCTAGCGGCTAAAAAATTCTTTTAGGATGATCAAGGATAACAATGAGATTTTTATCTATAAAACCAAGAAAAGTCCGGGGATTTCGAACTCATGATTCAGTTGCCACCCTGCCATGCGCTAATTTAGAAGAAATACGTTCGAAACGTACATTTATTGAACCAATAATAACGAAAACAACGGTGCTTGATGAATCCAGGTCAACGAAAATGAGCGTATTGTTGAACCCAAGACAACTAAAATTAACGTGTTGCTAAGCCTCAAACAACGCAACTAGAATTATTGTTAATTTCATGGCAACGAGAATGAGCATCCATTGAGTCCGAGAGAATGCGCTCATTCTCGTTGCTTTGGGTTTAACAATAGGTTCATTTTCATTCTCTTGTGTTTAAGACGAATTCTTTTTGCGTCGAATTACAGGCAGTCGCAGTCACCCCTAAATGGGTAGTTTCCGCAGAGGACCAGGCAGCTGCTGACAAACTCTTTCTTCAAGCTGACATGGATATGGACGGTTTTGTATCCGGTTCTGAGATTAAGGACGTATTTCTACAGAGTCGACTTCCCCAGGGTGTTCTCGCTAATATCTGGTAATAGTCGTATTTTTTGTACCTCTTTTTTTTTATCATGCGTGTTACTAGCGTGAAGTTATGAGTCATTTATTAAAATTCTAAAATTAGAAATATGCATTGTAATTAGCTATCGGTATATTATTTTTGAATCCCGCGCTGAATACTTCTTTGGTGGTGCCCCTCTAGAGTTCTGCTCTCCGACGTTTTCGCGTGATACTATATACAAGTGTCTATTTTCCACCTCTGTACTTCGAGCCCAATGCCGTATTTTATTACAAGAGTCACCGTCGTATACCAATAATACGCCATCATAATAATGTTGTTGAAGAAAAGTAATTAATAAAATAATGAATAGACTACATCAAGATTTTACTTATGGTTATGCTTGGATGTAAAATGTACAATCGCTACGTATTTTTGCACGTCTCCAACCCCGATGGGCAAATCCAAAGTATGACAGGGGATAATTGTGGCGATGACATTTAGTATATCTTTCTATCTAAACGGTTATTCGCCTACATTCAGTTGATGATGGTTTATTCTTATTCATATAATAAAAGGCTCTATGAAAAGTGTGTGGGTTCTTGAGGGCTGCGTACAAAATTTTACTCAAGGCATATCCCTGATTAACCCCTTGAGCGGCAAGAAAAATTTCACTGTTTGTGCCCCAAGCGCGGAAAAAAAAAGTATTTCGATTTAAATGAAACAAGGCACCTTAATTCAGAAATTCAAAGTGGTGGATCAAAATTCAAAATTGATTTAATTTGAATGAAAATCGGCACTCGGTAGTTTTCGAGGTCGCTGATTACGAATCTGTCCTCAAATTCAGAAATTCGTAATGGTCGATCTAATATGGCGGACTAAAATGCAGAAATTTACTTGATTCGCATGAAAATTGGTATTAGAGGGCTTTCGAGGTCGCTGGTTATGAATCTCCATTCAAAATTTGAAAATTCAAATTGTTGGATAAAATATGGTGGATTAAAATGCAAAATGCTATATTGGATTCGCCATTTTAGATTTCAGAATTTTTAAGGCAAATTCGTAATCAGCGACTTTGAAAACCTCATAACACCAATTTTCGTGCGAATCAAGTAAATTGTTGTATTTTGGTCCGCCAGAGTGTATCCGCCATTTCAAATTTCTGAATTTTGAGGGCAGGGGCCGTATTCTGTACACCCATCGAGTTCGTAATCGACTTCGCAAAAAACCAAAATGTGCAATCGTCACCAATCTTTGTATGTGGCTAGTCTTATGTGTATGTGTATAGGCTTATGGTATATTCACCCGTAATTAGTAAAACATGAATTATGAAAACGAGAGAGCGAAAAGTTGTCGAATTCGACTGATAGAAGTCGACTGGTATACAGAATACGACTCCAAATTCGTAATCAGCGACCTCGAAAACTCCCAAGTACCGAATTTCGCAAAAATCATTCGAGCCAATCACAAAATAATCTACATGCGCCATGTGGCGTCAATGTCGCTTCAGGCACCACAAAAATGTGCGTCAATCCCGCTCATCGGGTTAATATAACGACTTATTTGTTTTTTTATTGCGCACAAATAAATGTATAATGCAATGAGTGCACTGTTATGCATTGACCAATCCGTCTCAATTGTCTCAATCGTGAGTCTTTCTATGAATACGTTGCTTACAAAGCGTAATGTAAACTCAAATTTTGAAGTCTGCGCACGAAAAGTAATTCTTCATTTTTTTTATTTATTCCAACCATTGCAGACAAAGTCCCAAAAAAATTGGGAAATTCCATTGGAATTGAATTTCAGAACTAACAAGGTAGCCTAGGTAGATGTCCCCCTCCGATTTTGATCTACTTCATAAGATGTTGTAGTACATCGAAAACTAAGAGACACGTATTTTTTTTATCAGCTGATAAACGGTTTATAGCGGTGAAATCTACCCCCAAAGTTGACCACCTAATGAGGCGGTTTCTCAGTTTCGAATAGAAGCGCTTGATGTATTTGAATGAAATCAACGCTGAAATGGTTCTATTGATAAATATTAATAACTAAAAATGCACCTGAGCACTGAGGAATAAATAACGCCGTACGAAGGAATCCACTATGAAGACTATTGCTCTGATTTAAATGGAACCAAGCACATTTCGTAGAGGTCAAAAAACTAGGCGACACGTATTCTGGGGTTTTTGCGAAAAACTCGTTTCAAAGCGGCAAACTACCCTCTTCGTCACAATAACGTATATTATCATGTTAAACTCCTTCTTTTCTGATTCTATTATTCTACGGGTGTACAAACGCCTATATTATTTGTTCAGTTGTGTTCAACACGAAAATCCTTTTATCTTTGACCTTGTTCTGGGTGGGATCACCCCCGAATAAATAATGTCTACATAGGCATATCTTGAATTACGATCTATTTACAATGATTTCAATTATTGTCATCCCTGGGAATAAGCTACCTTTTCAAAAGTTATTACGTAACTAACAAAAAAAATTATTTAACTAAAAATTAACATAAAAACTTGGGTAACGAATAATTAACTCATAGACATCTAATTATTTCTTTACGGTGATAACCTTTCTCCCCTTCTACCTCTATACTTCATAAGTTTTTTCTCGATTTTACCTACAAATTCGGAATGAGAAGTACATTTTATACATCATTAGATCGTTTATTAGGTTTGATTAAAATGTTATTTTAACCTATTGCAGGACGATTCGTTTATTCTAAAATTTCATAGTTATTCTTTATCACTTCTGTATTCGTTTTATATATTTATTCAGTTTTTAGTTTTTTTTTTCCCCGTTTTGTGTTCTACGGATATCACTGTATATTCGTCATATTGGTGTAGTACATATTAAACTTATATAATATGTAAATAGAGTTGTCAGTTTAGTCGTTATAGGTTGTGCAGTAATGGTATTCATCGAAAAAATGTTTCAAGCAAAGTGATCTTTTACACCTTCAACATCATACTACTGCTACTTCCTTACAACCCTAAACATCACATAGAAGCCTTGACGATTGTCCGAAAACAAACTCGACAGGATTTACAATTTCTTCAGGTTTGTCTTCTGCGTAACCACTTTTGTGCCATGACTATCGAAACAAATTTTGATACCTTGGTGAAGATCATGAGTTAAAGATTATGAGTTAAATGATCATGCTGATCATGGGTTAAAGATTGCAGTTTGATTACCTTATTTCTTAAATGTAGATTAATATCATGATTAAGTAACAAAATAGCATCTGAAAAATGTCGAACATAATTTTTCTATATTCTGAATCCATGTACACACCGAGTGGTTGAATCCGTCCCGTTGCAATTTTTGGTATTGTAGGATTATAATATTCATGTAGCAACTCTCGAGCCACACTGTAGTGCGACTGTCAACTGTCATGATGGGTTAAAGCGCAGTGAAGGAGAGCGAGAGAGTTAGTCCGTTACTGTCCTTATGTGAGCAAGATCACGCGCGAGCGCAAGAAAACTATTTCAAATCTTTATATTATGGTAATAACACAATAAAACTTGATTAATCCGTTCAACACCTCGACTACGTCGCAATTATTGATCGACCATCCAAAAGATACCTTTATTATCTTACAGTATGATCATTGTTTTTGTGAGCTAGAGAGTCGTGGATAATGCGTGAAATGAGTTGAACACCACTGGCTTGTTTAAAGTCGATTTATTTATAAAGCAAAATTTGGAATCAGCCGGGTACGGCTTCTTGCACGAACGCATGTGTAGTTAGTATATATATTTTTTTTGTATATGGAAACCAAGGGAGTAAGATTGAACAGTGGAACGCTATTCGATCTCGTCAGTATAGGTGGCAATGCCTTGCAGAAACAACCGCGTGGCATTGCATATTTGAATATTAGATTCAATAGTTTTGATGCTTTTGCCACGGGGTGTAGCCTGCCTGACAACGTCTGTGCAATGCCTACTCCACGAATCGACTAAAAGCACGCTTTTTGAACCAACATTAAGAATAAAAGATCTTTTCCAACCAGATTATAAAGAGTTGTGTAAAAATTTCCGAGGATCCACATCGTGAACGATTAAACCGGCATCCACAGCATTTTCATATAATTCAGTGTATATTGAGAAATGCGAGCTAACTTTTTCATATGGGTTTCATTAAAATCCATCAAGCGCTTCTATACGAGATTGAGAAACCGCCCCATTAGGTGGTCAACTTAGGGGGTTGATTTAACCGCTTTAAATCGTTTATCAGCCGATAAAAAAAATACGTGTCTCTTAGTTTTCTATGTACTACAACATATATGAAGTAAGTAGATAAAAATCGGAGGGAGATACCTACTTAGGGTTTCTTATAAGTTTCGTTAGTAGAGTATGTGTACCATATTTGTTCTTGATTCGCAAATTCTTCCAAAGTTATTGTGCATCCAGACAGGCAGACAGACAAGTAGCATCTAAAACGTGCATTTAACACTAGGGTATCTAAAACATGTATTTACACGATAATCTGACAAGCAATTTTGTTTCCGGTTACAATTATTTCACTTTCATATATTTCGTAAGTTATGAGAAAGTAATTAGAATCAGATTCAACATTCCATACGAATTTACAGGAGCCTGTGCGATATATGTCAGAGCGGAAAGTTGAACAAAGAGCAGTTTGCTCTTTCAATGTGGCTAATAAAGCAAAAAATGAACCACATCGATCTACCGACGAGCCTAACACCGGAAATGATGCCACCGTCACTAAGGAAAATTTCGGATGCCATTGTGGTGAGAAAACTTAGTTATTTTTCAATTGAACAGCTCGAATTGCGTGTGGGTATAGACCATGTGACATACTCGTGACTAACGTATACAAGGTATTTTCGATTTATAAGTAATTTCGGAATTTATATTATCCGGATTTCGAAGATATTTTCCGTCTGAAATGTAACAGACGTCCTAAGTTAAGGTGTCGTGTATTAATTGCTGCGTAACATCGGACAATGGTTTTTTTTAATATCTCGGAGCTACCTTGCTGACTCTAGCTTCACACTTACACGTGAGACTCCGTGCGGATGGGCCATATATGTTCCCAGTTCTTAAGAATGGAGAGTGATCTGTACCGAATTTTTTAACCTTCGTGCCATCATTTTTTCAATGAGCTTAATTTTAATAAATATGCATTTTCGCGGATATTTTGGTTTGGTGTTTTTTTGCTAATACGAGATCAACAATTGAATATTTTAAAAATGTAATTTTTCAATAATGGGACATTTTCTGAATGAGCATTTTTATGCATAAATCTGTTATTTTTTTCATTTTAAATCCACCATTTGAATTTGAGAATTTCAACATTACATTAATAAATGGTGATTCCGAAAATCTCCGAATACTAATTTCGGTAAAAATTCCTTGATTCAGTGCAATTGATTCGACATTTTGGGATTTAGGCAGTTTTATTTTTAGAGCTTGGACTCTGAACAATGAACTCAAAAAGACCCCATAAAACGATTATCATTAACTACATTGATTATTTGCATTTAGGAAGTATATGCATTTTGTGTACGTGATGAAAGACAAAAAAAACTTGCATATATCCCACCACTATCCCACGGTGACCCGACTTTCGATCCCACGACAAAATATCCTGGCGAAAAAATATCTCCTGAACAAAAATATTCCAGGCAAAAATATTCTCTTATCTCCACCAAAGTATCTCGGCCGAAAAATATCTAATATACATAAATAATTAGAATAAACCAAAACAAACATCAATAATCAACACATTTCGCTTTATTAACAAAAAAGGTTCGCTTTATCAAAACATTTCGCTTTATAAACAAAAAATAAGCAACAATACCGCAACAAATAATCGATAACTCTAAGTCGACAAATCACAGAACCAAATTGTGTGCAATGCCACGCAAGTATTCAACAATCTCACGATTTTCATAATCACCCACAACATTCAAGAGTCGAATATCGTGATCACGATATTTTGCGCGCCGCAACCTTTTTTTCTCCCCGGCCACAATACCTTCCAACACAGCCTCAGGTTTGGGTTTAGGTTTGGGTTCACGTGTTCAGAATATCTCTACAGATGATGTATGAAATTTTTGGCAGATGATATTTGTCCCGGGATATTTTTGTTGAAGGGATATTTTGGGCAAGGGATATTTTTGATAGGGGATTTTTTTTGTGGATATTTTGGCGAGGATATTTTTGTTTTGCATCAAAAGTCGGGTAACCCTGTCAAACTGACGGAGACTCTGAAAGAAATTTGATCACGAATCCTTGTCGCTAATCGACTAATCACAGCACGAATAAAACGAGGACGGCCGAAATAGAATTTCAATCGAAAATTTCGATATTTCGATAAAAATATATCGTTTCGTCACTCACCAACTTTTTAGTGGCGGGATAGGGTTACCCGACTTTTGATCCAAAACAAAAATATCCTCGCCAAAATATCCAAAAAAAAAAATCCCTTATCAAAAATATCCCTTGCCCAAAATATCCCTTCAACAAAAATATCCCGGGACAAATATCCTCTGCCAAAAATTTCATACATCATCTGTAGAGATATTCCCACCACTAAAAAGTTGGTGAGTGACGAAACGATATATTTTTATCGAAATATCGAAATTTTCGATTGAAATTCTATTTCGGACGTCCTCGTTTTATTCGTGCTGTGATTAGTCGATTAGCGACAAGGATTCGTGATCAAATTTCTTTCGGAGTCTCCGTCAGTTTGACAGTGTGCGGTTATACACTTTTATACACGGTTATACACTTTTATACACAGGAAGCTTTGCGGGTGCATAAAACATACTAGGAGGCAGTATGCATGTTTTAATTTGCAAGCTTATTTCTCTTTATACAAAATATTCACAAATTTGTTGGTTATTAGCCAAATATCTTTTCTATAAAATAGGGAGGACTCCCCCCCCCCCCCCCCAAATGGGTGCCCGTTTCCTCTGCTACAAACTCGTGGGAGCTAAGAAAAACTCAGACATGTGCAGGTGGATAGCGCTTACAATCATCCTCATTATTTGAGAAAGAAAATCAAAAATTAAAATTAACTATAAGTAATTGGGATACGTCAGGAAACTAGTCGGAAATAATTTGCTCTTCTTGGGTTATATGTTGAGCACATATGTTCTGGCTCATTGCTGTTTACTGATGTATAGATTGATGCAATTTTTTTAAATTGAACACTTATTTCACTAGTATGCACGCCACTGTATCCGCAGTGCTGTAGCCACCATTAGTTAGTACACTATGACCTCGATTTAATGGCCCTCGATTTAATAGACAGTCCCCACCATGTCGCATTTATCGATCGGTTTTTCGCGTGGTGGGAGATGGTGGGAGACGCTTAAAGTCTCCCTGATCAGGCCCGTAGCACGGAGTGCCGATGCGCAGATACAGCATGGGCGGGCATACGCTACCTCGATTTAACAAGGTGTGATGCGGAGCCGGTCCAGCCACTGGCCGTTAAATCGAGGTCCTAGTGTACTTTCATAAGATTAAAATGAAGACATATCGGTAACTCAGGTCAAAATCAGTGCGGCACTTCGTGGCGGGTGATTTTAGGCGATATCATGTTAAAAGAATAGCGTCAATGGTAATAAATTATGTTATTTTGATATTAGAAACTAAACGGAACTGGTTCGATCATATTTTATCATTTATAACTTATCTGAAGACATTTTTCCTGGAATAAGATGAATTTTACGGTTGACAGTTCTTTAGAGCTTGAAATAACGAAAAAAGTATGTAGATTCGAGGTAAACATCTGAAAAAACTTACCTCAAAGGGAATAAGAGCTCCATATTATAAACCGCTATGCCATCATTCGATCAACTTGTGCCAATTAGAACATGTTCGAAATAATTTTTTCTAATTGATAAAAATCAGCGACAGTAGATGCGTGCTTGGTGTGTGGCTTCTGCGATCTCACATGTTAAGCAGTATTGGCCGTGGTCAATGCTGGGATGGGTGACCGCTTAGCCGTGCACTGGTTTGGGTGCTGACTGCTAAGCAGGAAGTAGTTTTTCTGAGTTTCTGATGACAAGACAACTGAAACACATTAAAATACATATAGCCAACTGCATCGACCAAGTTTTCCACAGTTTCCCTGTGTCCTCGTGCAAATGTCCATCAGGAAAGTGTGCCTGCAGACAAAATTCTGAGGGTCTCAAAGTATGAAATGAATTGTACAATTTGGCAGGATTGAGGGACAAGGGAATGGGGTACGTAAAAAGGCTAAGGACATCGTACGTCTGGAAGAACCAATAAAAAAAAGCTAAAATAAATAACAAAGGAAATCGTTTGCTTTCGTAACTGATGAGGCGAATTTTTCATTGCAGTAAGCCATAATCCGTTGAAATGACCTATGTGTGAATAATTACAAAAAAATAGAATGACGTGGAGCAAACGCCAATAGATAAGATATAACAGTATTTATTTTCTAACATTTCACAACGGTTTTTACTTCAGTGCATAGTAAATCTTTTCCGTCCCTTGAAAGCCCGCCAGAACACCGTTAGCATAACACTTACGATCGCGATAGCACCGATCATAAATATTCGATGATCAACCTTCAATTCTACCTCGTACGTAACTTGCAATCTTATTGTTCCCGCGAGTTCTCCTCTCTGCCAACAACTGTAGATATTCGAATCGGCAAAACGTAATTTTTTAATCAATATTCGTTCGCGTGGATCGATGGAAATTCGTTCGTTCGTTTCTCTTTTTATTGCCGAAGGAACAAGAACTTTCGTCCCTATTTGCCAAACGACGGGGACATCGGAGTTCAAATTCCTGTAAGATTTTTTATTCTTTTATTTTTTGTATTGCGTAAATTTTGAAAGAAAAAAAAATTATTTCTCTTTACCCCGGACATCTGAGCTCAACTTTTTTTTCGTGTCTACGATAGATCGTAATACGCTCAACAGAAGGACGAGGTTCGGGAATTCCTTGGACAATTGAAAATATTCCAGCGCTATTGTTTGCGCTTTCCAAAACATTCCCCGATTTATCGCGAATCTCGAATATCACCTCCTTTTGGCACTTGACCTGCAGCAATAAATTATAGGTCATGAAATCAGGAAAAATGTAAATTATTATTAAACGAAAAATAGTTAAAATTTCTACATCGATTCACGGTAATTTTTTAATATCCATCACAAAATCTCTATAAACGAGTGGTTTGTTTTTTAAATTTTGCATCAACATGAAGGAAGCCTCATGAATCTCAGAAAACTATGAGAAAGTAATATTCAAGGTCCGCTTGCATTTGATTTATGTCTCTTTTTCAGGGCAGCGATTTAAAAAAAAACATAGCGAGCATATTCCGTGCGATAGAAGTGAAACTTGTTGGGTAGGCTGTCCCATGGAAACGATCACGTTTGGGGTCGGATCGCCAGGTTAACTCAGGACTGTTGACCAATAATTTGCACAAGGGAGTGAACGTTTTCTGTAATTATTTCTGGATAATTTATTGGTAACATTAAAAAGGAATCGCGTGGAGTCGTCCCTCTTGTTCTCGTCAAACAACTCTTTTTTCTCTACACGAATTTCCATGGAAACGCTCCATGGAAACCCTCATAAACAAGCGCAGGAGCCAGGCCTCGAGGCTGGTCGGCTGACGCTCTGTGAGGCGTCATGGTTACCATTTTGAACGAGGAGCATCCGTCATTGCTTACACCCCCACCAGTAGACTGAGGTACGTCCTCGTGCCTCGATTTCAGGGTGCGAAAGAGCAGCTTCTCGTTCGTTCTTTGGAGCTTAGCCAATCGCCTCTTGGCCTTGACGGCCGCCATTAATCCTCCGGTGAGGCACAGCGTGGCTATCCCTTGCAGTGATGGGAGTACGATTCCCTTTAGGTTGGCCCAGGAGTCTTTAACCAATAGCTCGACCTGATGACTGTCAATAATTCCTGGGTCAGGCTTATCCCTGGATAACACGGGGTTATTTTCCCGATAGATAATTTTTTTTTATCAGCCGTGGCCTTTCTGCGCTCGGCTCATCGTCTTGGAAGTGTTTCCGGAAGCGTTTTGTATTCTCGGTGTGGGCCATGCGAACTCGTATCCCAAGCTTGGTGGGGAAGCGGTAAACCACATTGTTTTTTTCGTGGTTTACGCCTATTACCTGGTAGGGCCCGAGCCACTTGATGGATAGCCCGTGTGAGGGTGCCTTATTTCGAACGAGGATCCAATTCTTTTCCTGGTACAGGGGCATTGGTTTACGTCTGGCACTGTCAACGTATTTCTGGTTTCTCTCCCGCGCTAACATCAAATGGTGCCTGGCCTGGTACAGCTGGTTCCAGTGCTTCTGATTTAGTTCGTCAAATCTTTGCTGAAGCGTTGACGTATCCAGTTGTTCAATAGCGCTCGGGTAATTGGACGAGTGTACAAACATGACGTTAAATGGAGTATCTTGGATCGATGTATGAAAGCTATCGTTATACGTGAAAGCGATAGCTTTTATTTTCGTGTCCCAAGTGGTGATGTTGTTTGTGCACATCGTTCGAATTAGATCCTTTAGGACCCCGTGCATCCTTTCGATTGATCCGTTTCCTTGTGGGTGATAAACCGTTGTTTATATTCCCTTGATTCCCGGGAAATACGTCATTAGCTTGTTATTGAACTCCTCGTTGTCGCTAAGGACTATCTTCAGTACTCCAAAGATACAGATCCATTCATTGAAGAAAGCAGTAAGCACTGTCGACGCTTTCTTGATGGGAACTGGGACGAGTCTTATGAATTTCGTCAATGTGCACTGGATAGAGAGAATGTACTTATTCCCTCTCCTTGTTGTTAATGGTCCAACGATGTCAATGGCCGTCTTCTCGTTTAGTTCACTAGCTGTGTCCATCAAGACGGCTGAGGGAACTGCTGGGTTCCTGTCAGTCTTTTACTGTTGGCAGATGGAGCAGTTAGCTATAAATTCGCGCACCGACTCTTCCATGTTGGTCCAATAGCTTTTGCGTTGTAGTTTTTCGAGAGTCTTCGTTACTCCGAGGTGTCCCACTGGATCGTTGTGTATTTCTCGTATCCGTTTATCGAATTCTTCGGGCTCTGGTTCGGGGATCCCCGACCGACAGAGCTGGAAGTCCGTGTCGGTAAATTCGGCAGCGATTTCTCGGACTTCCCTCTCGATAGCATCAAGTTGCGTCATCGAGAATTGTTTCGGGGAGGCGAGAATTTTGAGATGTTTCCTCCCTTGCTGTATATGACCTTTGATCAGCTGGTACAGTCCTTGTTTCCAGGTGTCATTGGTATAGGAAGGGCGTTCCATGTTTTTGCCTTCTTCCCTTGATCCCGTTTTTGTCCTGTGTCGATGGCTCGAACTCTATTTTGGTGAAAGAGATCCATCGAGATTTGTCCTTTGGATAATTTGGCCTTGTAGTCAGCTCGTTAAGCCTTCCCTGGTGCAAGGCTAAGTTATTTACCCGCTGCATGATGTCTTCAAGGTCGTCGAGGTTAACTCGAGGGCCTCGTGTCCAGCTTTTTGGTTTTGGGACAGATCTCTGTGTCTCAAAACGCCGAAGGATTTGGCGTATCGCTGGCTCTCGATCTCCCTTTGAGGTTGACACTCGGTTGACCTCTGGTTCGCGCGGTATTCGTGAAAGCGCGTCGGCTGCTTGATTTTCGCAGCCTTTTTTGTACTGGATGTCGAAGTTAAATTCCTTCAGGTGAAGTCTCCATCTGAGGATTCGCGAGGACGGGTCCTTGATGTCGGCCATCCAGACGAGGGCGCGGTGGTCGGTCTGGATCAGGAACTTGTATCCTAAGAGATATTGGCGTAGTCGTTGTACTGACCAAACTATTGCCAACATCTCCTCCGACGTTCCATAGTTCTTTTCCGCAGCGTTCAGAGCACGAGAGATATAATACACTGGGTGTCCTTGTGAAAGGACCGCTCCTAACCCTTGATCTGAGGCGTCGGTTGTAAGTGTGAACATTTTCGTGAAGTCTGGGCGTCGAAGCGTTGGCGATGTAGTGAGGCGTGATTTTAATTCCTCGAATGCTTTCTGGCATTTATCGGTCCAGGTGAACCGGACGTCCTTTTTCGTGAGGTCGACCATAGGTCGGGCGATGTGCGAAAAGTTCTTGATAAATCGCCGGTAGTAACCCGCAAGTCCTACAAATGACTTGACCTCTGTTGGACTGGTTGGTACCGGGAAATCTCTCACTGCTTCAAGTTTCGCGGGGTTTGGTTGTACTCCGTCTGCTGTGATGATGTGTCCTAGGTATTCGACCTCTGGTAAAAGATATTTGCATTTCTCCGGCTCCAAGGTCAACCCACATTTTCGCAACCTTTCGAAGACGTTGACCAGATTCCGATTATGTTCCTCGATAGTTTCGCCGAAAATGACGATGTCGTCCATGTAGACCCAGCAGATTTTGTGGTTCAGTCCGGCTAAACACTGGTCCATCATCCTCTGAAACGTAGCTGGTGCATTATTCAGCCCGAATGGCATCCGTTCGTATTCGAAGTGTCCATCCGATGTTGAAAATCCAGTATACTTCTTTGAGTCCTCGTCCTTCATGATTTGGTGTGGAATCCAGCTTTCAAGTCGAAGGTGCTAAAGAATTTAGCGTTCCTGAGTGAGTCAAAGATGTTTTCGATTTGAGGCATGGGATAGGCGTCCAGTACCGTATTTTTGTTTAATTTTCGAAAATCGATGTCGATGCGCCACTTCTTTTCTCCGCCAGGTCCAGGTTTCTTTGGAACGACCCAGACGGGTGAGTTGAATGGTGACTCAGATTCTCAGACGATACCCTTCTTTAGCATATCCGCTACCTGGGTCTTTATTTCTCCGCGGTGAGCGTGGGCTGTCTTGAAGTTCCCGATGTTGATTGGTGTATCGTTGGTAGGTATGATTTTGTGCTTTACGTGTGGTGCGGCAGGCAAGTCGTGTCCTGGAGACGTAAAGATGTCCTGGTACTTCAGGATTATGTCTTTTTGCTCTGGTTCGAGGTGGTCGAGTTTCGAAGTTTTGAGCAGAAATTTTTGTTTTTGTTCCGGGCCAAGGCAGGTATTATCCGCGTTCCCCCCTTCCATCTTTACGTTGGTAACCCGGATCCGGTTTTCGTCGAAGTTCATGACCTTGTCCGTTGGGTTCTCGAACATTACCTCCGTGTAACCGTTTTCGACTTTGTTCACGTATGCTGTTTCGAACACGTGCTCTTCCCCATTTTCGGTGGTTTTGTCGTAGAAGCCCGTGGTGATCAGGCATTCGCGGTCAGGGCCGTCGACCGCCAGTGTTATCATCACGGCTGTATGGGGTGGTACCGTGATTCCATCAGTGATTAAGGTGTGGCTCTTCCGTTTTAAAACGAGATGTTTATTTGACAGATTATAGTCTCTCTGCTTCATAAATCCTAATCCCATAAACCCATCTTCGGGTACGATAGAATCATCGGGTAGCACGTAGAATATGCTGGTGTCCCCAAGATATCTTAACCTGACCTTCTCTTTCGTTTCGAACCGGCTGGTTTCCATGACGAAGCTTCTCTTCGCTTTTTCCACCGGGAAACCTTGCGGTATACATCCTTTTTTTATCAGGTTGAGCGAATGGCCGGTATCCACTAGTAGTTCAATGTCTCGGGTGAATCCTTTTGGACGAATTCTGACTCGTTCCAGACGTCTGATCCCAACGTTGGATACTCTTGGTATGCCTCCTCTGGGTTCACGTGGTTGTCCCCGTCGGCATCCGTCATTGGGTCCTCCAGAGCTTTCTGTCCGGTAATGTTGTAGACCTGTGGTGGTTTGGGTTGTGGCCTGCTTTGGTGAAAATTTTCCTTTTGGAAACTCGGTTGGCCTCCGGCTAGCCGTGGTTGCAAGCTCCTGGGTTTTAGACAGTCCCGCATGAAATGTCCCTTTCCCCCACGGTTGTAACAGGTTGACTCTGTGCTGCCTACGGCGGCGTTCACTGTGATCGGCGACTGCCGAGTACCTCTCGGTGCAGCGTTCAAGTACTGTCTCGGCGGAGGCTGACTGTACCTTGACTGCTGCGGCGTCTGGTTGGCCGGTAATCTTATCCTTTCGGCGTTGGCTTGTTAATAGGCGATGTTAGCCTCGTCAATTTCCTGGGCTGCTAAACTCGAATAGGTGTTGATGTAAACCTTTAGGCTATCGAAGACGTCTCTTCTGCATCCGTGGATAAACATAGAGATGGTTTAATCGTAGACCAAGGGCATGTGGTCCAAGGAGCCTTTAGCTTGACCCCTCTGGTCAGCCTCTTTGACCGCCTGCAGCGCGAGGTTGAAGTTCGCGATGTAATCCAGGATGGTTCCTGTCTGCTCGACTTGACGGAGTTTATCCATACATATTTGGAAACCAGGTGGTAGCCAAGATGCGTAGTGACAAAGTCGACAAATCCGACCTCGGTCTCGATCATGCTGGTCGCGAATCTCGTGATTTCGTTAGATATTTTCTGAACGAAAACCATCGATATAAATGCTGCCTTTTGGGTGCTCCATACGAAACGGCAAGCGTTGGAAATGCTTGACCCAATCCAATATCGGGGTTGACCTTTCCAGTTTGGGTACCAGGAGAAGGCACTCGGATGCCTTCATGGTGCCTCCTGAGGATTGTCCGGGTAGGTTACTCCTCGATAGTGGGTTGTAGGGGTCGTCCGGTGGGTTTGGTGGTCCATCAACTGGATCGCCAGATCCTCTGTCACTGTAGGGTTCTTGCCCTGGCTTTCTAGGATTTCCCTCGGGAAACCCGAAACCTGGCGGACCACCTGGGCCTCCTGTTCTCCACCCGCTCGGGGCGTCGTTCGCGATTCCTATACTGGTTTTCAGTCCATAGTTGCTCTCCGTCCACTGGTTGGCTCGGTTCGTCCGAAGCTGATCTTGGTGTGGATTAATTGCGTCGAATCGCTCGGGTCCTCGGCTGAACCATGACAGTACCTCGCGCTTGTTCCCATTTCCGGTGGGTGGTCTCGAGCCGAGTCGCGAGTGGGTTTGAGATAAAGATATTTTCCTCCTTTAGAATCTCCTTTACGGGTTTCAGAGTCATTTTGCTTCGCTGGTTTCGCTGGGCCTCCTCGAGCAGAATTTGTTGTTCCTGGAGCTCCCGGACTGACTCCCTTGAGATCAGATCGAGCTGCTAGATTTCCCTACGAAGTCTGTCTTCTCTCTGAGCTTCCCTTATTGAAAATTTAATCGCATGGTCCAATTTGATCGAATGTCCCAGGACATTCGACCTGGGATGCGCCAAGTGAGGGTGCTTCGAGCTCTTAGTTCTATATATTCTCGGGGGTCCGGACTCGAAATGGCGTAGACGGTCCGGCTTCTCGGGATGCCCCGTAGCCTCCTCTCAGGCGGTGCATTTCCTCTAGCATCCCCTGTTGTTTTGCATCGGCTTCCTGGAGTTTTTTTCGAAGCGTCTCTGCCTCTGCATCCTTTTCTTCAAGGGCACGGAGTTGGTTGACCAGGCTTTCTTTCTTTTGGTCCGCCGATTCGGCGATAGCTGCCAAGCGTTCGCGTTCCTTTTGGAGTTTTCGCACGCGCCTCTTCTCCTCTTGAGTCTCGGCGATGGCGTTGGCAGCGATCTCCCGGTAGGTGGAGAGTTGTTCCTGTGCGTGCGTATTCACGCACGCACAGGAACGTGGTTGCTTGAAGCTTACTCAATTCAAGCTTCGAAATAACCTCTTCGGGGGACATTCCTTCGTAGATTGGGAGGTATGATTGAAGGTACGAAGGCGGGGGCCCGTTCGGAAGTCGAATCAGTCCCTGACTTGTACGGGCGATAAACGCGACGGATTGGTCCGTCGTCGGTGGGATGGTTAGTGAAAGGTTGTCCAGGATCATGGGTTCCGTCCCTTGTTGCGGAACGAGCCGCTGGTTCGCTTGCTCTTGTGCAATCGCGAAATCTCTCTCCTCCTCTTCGTTAATCTGTTGGGCTATTGCTCGATCTTGCTCGAGCTGTCGCCCCCGGGCAGCTTCATCTTCTTGTCACTGTCGTTCTAGCTCACGGGCTCTCTGTCGGCGGACATCGACGGCTACGTCATCACTAATATCGTCCGGCCCGAAGTCTAATTCGGTGAAAAAGTTTCGTGCACTGGCTGCGTTTTCCCGCATAGTGCGAATCGAGGATCGTTCTATTAACAACCCTTTGACTGTTTCTTCCAGGATTTTCTTCTCGATGGGCGGATGTTCTTTCAACAATTCCGCGTCCAAATTTCGAAGCTCTTTCTTCACCTTAGCATATCGATCAATATGTTTCCTTATGGTCTCTGGGTTCATCTTGATAGCTTGTTTGTTTTACTTAATCACAAATAGTAAATATTTAATCGAATGGTTCGACTTATTCAAGTATTTAATTAGTTAATTTAATAATTTTTTTTTTTTAATTCGATTTATTCTATTTCTATTTTATATTAGGGAGAACAGAAGAAGCAGGGAGGTGATACAGATAACCTTTCCGCGTGTTTCCTTTGATTATAACTCGGATTATGTCGGACCTTGGAATCTTCTCTGACTCGATGATTACAGTGGGTCCGGTGTTTCAGATATCGCGCCGCTCTGGGCTCTTCCGTTGAGGCTTCACAAGTTCTTGACACTTTTTTCGGTGACGTGATGTCACTATCGTAATAGCACTGATTCACTCGCGCACTTGAAATGTTTTCGGGCGCGTTACTTTTGATTTTTCGGCGCGGAGGGCGAAATTCAAATAATTAATGCTCCCGAGGGGCGTAGATGTAACACGTGTCGTTATTAAAATTTTATTCGCGCTGACTTGTCGCAGAAGGCTCCAAGTTGAGACGATCGATATAATCAGTGTGACTTCTGCGGAGACCAGTCGCTTAACTATATCCTGGCAGGATCGCCAATTCATCCCATAGAAACGATCACGTTTGGGGTCGGATCGCCAGGTTAACTCAGGACTGTTGACCAATAATTTGCACAAGAGAGTGAAAGTTTCCTGTAATTATTTCTGGATAATTTATTGGTAACATTACAAAGGAATCGCGCGCAGTCGTCTCTCTTGTTCTCGTCAAACTAAACTCTATTTTCTTTACACGAATTTCCATGGAAACGCTCCATGGAAACTCTCATAAACGAGCGCAGGAGCCAAGCGTCGAGGCTGGTCGGCTGACGCTCTGTGAGGCGTCATGGTTACCATTTCGAACGAGGAGCATCCGTCATTGCTAACAAGGCGTGTGAAAGAAAATTTTAATTTTCTTTTTGACGAGAGGCCACACTTTGGTTATATGTAACAAAATTCGCATTTATATAGGTACATATAATCATAATATGGTTGGTTACGTTACTCGATGCTTTCAGGATCTTGAAAATCTGAAAAAGATATAATCCTATTATTATATGTATATAAATGCGTATTTTGTTACATATAACCAAAGTGTGGCCTTTCTCGTCAAACAGAAAATCAAAATTTTCTTTCACACGCCTACCCAACAAGTTACACTTTATCGCGCGGAGTATGCACGCATATGTTTTTTTTTCGGTTTATTTTGCTTTTCACGTTGTCTTTCACGATATTCTTTACATTTTTAGCATTCGTTTTCGCCATTATTGTTCACTTTGATTAGAATCGCGCCACAATAACGATATTTACATTTATGTTTTCCCAAATCAGTATCAAATTAAATGTTAGTGATATAAATTTTGTACACAATAACACACTCCAGATTATTCACGATGAAATTTCACATACAAAATAAAACTTGGCATATGTAACGTATACATTAACACGTCAGATTGGAAAACAATTGGCTCTCACATCCTCACGCTTCCCCTTCCCCAAATAGTGTCGGTTTTCGTAACACAAATACGGATTCACGCGTATTCGATTCACACCCAAAGGCGCCTATAGAAGTTTCACTTCAAAAACCGCAACTCTAACAAAATGAAACATTTAAATTTTTTAATTATTTTTTTTTTTTATTGCTGTTGGAAATCGTTTATACCGACCATACACAAGTGATGTTACAATTATTACAGAAATATTTGTGTGAATGGTGAGCCACGCTTTTTCCAATACCTGAAATACTAAATCTAGAACTAACAAACCAAATGCAAGATCTTTCGACGAAATAAGAATGTCATCCATCGGTGTCAGGACAAAAATATACTATTTCCTAAGATTTACTATTCTATTCATCATACTACCCTGAAAAACTGCGGGTGCATTTGCACGAGCTAAGGGCACTCGAAGAATTTCGTATTGACCATCCCGTGCGTCAATTTGGTTGAGACTGCGACTAAGCCCCGATTGGATTTCCCCAACTTACTTACGCCTCTAGTCTGGAAGCCCAATTGGGCCCCTGAGAGAACGGTCATGCTTTTTCGACTAGGGCCTTAGAAGGTTACCAAATTAGGGCCTTTGCAACCGCCTCACGTCTGCCATGTCGAATCCACGATATCCCCATGATCAAGCCCTATCAGGCTCTAAGTATAAACGTAGTATAATAAATATAGTTTATTATCTATAAATTAGCAATTAAATCGATAAACGCATTTGAAAATGCCGTTCCATTATTTTTAAAAATACTGTAAATTTTGCATAAAAAAAAGTCATTGTCCGGGATTTGAACCCGCTATCCTCGAATCAACGAATTGAGCACTTTCGATCCTCAAACGATAATTTCAGAAAAAAATTAACGCGCCGGAGATGGTTTTTTTGCAAATTTTTCCAGCTTCGTAGTCCGAACGTTATTCCGTCGAAATTAATTTCTATCCCACCTGAGATTTTAACTGAGAACTACCTAACGACTGACACGCTACCACTAAGTACGCTATTGATTCCTTAGGACTTTCTTGTATGTATGTATGTATGTATATTTATTGTTCCCTAACGGGTTACAAGTTTTTGAAAAGGTTATCTCCTTTCTTTCTCCTTACATCCTTTTATCCTCTTTCACATTCTTTTCCACATCTCCTATTCCCATTCCACATATCCCATTCCACATATCCCATTCCACATATCCCATTCCACACATCCCATTCCACATATCCCATTCCACATATCCCATTCCACATATCCCATTCCACATATCCCGTTCTCGCTCCTCTCTCATTCATCCATTCTTATCCTCATCCTCCGCTCGCTATTTTCTCTCGTCTCGCTCGCACGCCTCGCTCGCACGCCTCGCGGGCCCGTCTCGCTCGTCTCGCTCGCACACCCCGCTCGCTCGCTTCATCCGCACGCTCGTCCCTCTCCCTCCTTTTCTCTCCTCTTTCTCCTTCATTTCCGTTTTCTTAACCTACTCTTATTCTACCGCCTGTCCCTCCTCGCGCCGACTTCCGTTTCCTCTCTTTCACTCCAATCCTTCATTCACACCTGTTCTCCCTCCCTTTCCTCCTCTTCTATTCCTACTTCCCCTCTAATCCTCTCCAGCTCCTTCATCCATTCCTCCCCCCCCTCCCCCTTCATCCAGAATCTCTCTAATCTTCTCCCCCATCCCCCGCTCGTCCCCCTCGCCTAGGACTTTCTTGTATTTAAATGGTATTACTCTACGAGTTCTATTGAACACACGCTGTCTTACTGGGCTGGATAGAACAGCGTGATATTCAGTAAAAAGGTGATATACAGTGAAAAAAATTATTTAATTGTTTATTAACAAATGGGTTTTATAAGAACTAGGAGCATTGAAATTATAAAATTCATGTGTGGAATATTGGGAGTGTGAACAGGACAGGATAGTGTAGAAAAAATATAATATTCATGTAATCAATATTCTTAGTGCACCTTAGTTAACAATTACATTTTTCAAGGTCCATGTAGAGTTTAAAAATAAAAATTGTTATATGGGCTCGTGAGACAATATGCAAGGCGATAGTAAGTGTAATTGTTATTTAACTGTTAATTAACAATTAAGTGGAAAATAACTACAAGCAATTAAAATTCGAAAATTGATATCTCTAACCTTCATATTCTGAATAGAACAGGATGGTGTATACAAAATTTAATATTTATATAATTTATGTACCCTTTGCACGTTAGTTAACAAATATATTTCTCGAGAACCACGTGTGGTTTCATTATCAAAATTTTATATAGGCTTGCAAGACTGTGAACGAGGCGATACTAAACGAAAATGTTCATTTACCTGTTAATTAACAATAGCTTTCCATGATAATTACGTGGCCAGTTAAATTAGGAAAACTGCGGTATCTTCAATTTTGAGAATATTAAGAGGACAGGATGATAGATAACAGAATTAACATTCATGTAATTAATTTACTCTTTGTATCTTGCGGTATGTTTTATCAATGCTACATGCATAAATCTGAATGCCTCAATATCGTATAATCGTATAATATAATAGTAAATGCCTTAATAGAATAATTTTAAACAAGACTGAATGTTTCCATAAATATAATATCGCAAATTGCACGCATATTATTGTTGTCTAACATACATGCAAGATCATTCTGTAATCAACGAAACACATAAATCATGCGGATTTAATTTTTTTCAATAAATCAAAGTTCCAATACTTTCGCCCTATTCGGGCCCGATTTGGTTTTGTTGTGATTATCTCAACTTCTTTGAATGTGGCTGCCCTAGTGAAACCCGACTAGGTCCTCAAAGGGTGGTTTGTACAGTGCCATGTTTGAAATAATCATGGCTCCGATACTTTCGCCCTTTTTGGGCCCGACTTAGTTTTGTTGTAATTATCCCAACTTCTTTGAATGTGGGCTGCCCCAGTGAAGCCCGACTAGGTCCTCGAAAGGTTCCCTCGATAGTGCTATGTTTGAAATAATTAGGTCGGGCCCTATTCGGGTCCAACTGGATTCTTTTGTAATTATACCGACTTCTTCGAATAGGGGTTACCCGATCGAGGCCCGATGAGATCCTCAACGGGTTGCGTTAGGTCAGCCATATTTCAAATAAGCCTGGCGACCTTGGCATTGCCCTGTTGGGGCCTAACCTGGCGGTATTATGGCAATTTATTATAGGGCATCCACGTTTAAGCCCTTCAAGGTCTCGGCTCACGGTAGGGCTACCCTGGCAATTTGACGCACGGGATCTGGCCTAACAAATGCCGTTTTCTCGATTGATTTTCCTACGACCGGTAATTGATAATACCCTCATGTTAGATCATAACTCATAAGACAAGCACTTCCTTGAAGCTATTCAACTGATGTTCCATTAACAGTAACGAAAATCTATCGTTTTTTGGTGATTGCATTTAAAGCACGGTAATCGACGCAAAACCAGGGTTCACCATTCTTTTTATGTACGAACATAATACGACTCGTGAACTTCACGAGTCGTTCTTGTTTTCTTTCAACTTTTCTATATTTTACGAAATTTTTGCACTCTGGATACGACAAACGCTAATGGCAGCAAGTTAACGTTGGTTGGTTGCTAAGTCACCCCGAGTTCAATAAAAACAATCCTGATAAGAATCGAGAAGTTTGAATAAACATTTCTTCCCGTCTCCTGTAAAGCAAGGATCTACTTTGACTTGATCTTTGAGAAGATCATTATTTTCTGCTCTGTTGACTGCATATTACCCGATATTTATTTTCGTCACAAGATTCTTCCCATATGTCCTCGGTGTGCGCAACTATCTTTGCTTTGCGAATTGTCAATGATTGATGCGACTGATTTTTTACTGGTGATATCTTCGTTTTTGCACTAACTGCATATGCTGGAATTCAGTGCTTTTTGCCCTGTTTGCCTCGAACGCTGAGCTCTAGGTATAATTGTCAGAATTATTATTTTTCATTGTTGTCTTGACATTTGTTCCATGATGTGGTGGAATGACATTCTCCTCTGTAGCCCACAGTGGCAATTTCTGCAGTGGTAGTTGCTTCATTTCTGGCAAGGTCGCTAAAGATTTGTATAGTTGTTGACGCCAGACTTGCCCAAGAAGAGTTGCCCAGAAGTTCCTTCAGAACTTCTTGGCAACATGGACATACATATTTCTCTATATTATATAAATATCTCGCCGTCGCTGCTGTGTACAAGAATCAGGAACCCAACCATATATCCAAATAGGCGTATATAGCTATAAAATATGTATATAGTATAAAACATAGCGTATATAGCTATAAAACATGTGTGTATACTCACTCAGTCGGTATAATATCGGAGAGACGGAGAGATTTAGTTTTACCACGAAAGCAGTTATCCGGAGAGATGATTTTTGGTAAGCTTGTAGTTTTGCATAGATGACCGCGTGAGAGACTTATATTTCGATAGAGATGTTAACGGAGGCCTGTATTTTGGCAGCGATGTTTCGCGGTAGAGATGTCAGCGGTCACTCGTTTCTAGTAGACTTGTTAGGCGGTAGGATTATTATTTGGTAGGCTTGTTCCCGGAGTGCTGCTTTCTGGTAGAGTTATTTCTCGGAGACTTGCGTGTCTGATAGGGTTGTAAATTTTCCGAATCGAAGTTCTAAGCACTTTTCGTAACGAAGTATTTGTCTCAAACACTAGTTTGGTGAACATTAAATGTCTGGTTGTGTTGGATCATACGATGAATTTCGAAGCCTCGCTTGATGAAAATTTCACGATGCACCCACCCGTAAAAATCGAATTATCAGGAAAATATTTAAGGGTTTTTCCGCAAGACTCTTCTTGAATTGAAGTTGACAAAATAATTAACGACCTGTTATCCATCGAGTATACCGATCAATCAAGTCAAATGAATGGATCCCTGCAAATTGATCCTAGAACCAATTTCAACGTTGAGTAGCGGAGTAAAAAAATATATTACAAAAAATGCGAACCCCAATCAGGATTTTTTCAAACCCAAGACGTTTACAAAATAACCTACTTAAAACATGAACAACCAATTTATTTTTTATTCTTAATAATCTATTTAAAAATATCATCCGACTGAGAAAATATTACACTTTTATTACTGACACTCAATGCTATTGGGAACTCACAAATGTCACCCTGACCTCTGGCGGCCAAATTTCCAAGTACTTCTCTCCAGTTGCTGCCTGATGATTACCATTAATTATCATGCGAATTTGTCACTTTTTAACAATAATTCAAAATCTACTGCTTTATTACAAGAAATAAATCATAAATAAAGATCGAGAAGACATAGTCGATATTTGATGCGAGGGCATGAGATTTTCATCACACGCAGAATATGAATAATCGTTTTAGTTATGTTGTGTAAACACAAGCAACGTGACTTTCAATTTCATAACTTATGAAATATGGACAATAATTTATACATAAAACATTTTTCATGTGATAGCTTGATATTTTAACTAATAATTTATTGTTCGAACGCATTTATTTAGCCGAAAAGTGACGGGAATTTTTTAAAAGATTTTGAGGTTAAGCATGGGATGTCATGTAGGTTCATTGTAATCCTTATGGAGATAATCACTTGATCCGTATCCAATTTGCGCAGTAGATTCTATCCACGCATAATCCTCAACGGTAATAAACCCTATTGTCAAATCATACTACAAAAATCGCATTTTGCCGAAAAATATGCGATAATCCAGTGTTTACAACTGCTCCCTATGCTGCCCCATGCTAACTAGAGCTGGCTACTGGCCACGAACTGGAGAGAAGAGGCCATATTGGATAGGCCCCGCCTCCGTGTTGATTCCCAATAAGAGGCCTTTAAAGTATTGAATGTTTTTATTATATCCTTTACTGGTATTGGCATTGGTATGGGTATGCTACACTGATCTCCTTAGGGTCACGGGCTCCCATTCATTTACCGATGGTCTCTTTCTCTATCCGTTTGTATTTGATTTGATACTCGACACCGGAGTTCGTTGCACCTCGCTAGGTGTTAGCACCGGGACATATGTAGTCGTGGTACGTACGCCATACATCTGGAACTACGCCCCTATCCATTTTTTGTTCCACCTAGCGAGCCTACAACGCCGAGAATCGAACCCGAGATATCTCGCAGTTTTCCGGTCACCACGCCAAGGCGCTACACCTTTTCTTTGGACCTATATTTTTAGGTGAGTTCTGAATTACCGAGGTCGTAAAAAAAAGCACATATGCATTGGAAATTTTCCCAATGGTGCCGGCGATGGGAATCAAACTCGGGCCTACTGCGTGTACGCCGAGCACGCTACTCCTCCCTCTTGTCTATCCTTTACTGTAAACTACTATAACCATACAATTTAATTTTTGAGTCTCTCTGAAGAATAAACCCTCTATTTTAGAAGCCAGTAATTGAAAATAGTACATTGTGTACCTAGGGCGGAAAGCGAGCGATTGACGCTCGGCGAGCTTCGGCTGAAGCCGAGGGTGCTTCGAGTCGCCGAGGCTCAGCCGAAACTCGCCGAGCGTCAATCGCGTTTCACCCGTGGTGCACGCGATACTTTTTTTCCGTAACCTGCATCAAAAGTATGTCTTCGAGTGCACGCAGAACGCGTCCACCATCGATGCGGTCTAGAAGTCGGAAAAATAAACATTAATCGTGAAAAGTCGAGTTTTGGCAGACCACTGTGCATCGCGGCGGGGTCCAGGGGCGGAGCCCCTGGTGGGGTCGAGAGGTGAAGCCCCCGTAGGGGGGGGGGGGGGGGGGCTCCACCCCCCGACCTATCAAAAAAATAAAATTTTATTGAAAAAAAAGTTTTATTCATCAAAATTAATTGCACGGTACGTCGCGATCTTCACAAATCACAAGGATATCTGTGTAAACTGCAGTACCGACTGGCGACAGCCAAGAGTTCCAACGAGTAGTGGCGTTACTGTCGTCCTCTATCGCCTGGCACCTACGCGATTTCGCCCTTGCATTCGTTGAAGTGGGCGCAAAGTTCGCTTTTGCGCCCGCTTACAATCCACACTTTGCGCCCGCTCATTCGTTTGCCGGCGGAAAAAGGCCACTTTGCGCCAACTTTACATGCACGAAAAGACATACTTTCGGTGCAGGTTGGACAAAAATATACTTATTTAGTCCAAATATATTTTCTCTTCGTGAAAAAAAAATCAGTTGAATCGAACGAAATAAATTTGAAGGAAACAAGATTTGTTGGGATAGCATATGCGTCGATAATTGAGTAAACAAAAAAAACCAAACCGCAATTTTAATGCATAACGATATCCGTAAGTTTGTTGAAAAACGTGAAAAGGCTAACCTTACAAAATCCAGTCATAATTTCCGTTTTTCTTTCACCAATTTCTGTAATTTTCTGTATATCTTTGGGGGTTTGCGGTGATCTACATGGAAGTCTGTTCCGAAATATCGGCAATATTCTTCGAGCCAGATTCTTCAATTCTTCTGGTGTTTTTTTATCTTGTTTTTCTTCTGTTTCATGGTCAGTAACTACAGTGGTGACTTTTCCAATTGTATCCGTAGTCGTCTCCAAGGAATCGTTCGTTGTTTCGTTGTCTAGAGCTTAAACCATATAGTTCGTACTAGGTTTTCACTACAAATTTTACTTTATCCATAAGTCTCATAACTCTCTCAGTGAGAGGACAATATTAATAAAAAAAATGTATGCCATGCGTTTTTGGTAAAATTAACCAGTCTTCGTTGTTACCACAAGAGTTCGTGTCAACTTCAGCGAAAATGCACGGGTAATCATGCCATACCATGGCTATGGTTAAATCTGAATTCGGCTTTACATCTTGGACCGATTGATATATTGCTCACTATTATTTTAATCCGTGTCAACCACATAATTTTTATTTGTGATATTTTCATTACTTCCTTCTAAGCAATTTATGTCTTAGATTGTAGTCAAGGTAGGAAACTATTCTTATTTTACCTTGTCTTCGATGACGATCGGAAAGTATCGAACGTTTTCCATCTCGGTTTTCGGTCTTGTTCTCTATTTCGTTTTCCTTGTTATTTTCTTCCTCGTTTTCTTCATCTTTTTTTTCGTAAATTTTTGGAGGCGCACTTTCATTGGTGTTATACCGATGTGCACCGTTTTCGATCAATGAAATCGTACAATACCCATATCTGATTCTCTGTCCGACTCTGTCGCAAGCCGAGCAAGGCGACCAAGGGCTCCACAATGAGAATACTCTCAAACCATATTTATCAAGATTTTCGGGTGGCGCGGGATAATTTTCTCCCGTGGTAGCGGTTTCGGGACGTACTGGACGTGTCAATTCGGTTTCTTCGTCAGCTACGTGTAGATAGTACGGCGCTGAGGCCGTGTCTTCCAATTGACACCAGTAAATTCCTGCTTCATCTAGCTAAAAAAATTTTAAAAAGTTGAAAATATTTTAATCGATGCACTATATACCCCTTTTTGGGGTACGTTTTCAGGAGCGGTCGCAGAACAAAATAAGGAGGTATTGAATTTATTTATACACATTATTATGTTCAAATTTCAGCTTTATTAAAATAAAGTAAAAAAATTTCCAAAACAGCGGACTTATGACCCCATTTTCACATTCACGTGGGTTCAATTCTTTTTTTTGCACATAAATGAATGCGATTCCTTTAAAAAAACATGGAATTTTTTTTTTAATTCTACTAACCACCCCTAGTTTTATAATTCCCTTGAAAGTTACTTGCATTTAAGATTCTAAGTATGTGCAGTTCAACTGTATTGTAGTATTATTAATTTGGGAAAATAAAAAAAACTATTCCTCGTTAAGAAATCTACCAGTAGGAAGTAACAAAATATTATACTAAAAAAATGAAAATGATCACATAATGATATTGGTATGGCACTTGAATGTATAAATTTGTTTTTTTTTACCTCTGTTACGTCCTGACCCTCGATTTTTCTCATCTCGGCCAAGAAAAGCGCGGCTTTCCCTTTAACCCGTTATTCGAGATAAAATCGGAATTGGCCAGGTTATTGCCCTGTTTTGAGCCTAACCTTGCGGAAAATTGCTCAGGATGGGCGGAGAGTGCATAACTCGGTAACAATGGCAAATTAAAATAAAATCTCACGAACAAAACTCTTTAATTTTCGCGAGATACATCGGAAAAGACTAATAAATTGTAATTCGGCAAAATCGGACAAATAAACTCGTAATATAAAGGGACAAAAATTGTATGATCACATTAAATAAATTCTGATAAAAACGGGACCAAACTTTCACTGACGCGGGAGAAAATTAACTACAGGGCCATCCTCAAGATAAGCCTCCTGGGGTTTATGCGCGCAAACTACAAGGACAAACGAAATTATCGCGAGCACTAAAATGACCCCTACTACAACGACAGCTATCTTTAATTGGAAAAGGTGCATGGTTGATAGACAGGACAACTTTCACAAAAACAAAAATCAACACAGATCTTACTCGACCACGACTCGATTGAGTTTTAATCACTCAAAGAAATTAAAAAATCTCCGAAAATGAATTTAACCACGGATAATGCATAAATTTATATTGGAAATGAATATCAAATGATAAACAAAAAAAAACACTATTGATCCACTATTTTCCGGAACAAAACATGAATGACTCAAATGAATTTAACTCGCACATATTTCACTGAATTTACAAACACGAGCACTTCCTAGGAGAAAATAAATTCCCACGAAAAATAATCCTACAATCGATTGAAACACGAACAGGTTTTTCGGAATGATTTACTTGGAACATTGAAATAATCTAATTGCACAAAACCAAAATAAAAATAATTTTAAAGGACGTTAAATAAATCGGACAAAGAATTGAACTTAAACATGAGGAAGATAAAATTGAGAAAATAATTTTGATCAGACACTTTTCGCAAAACTGAAGTTAAATTGACATAACTCTTCACAAAACTGAATTTAACACAAAAATCTGAATTTCCATAAAACACAAAAGTCTGAATCTCCATAAAACTGAATTTAACACAAAAATCTGACTTCCATAAAACTGAATTTAACACCAAAAATCTGAATCTAAAACGACAAAATAACGCGAAAAGGGAAAACAACGACGAAAATATTTCATAGACCTTCAACGGTGAGTAACCCGGTAGTTTCGGTTACGGGACTCGAGCCGTCATGGGGTGTCGACCGGGGTCGGAGACACCGCGCAACACGAACGAAGATATACTGACACATGCGAGAAAACATTTTGAGATACTTACTACTTCGATGATTATGGAAACAAAGTGAGGTAATAGGCCCGGCAAAATGGAATGATGACGACGATGAAAACGATGCAGAATGAAATGATGGCGCGGTGAAAATGAATGCTCAGCCGAGATTGATATATAACGGTGAAATCGTTTTATTCCGCGTAAGAAAAATATTGGTTCACACAAGAAATGTTTTTTCTTCCCAAAAAAAAATAAAAGGTTCGTTCACAAAAAAAAATTGAAATGTTCGTTCAAAAGTAAAAGGTTCGTTCAGAAAAATAAAATGTTCGTTATCGAATCCACGGAGACAGTTTGAATAAAATAAAATAAAACGGAGAACTTGGAGATATTGTGGTCAAACGATGAAAAATATGTAAAAGAAAAATGAATTCACGCGACGAACAGCGATTCTGCTTAAAAATTTTCTCCGGACTTTCTGAACGTTCTGACATACCGCGACTTCAAACTAAGATCTACTCTGGCCTCCGACTGCCAGCGATTCGTTACTTAAAATTTTCTTCCGACTCTGACGAACATACCGCGGGCTCATTACCCGGTCTTATATAGGGTCCTCTAGGATGGCTTAGTTTCGGCGGTGGGGAGGTACGCCCTTAGACGCCTTAGACGCTCCAGGCTCCTCCGCCGCCTCCACCTCGCATCCCCAATGATCCCCTAGAATCTATATAATCGAAAATTTATACTTATGATTAACACGAATTCATCCTTATAATATAATATTCACTCCTGCATTACTTTATAATAATTATTTCATTATTACCTAATGATCAGAAAACGAATTTCTCGCACATACGCCGTCTTTTCATGAAGACGCTCACTCTGTCTCTCTCATACTTACATATTTCGTATTTACTTTCTCACTCACTCTATCCCTCGTTTTGGAGGTTCCATACAGCGGAGGAGTAAACCCCTCTTCTTCATTCTGGTCACTCTCTCCTTCTCATCCCTCCATGCTTGCATTTGACTTCTCCTATGGGCCACGCGTTGACCCGTCATAGGCTCTCGATGTCACACACACACACACACACATACATACACGTACATTTCCATTCGTCTTTTCTCATTCGTACTCTCGTTCGGTGACAACTTCTCCTCTGTTTCTCTGTATCTTTCTCGCTCTGGATTTCGTTCGATCTTTTCTCTCATTCCATTCATTCCTATTTCTTTTTAATCATTTACCATGCGGAGGTTCGGATGCAATGGTGTATGTCATGCTATTTCTTTTGGATTGGAATTAATTATTTCCAATAATTATACGAAAGAAAATTATTTTAGCGTATCCAAACTACTCAAAATTCTTATAATTATTAACCAGTTATTCAGATTCTACATTTGTTACAACAATTGAAAATTCTATCTATGTACTCCGGATCTTGTGCAATTTTATGATTCCGGCTTTATCATTTCTCCTACTTGTCATTACAGGAAAGATCTATCTCATGCTCACGCAACTATCACACAAACATTTGCTCATCAATCTCGTAATTATTATTTTAGGAAAAAGGATTCGTTCACAATTTTCATTTCCACATAAACCTTTATCCATGCATTACGAAATCTCCTGAAATCTTTGAATTTGGTCATTTTTAATTAAAAGAAAAACGTTAATTAAATAATGCGCTTGCTACGCTTTTGGGGTCTTTGTTGGATTCGATGCCGAATTTTGGTGTCGCCCCTCCTTCATAGGCGAGAGCTTGGATTCGTATGTTGATGGGACATACGCCTTCCGAATCCCAGGACTTGGGACAAAGCGCTGCTTGCTCTCTTTCTTTGGCTATAGACTCGGCGTTCTCTTCGTGCAGAATAAACATTCAGTGCTCATTAAATTGGAGTCCAATAACAGTCCAAGCATAAACAAAAGTTTGTTTAATTTTGGTCGTCGATGATTGGGTGCTTCGTCGAAATCTTTCTTCCATCGAGTCTCCTCGACTCGACCACTGCGTTAATTTATCGATCACGTGCAGAGCTCATGTAGACCGCCCATGAGAATTATCCGATGACTTTTTCCAGACGCCGTTCCCAAAAAGTCGTAACAAGGCTAAAACTTCCCATAATTTCGGAGCAAGAAAAAATAAAAACAACAAAAATTCAAAGAAGAATTCTCTTCTCTTCGACCAATTTCGATTCATGAAAATCCCGACCTAGTTTAAAATAAAATTGAACATTTAAATGCAATAATCTATCATCTAACGCCACCTTTACCATCACCGATGACCTGACCCAGGTACCCATGCTCATTCTTGATTTTACATTTTTACATCCGTTCACTCACGTACTTTCGGGAATTTAGTTCATAAAGTCTTCATTCGGGGATAAGGAAAAAGAGGATCACCGGTCACTTAGCTTTAGATGAGGCATACACGCTCTGTCTCTCCTGCTTTCCTTCTCACACACACCCAAAGAGACCGCCTGTGGTTCTCACGGAGGCAAAGACTTTGCACTCAGCCTGTATTAGTGTCCCATGCACATTGCTTTTCGTTGTGCACAAAGGCCCACCACTTCTGAGTAATCTGATGCCATGGCCAAAGATTTCTTCAGCATCGACGGATGTTTTTCTTCACGCCCGACGATGGACGTTTTGTTATAAAGAGCTGCGATATCGACGCCGCCATGGCGTCACCTCTCGATAATTTATGCTCACTTGAGACCATATTCGTGTCGACGAAGACAGCCCGAACTATCCGAGTTCTCCAAAGAAAAAAAAACGTTTCTCTCGTATGACCGGGTCCCTTTCCTCGTATTGAATTTTATTGAGAATTACAAGATATAAGTAATCTCAAATCGATGCAAAAGTCCCGAAAGTCGCGGGACGTAACACCTCTTTTTCAGCCAAAACATGAGTGGATTTTGATATAAAAATAGGTAATTTGCTGAATGAAACGCAAAGCCGAGACCACTATTTTCAAATTGAGTGGCTGGTGAATCCTGTAGTACAATTCAGTTTTTTATTATCGTTCTATATTATATAAATATATCGCCGCCGTCGCCGCCGCCGCCGCCGCCGCCGTGTCAAGAATGTATGGGGCATTCCGTCTAAAATCGACCTATCTAAAAGCCTCATATATAGGGCATTCCGTCTAAAATTGACCTATCTGAAACTCGATATATGGGAAATTCCGTCTAAAATCGACCATCTAAAAGCCTGATATATGGGGCATTCCATCTAAAATCGACCTTCATAAAAGCCTGATATATGGGGCATTCCGTCTAAAATCAACCTTTCTAAAACTTGATATATGGGGAATTCCGTCTAAAATCGACCTTTCTAAAAGCCTGATATGTAGGGAATTCCGTCTAAATCGACCTATCTAAAAGCCTGATAATTCTGCCTGGTGATTCTGTCTCAACTTGATATATCGATATGAATCGATATATCGATATAAATCGATATATCGATATAAATCGATATATCTATATGAATCGATATATCGATATGAATCGATATATCGATATGAATCGATATATCGAATATCGATATATCGAATGTCGATTTATCAAATATCGATATATCGAATATTGATTTATATCGAATTTTGGTTTTTGATAAATCGATAAATCGATACATCAATCCGTCTAACATCAACCTACCTAAAAACCGGATATATGGGGAATTCCGTTTCAACTCGACCTATCTGAAAGTCTGATATTATAGGAATTCCATCTCATTTCATGTATATACATATGTTATGTATATACTAGGGTGTTTAAAAAAAAAAATTTCGATTTTCCAACGGGTCACACCTAAAATAGTTAGTTTAGGTAGAAAAAAAATTTATGTCAAAAGATGAGAATTTTAGGTTGAGTGGAAGATTCGCCGCAATTGAGTTAAAATTTTTTTTTTCATTTTTATCGAATTTATAATGAAAATTTTTTGATTTTCCAATGGGCCACACCTGAAATAATTAGTTTAGGTAGAAAAAAAATTTATGTTGAAAGATAAGAATTTTAGGTTGAGTGGAAGATTCGCAGCGTTTGAGTTTAAATTTTTTTTTCTTTTCATAGAATTTAAAATGAAAATTTTTCGGGGCACACCTGAAATAGTTGGTTTAGGTCGAAAAAAATGTTATGCAAACAGATGAGAATTTTAGGTTGAGTGGAAGATTTGCCGCATTTGAGTTGAATATTTTTTTTTTTCTTTTCATCGAATTTATAATGAAAATTTTTTTATTTATCAACAGGCCACACCTGAAATAATTAATTTAGGTAGAATAAAAAATGTATGTCAAAAGATGAGAATTTCAGGTTGAGTGGAAGATTCGCCGCATTTGAATTAGAATGTTTTTTTTTCTTTTTATCGAATTTGTAATGAAGTAGTAATTTTACCAGAAATAATTCATTATAAATTCGATAAAAGGAAAAAAAAAATTTTATTTAAATGCGGCGAATCTTCACTCAACCTGAAACAGAATCGTGTCAAGAATCGATAAATTGATATATCGATACGTCGAATCATGTCACGAATCGATAAGTTGATATATCGATATACCGAATTGTGTCTAGAATTGATGAATTGATATATCGATGTATCGAATCGAGTATAAATATAACGAAATGTGTCAAAAATCGATATTTCGATATATCGAACCGTGTCAAGAATCGATATATCCATATATTGAACGGAGTCAGAAATCGATATATCTATATATTGAACCGTTTCAGTAATCGATATATCGGTATATCGATATTTCATTAAAACCCAAACTCAACCCAAACTCTTATCCGAAAACCAATTAACACAGATATAATTTTTTTTCAAAACATCTTTCCAGAATGTTTTTCTTTAACAACTGACACAAACACAAGATGGGGGGTTGGCGCGCGAAGCGCGCAGGGGGGCGAAGCCCCCCTAGTATTATATACATATATCGTTCTATATTATATAAATATATCGTCGCCGTGTCAAGAATACGGCCAAACCTAAACCCAACACAAACACATTTAAATTTTTATTCATAAATTATGACATAAATTTTCATATATGAATTATGACATGAATTTTCATCTATAAATTGTGGCACATAAAATTTTTTCATTCATAAATTATGACCGAAATTTTCACATATAAATAAACCCAATTCAAAGGAAACCCAAGAATCGATATATCGATACATCGAATCGTGTCAAGAATCGATATATCGAGTAGTGTCAAGAATCGATTTATCGAACTGCGTCAAGAATCGATATAGCGATATATCTAACCGTGTCAAGAATTGATATATCAATATGTCGAACCGTGTTAGTAATCGATATATCGATATATCGAATCGTGTCAAGAATCGATAAATTGTTGTATCGAATCGTGTCAAGAATCAATACATCGATATATCAATCAAACTCAAACCCAACCCAAAATATATCGATATAGTTTCGATATATCGAACTGCGTCGAGAATCGATATATCGATATATCGAACCGTGTCAGTAATCGATATATCGAATCGTGTCAAGAATGGATATATTGATACATCGATATATCAAATCGTGTCAAGAATCAATATATCGATATATAGATGTATCAATCAAACCCAAACCCAAAAAACACAAATATGAACAATTTTTGTTTTTTTACATTTTTTCAGAATATTTTTCTCTAACCACTGACACAAACACATGATGGAGAGTTGGCGCGCGAAGCGCGCAGAGAGTTGAAGTTCCCCTAGTATATATATATATACTGTGAGATCTGACATGGGTAGCCATGGATGATTGGGGAACCGAGGGAATGACAGTTGGGAAAGGGAGTCTGGTCCGAACTGTCAATACAAAAAGACGTATTCCACAACTGTGTGATCCCCCCGAAATAAAGATCGTTATCAGAGTAGTTCTTTGTCGTGTTATTGAATCTCACAATATATATGAGGCATTCCCATGCGGTTTCGAACGGTCAAAAAGTTGTCCACTCTCAAAAAAATTGAAATTTTGTGAAATTATTGATTTACATGAAAAAGAGTGTAAATTTTTTCAAAATTATTGGATAGCATTTTTTGGTTTTTAAAAACTTCAAAATTTTCTAAGTACCGTTATATCTTAAAAGCATACGATAAAACAGAATAATGGTTTTGACAAAAAAGTTGCAGTTTTACATAAACTTTGTGAAATTTTTTTTTTTTTAATTTTTCGACTTTAAAAAATGTCCATTTTCATCAAAAATACACGAAAATAATTTTTTTCGGTCGGTATATCAGTTTCGATTTATCTAAAAAAATTCCCGAAAATAGTCTGAAGTGTGTACAATAAGACACATATTTTTTTAAGATGGCTTGATTAGTTGACTCGATTAGAAAATCATACTCTCCCAAATTGTGTCTCTTAAATTTTTAGACAAAAGAACATCTACAATAATAATATTAATGTTTTGGAGCTTATTGGAGCTTATTGGAAAAAAAAAATAAATATTATCAATAAAACAAAGCATAGCTTTCAAACAACTAATCGAGCCATCTAAAAAAAATATGTGTCTATTCTACACACTTAAGAGTATTTTCGGGAATTTTTTGAGATGAATCGAAACTGTCATACCGACCGAAAAAAATTATTTTCGTATACTTTTGATGAAAAAGGTCATTTTTTAAACTCGAAAGATTCAAAAAAAAATTCACAAAGTTTATGTAAAACTGCGAATTTTTTGTCTGAAAAATTTTTCTGTTTTATCGTATGCTTTCAAGATATAACGGTACTTAAAAAATTTTGAAATTTTGAAAAACAAAAAATGCGATCCAAAAGTTTTGAAAAAAATTACACTACTCTTTTTCATATACATAATTAAATAATTTGACAAAATTTAAATTTTTTTGAGAGTGCACAACTTTTTGACCGTTCAAAACCGCATGGAATGCCTCATATATATTGTAACGGTACGCTTTTTCTCTTGAAAGAATATCCACGCTACGCGTGAATTCGCGCTTCGTTGTTTACGGAGCAGGTGCTAGGGCGATGAAATAAAACTTTTAATTTTTGATTTTCTTCGTTAATTTTCCACAATCTTGTCTCTCGTATTACTTATGATCTATTCACAATATATTTGTTGTCGCAATAGCTTATGTATGAATTTTTATTCAAATTTCCCTAATGGTAGATGAGGTAGATTTTTAATGAGGAGTGAAGACCCCAACGGCGGGAAATCCGAGGTCATCCCAAGGAAATCCGTTTCTGGCACTCGAATGAGATGAGGAAACTGATTCTATTTGTACTTATTTATTCACCATTAATTAATGCTTTTTTAAACTCTAATACACTTTTAAGTTGCTCAAATTATTTTAATTCTGTAATGGCGTTCTGTCGTCGGGCAGAGTGACAGTCTCGTCAGGACTTCGTGGGTCTCTCCGAACTAGAGCAGAGTCGGCTAGTTAGGGCTCCGTCCTCTACTCCGGTCTCGGAGCGAAGTACCCTCAAGTGGCCGAAATCCCTCGTTTTATACCCGTCCGGGGCTGTCTCCCAGAATCCTCTGCGCTTCTCCCCTCTCCGCCGTTAAAGCCGGATTCTCACGACGCGTCTCTTCGGTGCGCTCGACCTTCTCCCCTCTCCATCGTTAAGCCGGATTCTTACGACGCGTCTCTTCGGCGCGCTTGACTTGGTCGCCGGAGCGTATTAAAAAGTGGGGGAGGGGGGGGGGCTTGCGATATCGTTACAATATATTGTCCTTATAGTGTACCTCGACAGCTATAATTTGATCGCTGATTTGCGATGTTATAATTCTAGCTCTGGGGCACTTCTCTGATTTTTTTTCTGATTTTTCAGCCTAACTCTTAGTCGGTAATGAATTTTATTAAACTTAATATTTAGATCTTGTTGTAAAATGTGGAAAAAAAATCACAAAAATTCTGTTGGGATTGTCGAAAAACCTCCAACTTCCAAAAATGTGGGCATAATTTTCCTTTTATTTTTTATTTCTTCCAAGTAATTTGAAATTTATTTCGAAAAAACGTTTCACTGACATTCCGTGAATGCGGGTTTATTGTTATTTGATGATATTTTAGAGACGAATGAATAAAAAAAAATTAGGAATTTCGTTGTTTGTGTACTCAAAAAATTATTTCGTTTGGTAAAACACTTTTTCGATTAAATACTAAGTGATATTGCTTGTGGTTACCGGGGTAAAGTATGGGCACTTCAGCTGAAAATTGCCTAAAACGCTTTCTTTTTTACTCATAAACATTTATTTCGAAATTTTTTGTAGTTAACATTTTAAAAGCATCTCAATTTCTCCGAAATTTTTGGAAGATATTATATTTCCTCGGAAAAAAAAAAAAAAATTACTGAAAAATGGTGAAAAACTTAGATATCCGGCTAATTCTTTCACGCACAGCAAGTGGGCATCTTAGTATGTAAATCAAATGAGCCTAGGCACGATTTTTTTTCTTGAATATTCAATCTTTAGAAAATAAAAAAGAGATTTTTTTCAATCGCCCGTTTCTTCGATCGCCAAAATGATAGAGATTTCGTTTTATGCTCAAATTGTTGGGAATGATTTAAATTTTATTGTAATATATGTGGGTTTTACTTTTGTAAATAAATTAACACTTTTGTAAAAAAAAAAAAAATAAAAAAAAAAGCGGCTGCGCAAAAAAAACAGCAGCCGAGGGGTGGCCCGAAACTCATCAACCAATAGCGCAGAAAATCAGTGATTCTGTGAAAAAAATAGTAGCAGGATACCGACTGTGATATCCGGAAGTAAATATCTCGATGACGAATTTCAAACGATGCGATGGCACGAGCGACTTGGACAAGTGAATAAGTGAGTGTAATGCGAAATGGGTTTGGGTTAAGTTAAGCGACGTGCGAGATTTCTTTTGTGACGCGTGTCAGAAAGCAAAATCGCATAAGCTTTCGTTCAGTGTACCGAGTGACAAATCAAGATACAAGGCCTGGAAATTTTTCCATTCAGATGTGTGCCGACCGTGGCCGGAATCGTCGATAAACGGTACGCATTTCTTTGCCACATTCATTGACGAAGCAAGTAGATGCAGATTCGTACATTTCATGCGGCACAAGAACGACGTTATCGAAAAATGTAAGGAGTTCGAAAAACACGTCTCGAACAAATTTCGGAGAACTATGAGAATTTTGCACACCAACAATGGTACAGAATATCGGAATGCCAGTATGAGGGAATATATGAAATCACGCGGCATCAATACGGAAAATTCGGCACCGTATTGTCCCAATAGAATGGAAAGGCTGAACATGAAAATCGTATGATCCAGGAAAATGCGTATGCAATGCTGAGACTCAAGAATGTGCCTATAGCGCTTTGGACGGAGGCTGTAAATACCGCGGTATACATTTTAAATCGAACGCCACCGAGCAAAAATCCGAAGTTTACACCATACGAAAGATGGCATGAAGTGAAACCCGACGTGTTGCACGTGCGTGTTTTTGGCACAGTCGCGTACAAACATGTGCCCAAGAAGCTGCAGAGGAAATTGGACGCGAAGGCAAAACGTCTGCTCCTCGTGGGATATCAGTCGGACTCGAACAATTACCGGTTGTTCGACAGCAACAGGAGGATCGTCAGCGTGGCACGTCACGTGGTATTCAATGAACAAGATCAGGACGCGTTTTCACCCGAATATGAAAGCGACGAAGACGCGGTCAAATTCTTCGGCGTCAAGGAGCCTGAAGAAGACCAAGTCAATCTCGACGAGGAGGTCAAGGCAGCAGTACCGGTAGAGAACGAGGCGAGGGCGGTATACTTGCGTCTCTCAGAGATCGGAGACTGATTCGACATCCAATTAGGTACGAGGTAGACTTTGTTCAGTATATACCGCTATTACACCGCGAGGCTGTGAGCAGTACTGAATCGGAGCAGTGGTCTCAAGTGATCTCCGAAGAGCTGGTGTTACACGCCACGAACGACACGTGCTCGTTGGTGCCGGCAGAAATTGGAAAACAACCTATCAGCACGAAATGGGTGTTCAAGATCCAGCGAAATGAATCTGAAGAAATTAAGAGTCATCGAGCACACGTGACCAACTCGGAATCAAGGGTAGCGCCTCTCGCTTAAAAATTTATAAAAAAATGCAGGTCGAGGTTAGCGCCGCTTGCGGCAGATATGTTAGCTAATGCATTCAGCGAAAAGTGACGGTTGTCGATAGGGTAGGATGTAGTTACAGTGACGGCGCATGTTTCATGAAAGGCCCCGATTGACCCTCTCTCTCCATAGATTTGCCATGTCAACGCTCAATCTGTCATGGCTCTATGTGTCGAATTCTCTCTCTATTTTATGGAATACACATATAAACATGTAACATAAATATAAAATATATTTCACGTATCTTTTATATCGATTTTACGTATATAAAAATAATAAATTTTTTCCATGGGTTATTTTTATGTGTGAAATCGTGAAATATACGGAAATATATATGTGAATTGTCTAATATTTACGAAAAATACATATACAGCATTTTTCATGCTAAAATCTTCTATCTTATATTTTTCGGATATCTTTGACATATATATATATTCCCACTTGAATATGCATTCAAAATTACATACACATGCAATTTCATCGTTTACTCATCAACATAAAAAGACCAAATATCTAGCCCATATACTGCTTACAATGGGAGTATCAGGCCTCCGGGTCATGGATTCTGCTCAAACTTGCAGGTGTTTTATTCGCCCTAAAAATCGAGTCTCTTATATGCGTATTTCTATCTAATAGGCCTTTTGTCGCTTGCTTCATTGCATAAAATACCATTTTTAAGCAATTTATCAGTCGTTCGCTACTGCGCTCTGTACTAATTCAGCTAATAACTTGGATATTTTATTGAAATCTCGTCAGCAGATCATAAAAATGAACATTCCACGTGTTAATTCATTGTATTCTATGTTGGTTGCTGCAGCTAGACTGATACACACTATACGCACAAGGAAAGAAAAGTGAAGCGAAACAAACCGGAGTGAAGATTTCTATTACAATTTGTCTTATAGGAATGCACATAGTATTTTCAAGCATGAATACTATGCGTATTTGCATAAGACGAATTGTAATATAAATCTTCGTTTCAGTTTGCTTTGCTTCACTTTTATTCGCTTGTATGCAGTGTATATCGGTCTGGCGGTAGCAACCAACATTAAATATTCAATGTTGGTCGCTACCGCTATAGGTCGTATTCCCATAAGACGAATTATACTATAAATCTTCACTTTGGTTTGGCATCGCTTACTTTTCTTCGCTTGTGCATAGTATGTATTGGTCTAGCGGCAGCAACCAACATTGAATATTCAATTGTTCAATTGAATATTCAAACATTGAATATTCAAAAATTGAATATTCAATGTTGGTGGCTGCTGCCAGACCGATACATACTATGCACAAGCGATTAAAAGTGAAGCGAAACAAACCGAAGCGAAGATTTATATGACAATTTGTCTTGTAAGAATGCACATAGTATTTACAAGCATGGATACTATGCGTTTTCGCAAGCATGAATACTATGCGTATTCCCATAAGACGAATTCTAATAGAAATCTTTACTTTGGTTTGTTTAACTTCACTTTTCTTTGCTTGTGCGTGTGTATCCGTCTAGCTGCAGCGACCAACATCGAGTACGGTAAATTAACCCGTGGTATATTTATTTTAATGATCCTCTGATAAAGTTTCAATAACATATATCCAAGTTGGTTGGATTAGTACAGAACAGCAGCGAAAAACTCATAAATTGCTTAAAAATGGTATTTTATGTAATGAAGCGTGCGACAAAAGGCCTGCTATTATTTAGATAGAACTACGCATAACATGCTTGATTTTTAGGGCTAATGAATCACACCAAGTTTGAGCACAATCCATGACCCGGAGGCCTGATACTCTCCTTGTTAGTCCAACAATACGAGCTTATGTTTCTTTGAAAAATAGAAAAACAGCCTCAAAAATGCCAAAAGTCACTTTTAAAACTAAAACACAGGTGATTTTACACCATTTTTTCATTGTCACCCGGACTAATAGGGTAAAACGTTATGGCTTAGGCTAAAATTTGCGAAATTTAACGCACGCACATAATTGTTCGAAAATTTCATCATTTTTTAGAATCCGAAGCCCTTGAGAGATTTTCATCCAAATACCAATCATCCTCCTTGACCCTGAGACTATTAGCGTGAAAAGTTTTGGCCCGTAGCACTAAAGTTTGCGAAACTTATTAATAAAATATTTATGAACCGTGATAGAAATACGCAACGAACAATCCTTGAAAATTGTTGCACACTTTGATAACCAGGTACCTAGGTCAATGTACTACTGTTCGTTCTTACTGCGCGTGTTACCTACAAAATACTTATTTCACGTTGATGTCAAACGCATAACAAGCCTTTTTAGTGGGCGGTTAAAATATTTAAAAATATGAAATTAAGGGGGTGAAAAATGAGGGAACAATTACACTTGAAAAAAAATCATGAATTCGAGAACAAATGAAGCGTTAGTCTTTACAATCAGGGTAAGAAGCAGATCAATCTACATACATATATTTTTCCTACTGTCTTTGAGTTTCAATATTGATAATTTCGACATCACGAAAAACGCATTATTGAAAAATTCAGATTTTCTTCAAAATTACCTGGACATTGTACAAATTGAGATCTCTTTCATCCGATGTAACGAGAACGTGTTCTGAAGTTTCTATCGGTATATTAGCGATACTCGCGTTGCTGCTACTATTGTATAGCCACTCTATCAACTCGCTGGTGTGCAATTCCGCAGGTGATACACATAGTTTGCACTTCATTCTGTTCAAATACGTGAATATTAGGTTATTTCGGCCCTTATCCAAACACATTATAAAAATCAAGTTTTTTAAAACCCATATTGTGGTGCAGTGATTAATTTTCTCGTTACTGAACCAGAGCATCGGTAAGTCGACGGTTTGAATCTTGATGCCATAATCCAGGTTTTTCATTTTTAAGGCATATTTTATTTTTTTCGGTGCCTACTTTATCTAAGTATTAATTTGTATAGAATGGGACTCGTTTCAACGAAAAAAAATGCACCCCCTAAAAATGGCAAGTTATACTACTTTGAAATATGAAACTTCAAAGTGGTATAACTCTGCTTCGAAGATTCGTACTTCAAAGTGTGTAGTAAAGTCCTGTTGTGACAGCGATCTGAATTCGAGTGCCTACATTTTTTATGTATCGAATATTCAGTATTTCTTTTTGTGTTGGCAAAAATTGAGTACGTCGACGGTTAAGCAGTAGTCATTCGATGGAGTAGGTTAATTTAAAAAAAAAAACTCAAAAACTTACATAATTCCAAGCAAAGGAATGACTATTTAATAAATTCTGCATATTCTTGAGCTCTTGAGGATTTTATCTCACACAAAAAATCGAATTAGCGAATTTCGTGAGGAACTGTCAACAATATAAGTAAAACTATCTCGCAATGCCCGGAGCTTGGGGTCATGCGTTCCTCGAGTGATAGCGATACGCGCAGGGCGAACGAGGAATTTCAAAAGATATTTTTTATTCGATGAAATCATCTTAAGGTAGTCCTCGTGCAAATGCGTTTTTCAGGAGAATTTATTGAAATGTATAGTGGACGAAGAGAATACTAGTACCCAACTTCTCGTGAAATTTGATGCAGATTTACCGTTTCTAACTCATTTAATGTCAAAGTTAGCAACCATTACATGTAGAGCATATAGCAAGCATTGCTATACCCTGACACTAGCACGGTTTTTAAAATATTACAACTAAACGCGTCACCAGTTTTTAATTTAAAAACTGTAGACGGAAGAAGACTATTATTCACATGTTAGAATAAAAGAACAAAATTATTTACCGTTTCGTTTACGAACGGCGATCACAATAAGAATGCAATATTAATTAAAATTCGACGCCGATAAGCAGATCATCATTTCACAAAAACTTACTTACATAAAAGGATACACATCATCTTGTGTTGTCAATAAACTTGTGACATTTATTAAATGTTCCATATATTTTCAACATAAACTCAAAATAAATATATTTTTTGAATGTTCCATATATTTTCAACATGAACTCAAAATAAACATATTTATTGAATGTTCCATATATTTTCAACATGAACTCAAAATAAATAAATTTATTGAATGTTCAATATACTTTCAACATAAACGCAAAATAAACATATTTATTGAATGTTTCATATATTTTCAACATGAACTCAAAATAAACATATTTATCAAAAGTTCCATATATTTTTAACATAAACATATTTATTCAATGTTCCATATATTTTAAAAATAATCTCAAAATAAACATATTTATTCAATGTTCCATATATTTTCAACACAAACTCAAAATAAACATATTTATGGAATGTTCCATACATTTTCAACGTTTAATTCGACGATACGTCTTCCGTCTAAGAGGTTAGAATCGACCTCTGCGCGAACTTGTTTTATTTTTTTCATTTTTTTTTCCTTCCTGCAAGGTTCCGAACAATTTTAATTTCCGGTCGAGAACTTTTTTTAAAATAAACTTTCCATTGTGCCGTAATTGGCTCGACATTTTCGGGCACTTTTATTTAATTAACAATTTAGATTGAATTGCTCTCAAAGATAAATGCTACACAACAATACAACTCCTAAGCACTGAGCCTACGCACAGTCGCACACATATACTGAAGATATGCGACGTTGCACGATCGCAACTAGAGAAAACATTCTATGGTGTGAGTGTATCTGTATATGCACGCTTCCATGTGTAACAGCGATTTCTGTACAGACTCAATGAGAAGTCGCCGCATATGACCACTAGCGCCGTGTATATTTTATCATCTGGTACATAGGAAACTTTCTCGCACTAATGTAGCACGAGGACTACCTTAAAACGCACTGCAATGTTATGTAACAAAGAATACGGCTTCGCCTAAAAAAAAAAATCGAAGGTGACCTACACCTAACTTTAATGCCTCCATGGACAAAAATGACGACTTGGCCACCGTATTTTCTTTAAATGAAACACTAAATTTTTCTATAAAATATTTTTCCATTAGATTAACCGTTTTTGGGATATGTCACTATTATACTTAAAATGGAAATAGCACTAACCAAGTTGCCATGGGTATCAAAGAGAAAGTTGGAAAGAAAAATTTCATATTTCGCTTTGTTAAAAGACGAAGAGTGGCGCTCTTTCCCACGAAAAGTAAATCATCTAGGAGAAAATAGGGATATGAGATTTTAGGTATAATATAAATATATGATTTTGCGGTCGCAAAGGTATCAAATGTATGTTTAATTCATTGTGGTGTCTTAGATTACCAATATCATGAACTCCTCGAGAAATCGCTAATTTAATGGTTACACAAGTCTTCGTAAAAATGTAAATTAAATAGGGTTTCTCTGTCCAGGTGGGCGGAACGTCCCCATACGTACTTCTGTGTGTACACTAATGGATGCCATTCAAAACGCCGACTTTCAAAATACTGACAATGAACGTACCAAAAGAAAAAAATATCAATAAAATTCCGAGAGTTATAAATATACAGGGTGAGGCATGTGAAGTGTTACAGAGCAATAGCGCCCAAACTATCACAGATATCGAAAAAAATTATACATGCAAGTTGTATTGTTTGGAGGGAACTTCAAATGAGACTATCATAACTTTTCTCAGCGGAGGCGCCGAAGCTACGTCCAGGTCACCTACATTTATTTAAAGTGGAACCATGTATTTTTTTCATGATATTATTACTGACGTTGAGACGAATTTATTGGCCTATTTTATATGTTCATTCGCAGTCACGCAAGGTCCAAAATAGTCGGAAATCGAATCAAATCGGTATAATCACTATTAAACGATTTACAAACCTTAGTTTTGGTCAACTTATTGCGTCTAACTGTATAATAAAAAAATATTCTGAAATAAATAATAGATTTTAAATCATTTTATTACGGGCAATTTCTTGAACTCGGTACGTGCAATCAAAATGCCTAGTAGCCTCGCGTATTTTGGTTATTGCTTACATCAGTAAAAAAAAAGGCACTTATTGCGAATTTCCGAGCTACTGCACGACTAATTGATGCATTATCGCACAGTAGCTACTAATGTGAGTTTATCGTATTACGAAAATGAACGATTTTCTAGAATCTTTTGATTTGTTGATGGTGCTGGAGGAGTGCTGGGAAAATTACAGAAACGCTTCAATTTTTTATGTGGCTCGTTATCCAACAAAAATCGCACATTGCTTTTATGCGATTGGCTGACCGTTTTCGTCGGTTTGTTACAGTAAAAAAAAAACACGAGAAATACGTCGACCGATTGTTAACCCTTTGCGGCATGGTGGTCCCTGAGAGATACCACCTACATTTCATCGATTTTTGGCCATTTATTTAGTAATTTATGGATTTCTGGCGAGTCTTTTACATTTTGTTGGTAGCTGAGATGTTACGGATCATAAAAAAAATATCCAACAAACACAAATATTTATTGTTATTGTTTTATGAACGAACAATTACAAAAAAAAGTGATTTTTTCGGAGAAATTCAATTTTGACGAGACCTTTCAGAATTTTTTCTTGAAAATCAGTAGAATATGATTTTTGGGGGCGCTGATAACGAATCTGACATTAGATTTCCAAAATTCCTCATCCAAGATGGTGGATTCAATATGGCGGCCCACAATTTTTTGCATTTTCAGTTGTGAGTTCGTCAAACTTCGTATACAGGAGTTTTTTAGGGCGCTGATAACGAATCTGACATTAGATTTACAAAATTCCTCATCCAAGATGGCAGATTCAATATGGCGGCCCACAATTTATTCTATTTTCAGTTGTGAACTCATCAAACTGCGTATACAAGGGTTTTTGGGGGCGCTGTTAACGAATCTGTAATTATATTTCCAAAATTCCTCATCCACGATCGTGGATTCAATATGGCGGCCTACAATTTTTTGCATTTTCCGTTGTGAGTTTGTCAAACTGCATATACAAGAGTTTTTGGGGGCGCTGATAACGAATTTGGAATTAGATTTCCAAAATTCCTCATCCAAGATGGCGGATTCAATATGGCGGCCTACGATTTTTGGCATTTTCAGTTGTGAGTTCATCAAACTTCGTATACAGGGTTTTTTGGGGGCGCTCATAACGAATCTGAAATTATATTTTCGTAATGCTGTATTCCAAGATGTCGGATTCGAAATTACGGCTGACGACTTTTTGCATTTGCAGGCGTAAGTCTATGAAAATATGTATACATGGGGTTTTTGAGGCGCAGATCACAATTCTGACATGAAGTTCTCGAAATACTGTGTCCAAAATGGCGCATTTAAGATAGCGGCTGACAATTTGCTGACAAGATAGCGGCTCCAGAACAATTTGTTTGCGAGCCTATTGAAATTCATTCTTACCGAGAATTCTCATAAAAACACAATCGAAAAATTCTTGTTTACACATTTTCAAGAACTCACGACCTGCAATTGAAAAAAAAATTCAGCCGCTATCTTGAATGCGCCATTTTGGACACGGTATTTTGAGAACATCATGTCAGAATCGTGATCTGCGACTCAAAAACCCCATGTATACATATTTTCATAGACTTACGACTGGAAATGTAAAAAGTCGTCAGCCGTCATTTCGAATCCGACATCTTAGAATACAGCATTTCGAAAATATAATTTCAGATTCGTTATGAGCGCCCCCAAAAAACCCTGTATACGAAGTTTGACGAACTCACAACTGAAAATGCAAAAAATTGTGGGCCGCCATATCGAATCCGCCATCTTGGATGAGGAATTTTGGCAATCTAATTCCAGATTCGTTATCAGTGCCCCCAAAAACCCTTGTATACGCAGTTTGACGAACTCACCACTGAAAATGCAAAAAATTGTGGGCTGCCATATTGAATCCGCCATCTTGGATGAAGAATTTTGGAAATCTAATGTCAGATTCGTTATCAGCGCACTTAAAAACCCCTGTCTACGAAGTTTGACGGATAGTCCAGTTGAGATTGGTCTGAAAAGCGTCGAAGCGGGAAATAATTGGGGAGCGATTTTTTTTAACTTGGGGGGGGGGGGGGTAGCTGGTAGTGGAAATCTCGATTTTTGGGAAAATCCCCCCATTGCGTTTGCCGCAATTGATTTAAAGGGTGGTTTTTTGTTTCTCAAATGACTCGCTTGTTTCCAACTTTAGGCCACCTGTTAGGTCCTTATCATTTTCACCCTGGGATCGATACCCGGGTAGAAATTATAATACGGGCCTTTTCAGGGCGATATTGCGGTTGCCTGACTGCCTTATTCAGGCGCTAATAAGGCGATCGAATCACGCCCTGATGCGAAATGTAACGACTCCGGCATATAATGCCCTGATCAGGCAGCCTGATCAGGCCAGTAGTAAGCTTAACTATGATGCCCTGAACAGGCTAGCCGTAAGAGAACCCTAATCAGGGCTTCATAGTTATTTGACATAATATAGTTTATTATCGATAATTTATTAGCAATTAGGAATAATCGATGGACGAATTTAAAACTGCTGTACCATTATTTTAAAAAATACTGTAAATTTTGCAAAAAAAAAAAGTCATTCACCGGGATTCGAACCCGCTATCTTCGAATCGGCGAATTCAGAACTTTCGATCCTCAAATAATTATTAAAAAAAAAATTAACGCTTAAAAGATTATTTATTTTTATGAGTGTTTTCGGATTCGTAGACCGGACGTTTTTCCGTCGAAATTAATTTTGTACCTACCTGAGATTTTACCTGAGACCTACCTAACGACCTATCTAACGACTGACACGCTACCACTACGCTATTGATTCCTTATGATTTTCTTTTTTCTTGTATTTAAAGAACATTAGTGTACGAGTTCTAAGTGACGTGCGTGCATATTGTGTGGTGCCGTGATTATCTTGATCACATCGTGTTGACCGTTTGGTCAAAATCGTAAAGTACACACTTAGATTTCTAAATATTTCATAATTTAGATGATTGGATTTAGATAATCAACGAATTGCGTGAATAGTGCGATTCCCTGTCATACGTCGATTTCCAATGCATGTTTATACTTTTGCTAGGTTAGGTTTGGTCGCACCGTGAAATTATTTCTCACGCGACAATAATAAAGTGCAACATGCGTTATAATTCCTAGTGAAAGTATTTTCGTATATCTTTTGATGCATACCATTTTTTAATATTTTTTGACAAAATTTTTCCCATATGTGAATGCTGAGATATATGAGCTCAATGTTAGGCATTTAACATGTGATAGGCTATTGATTATGTCTTAAAAAACAGGGCAATAACGAACTAAGACGTTCACGGGTTTTTATTGCAGGAATCGTTCAATGGGTTATAAAAGAAGAAAAAACCGCGGAGTGCTATTAAATTAGAGGGTGGAAATTGAAGATAGGGGTGAAAAGGCACCCCATTTGGGTTTTTCAATATATCTCGTAAACAAAGAAAAATTTCGATATATTGTATATAAAACTTTTTGTAGAGAATTAAATTTCCCATCGGATTAGTATTTTTAAAATATAAAAAAAAAAATTTCCATGCCAAAACAGTCGAAACAAACTTGAAAAAAAAACCCAAAATTTCGATTTTTTGAGTTTTTTTGCTTTTCCGCCTGTATCTTGTTTTTGGGCTGAGATAGGTATAGGCATTGCTTAAGATAAAAAAAAGTAGATTAAATTTCCTTCAAAATGCTGGGCTGAAATATTTTTTTGATTAAAAATTGACCGAGATATGGCCATTTGAACCTGGCTTTTTTTTCGCATTTCATCCCTCTTGTACGAATATTGTTTTCGTTCGCATTTTATTGAAAAAATTATTGTTTTACTCAACTGAAAAAGGTTTTTTATGTTTATTATGTAGGAATACATGACATTTACAACAAATGTTTGGAACAATCGTCAATATTCAAACAATACTTTAAACAACTTGTAATATATGTACCCAAACTCTTATTTGAAATAAATTTCGTTTCCGTTAGGGATCAGTAAAGACCACGATTTCAGTACAGAACCGTTACTTTTCACACACTTATATTGTATACTCGTATACTATACCTGTATATATTACCTGTATACCTGTGTACCTGTATTACCTGTATACTATTGTATACCTGTATTGTGACCTTTTCGAAACATCTGCTCCAAAATAAGAGGGGAAGAGTATACATACAGGAGCGACAAAGATACCATGAGTCATCCCAAGCACTTTCAAATTTCGAGCGTTTGCTTGCCAGTATATTTCTCGTGTTCGCTGAGCTCAGTCGTAGAAATTATGTTATACAATGGAAAAGTGTTTATTCTGTGATAAAAATATATTACGTGAAGCAAATAGAGTGCTAAAAGCGCAGAGTATTGCAACTGTCACTGCTGCTAGTATACGAAGAAACGATGAAATACACATAAAGTTAACTGACGTCGAAAGTATTGCAGTGCACACTTCGTGTTATGAATCATACATTTCTGAGTCTAATATTACTGCAGCAAAGAAAAGAAAGTTGTCAACAGATGATGCGGTTGCGGGCCCACGTAGAACGAAGCCTAACGTAAACTTCGATTTTGCTGAACTTTGTGTTATTTGTGGAACAAATGCTGGACGTTCTTATTACATTCAGAATCAGCGTAAATCTCGGCGTCTTTCTCTGGGTAATGTTTATACTTATTATTAATTATAATTTGTTATCTTGATACAGTCAACATACAAAATTGGAATAATTAATCAATAAACTCTAAAAACATATATATGTACGTGTGTTATTTTGACGCGTGTTATTTTGACGTCGTGTTATTTTGACATGCTGTCGAATTTGTACACTTATATGTATGGTAACTATAAGCAGTCTATTACATTACGAATTACGTTTAACACAAAATGTACATTTTGTGCAGGTGAAGTCCATGTGATACAAGATGCAAAGACTATGGATGAGATTATTACGTTGGCTTCTAACAAAACAGACATCGACAGTCAAAGTATATTGGATCGAATTGAGCATGTTAGAAATGTACCTGCACTTGGAACGAAGTATCACAAAAATTGCTATCGAACATTACAACTGCCAGGTACTGGGCGTTTATCAAGAACCGAAAGTGACAGTACTTCGAGTGTAGTACAGTACATTGAAAATTTTCTCGAAGATCATAAAGATGAGTGCCAGTTCTCTTTGGAAGAAATTTTAGCTGATTATACAGAAGACAAACCAAGTGGCAAAGCCAACGGCTCGTTCTAAAAACATGACCTCGCTAGAAAACAGTCACTTTACGCGCTTGCCGCATAATATACTATTTCCATTATTGGGAAACTTTTTCCACACTTTTTTTCCCCATGTATGGGAAAAATTTCCCTGGTATTGGAAAAATTTCCCAAGCATGGGAAAATTATATTTTACTCCAAATTTGAAAATCGTCCCCGAATCACTTTTTAAAACGACCTTTTCAACTCGTAGCATACTTTTAGCTAGCTAGATGTTTGGAAATATTATTCCCATACTTGGGAAATTGGAAATAATGGGAAATTGATTTTCAAGTATGCGAAAATTTTTTTATCTAGCATGTGGAAAAATTTTCCAAGTACGGGATAATGTTATTAATATTTTACTCCAAATTTGAAAATCGTTCCCGAATCATTTCTTGAAACGATCTATTCAACTCGTAACATACTTTTTGCTAGCCAGATGCTCGAAAGTATTTTTCCCATACTTGGGAAATCATTGATATAACGTTGAAATCTATATGTGCATAAAGTCAGTCATGCACCCTCGGAACAACCCATGTGTACTCGAAGTCAGTCATATATAGTTTTTAGAAATATACAGTTTTTAGAAAGTTTCGTACATAGCGGAAGTCATTGATATTTTTATGGAATGACCCGCACATACTCGAGATTACTCATATTTCCTTGGAATGACCCATTCCATAAATGCCTGAAGCATGATTGTAATTTGTTCGAAAAATGATATGAAATACATTCGGAAAATTATATTGTAGGGAAATTCGATCCTAATAACATTTGCACTTTGTAATTGAAAAAAAAACCGATCCTAATTACATTTGTAGTTTGTAAATAGAAAAAAAAATGATAGTAATGAAATTTTAAATTTGTAATTAGGAGAAAAATCGATTCTAATTACATTTGTAATTTGTAATTAGAAGAAAAATCGATTCTAATTGCTTTCGTGATTTGTAATTAGAAGAAAAATCGATACTAATTACATTCGTAATTTGTAATTAGAAGAAAAATCGATACTAATTACATTCGTAATTTGTAATTAGAAAAAAAAACGATACTAATTACATTTGTAATTTGTAATTGAAAGAAAAATCGATGCTAATTACATTCTTAATTTGTAATTAGAAGAAAAATCGATACTAATTACATTTGTAATTTGTAATTAGAAAAAAAACGATACTAATTACATTTGTAATTTGTAATTACAAGAAAAATCGATACTAATTACATTCTTAATTTGTAATTAGAAGAAAAATCGATACTAATTACATTCGTAATTTGTAATTAGAAGAAAAATCGATACTAATTACATTTGTAATTTGTAATTAGAAAAAAAAACGATATTAATTGCATTTGTAATTTGTAATTAGAAGAAAAATCGATACTAATTACATTCTTAATTTGTAATTAGAAGAAAAATCGATACTAATTACATTCGTAATTTGTAATTAGACTATTATTAATTGAAAAAACGCCCATCACTGCTCCAAACTACCCGATGAGTTACCTGATAATCTGGATTCCCCGGTACTACTCCTTTGTTAGAGTCCTTTCGATTTAACGCGTCAAATAAATCATTAATCCACTGACAAAATGAAGCGGTGGATCTACAATCTTTTAATTCCGGAACATATTTTTCGAATAAACGAAGCCCCTTGGCAACCGAATTACTGAAAACCTAAAAGTATACACGAAACAAAAATTACGCCATCATATTTTTGTCGTGAAACTATACGTTGTCATGAAACATATGACTATAATACCTGAACTGCCAAGCGTACACGCATTTTCAACGAGTTGTTGAGATCGAGATGGTTCACTGACAGCTTCGGGCACATCAAAAGTTTTCCTGGACCCGAGAATTCTTTATCTTTTTCATGCAAAATTCTGAAGTGTTCCCATTTTATACATGGTTCCGCTGGATCGATCTAAAAATCCAAAATTTATTAATATAAGTAGATTAAAATATTCCTTTTTCATGAAAAGCATTACCCGATTCGTATAATCACTTCAACTTACCTGTAGAACTCCGTTATTATAGAGACGGTTGCGAATGGTTTTGATGAGATGAGGAGTATCCGAAAATACAAAGATTTTACGACCTTCAATACTGGGATGCTCAAAATAATTTCGTAAATTTTTTCTCTCTGCGCTGACACCCATTTCTTTCCAAAACTTTCGATTTGTGCCTGCTCCGTCACTGATCACTCCGTGAATCTTTGCTCCAATATTTTCCATCAAAACTATAGCTTTAACTATCAATTGCGCAATGACTTCACCTTTGACCGGACCTCTGGAAGCGAACACAGCAATAGGTTGTGTGTATGTACCAAACAATGGCTGAAACATAACTACTAAGCCGTGATTAGCTTTTTCGGTCAAGCTCTGAGGTTGCTCTCTGTCACTTCCAAAGTCAACTAGACCCCTGTATGATAACGTTTGCGTATCGACACTGATGCTTTCTCGAGTAGATATTTCATCTATTAGCAAGATTCCATGGCGCTCTTCTTCCGATTTTTTCGCTAACGCCACTTTCAAGAGATTGAAAAATTTTGGATCGAAACCACATGTAGGGGTCATAGAAGATGTATACCTACGGGAATGTAATATTTATAAAATATTCATATATGCCTGTATATATATATACATATATATATATGCCTGTATGTATGTTGGAATTTAATATTTATAAAATATGCATGTATGCCTGTATGCATGTATTTGCTGTGAAAAGTGTAATGTGTAAATCTATTATTAAATATAACATACCGACGAATGGTTCGCTCGCATGGTAGAGGCAATATTTCATTTGTCCGCATGAACTCATATGACGACGGAGAACGCATATGTAAGAGTATGCAAAGCAACACCCATTCATCACAATACCTTCTTCCTTTTGAATTGGAGTGTTTAGCAGCAGCCATAATTTCTTTCATCGCATAAAACTGGTTTTTCGAGATTGATCCAGATTTCAAATGTTCATTCAAGGTATCTTCACAGTATTCAGCCATTTTCGTCTGACATTCCTTCAGCTCACATTTCAGTTTTTCAATTCGACTTGCAGCTCGTTTTTTTGCACGTATGGCCGATTTATATTTTGTTTGCATCTTTACAATCTGCTTTCGTTTCTTCGGAGACAAAGTTAAGCGTATTCGCTGGGCTCTCATGGAGTTCTTTTGATTTCGCAAAATAGTTGCGACTTTTTTTCGTGCTCCACTACAGAACTGGCAGATTTTCGAGTCGGATAATAGCCACGCGCATTTCACACTGTGCAAAAACTTTCGTTCATCTTCGCAAATAAAATTGCAGTTTGCTGACTGCATCTCGGGATCTAAGAAGCCTTGACAAACATTCAGACGATCCACCGTAATGAGAAAATCTTCGAGTTCTTCTCTGCTTGATACCATGCTTTTTAAATCAGATCGTATTGGATCCAAAGTATGCCCTGAAATATTGATTTGCAGGGACATATCTGGCTTCACAAGAACTTCTTTCAAATTGAATATTTTGAATAAAGCCGGCGTTCTGATACACTTTTGTAAATAAATGTGAATCAAGGTGATCTCTCCGCATTGAACATTTTGTCTCATCCATCCAGAAGGTATTTTCAAGGGACCTCTTGTTAGATCCGTAAATGGTCTAATTTCGAGGCTATCGAGTGGACTTTGAGGAACGAACTGAGCATGTAAATTATCGCTGTTCTCATTTTCTTGCGTCTGCATTTCACAAGTGCTTGATGTTCTTGCCACAGTCTCGACCCATGGAAAAACGCATGGTACTGCACCTTTGCGCAATCGAGGAATTTTATAATGGCTCTGTGCAATAGAAAGTATTGTCGAAAACGAATTAAAATATAATATTCTGCTTAATGTACATTTTTAAAGTGTATATGCATAATATATTCAACTTACAACACCCACAACAGAACCATCGGGGGCCAATAGCTGACGGTGTTTGAGAATGTCTTCATTCAAAAAATGTTTTTCACACACCGTTTGGCCAGGCTTTACGTCAAATTTTTTTCGACGCAAAGCGTTTTTCCATAACTCGACGAACTCTTCATTTTTCGGGACGGTAAAAAAATGTACCCGTTCGGGATTCGAGTCGTAGCCCGATGTACAGCCAACGGATATACATCGTGGCATACTGAACGTTATAAACTAATCAAGTACACTTTTCAATTTTTTTTCACACTCATTGAAACAATATTTACATTTTAATTATATTAATATTTAAATAACGATTCACTTTTAAATTATACACTTGTCTTTGCGAAGAGACAATGCGCTTTGGCGAGGTTATGCTCGTTACGTATGCCTTAAAACAACCGGACTAGATGACTACCAGCGCCTCTGGCGGAAAAGTATAAATAAGGGGGACACCAGAATATACGGGAAAGAGACCCAGTGCCAGGGGGCTGACTAGGACTCATAACTGAAAATGCAAAAAATTGTGGGCCCCCATGTTGAATCCGCCGTCTTGAATGAGGAATTTAAAAAATCTAATGTCAGATTCGTTACCAGCACCCTCAAAAACCCCTGTATACGAAATTTGACGAACTCACAACTGAAAATGCAAAAAATTGTGGGCCGCCATCTTGGATGAGGAATTTTGGAAATCTAATGTCAGATTTCGTTATCAGCGTCCTCCAAAACCTCTGTATACGAAGTTTCACGGAAATTTTTCAAATAGAAAAATGTATGCTACAAAGGGTTAACGAAACCAACGCGGCGGCTATCGAAGCGTTTGCTGCAGTTAAGGAGGTTCTTAACATCAATTTGGTGTGGCAAGGGGAACGTGATGGCGCGGCGCGGGCGACGCGCGGGGCAGGTTGCGTTCGGCATTTGTTTCACCGAGCCATTACTCACGCTCAATTCTGTTTACAAGTATATTTCACAATCGGAACGGTGAAAAACTTTCTTTATGGGCAAATTATATCTATGAAGGTCTGATCTGTCGTTTGAGTGGTTCTTCGGGGAAATGTTACCGTTTTTTCACTCCTAAAATAATCTCCAATCGTAACTTCGAATACTTATCCTATAAGAGCCCATGTATAAGCGGCATATTTAATGTTTTTTTTTCTCCTCAACTACGCGGTCGAAAAATCTGAAATAATTACGGTGTATTCCTAGTACCAGCACAAACCTCCCCTCAAATTTTAGAATCATTCTTACCGTTTTTCTCTGGGTTAAGAACCTCCTTAATCCACACACAGACAGATGGAACGAGAGAATAGAATTAGTCGACGATGTATACAAGCATTTTGCATCGACACAAGTTCCATCCATATCGTATGTCATTGCATCAGGATTTGCTATGGCAATGATTTCGTAAATGGTAAATTTCAGCAGTTGGATTTGTAGAAAAATGCGTCTAGATGCCTCATTTTTGAGTAATGTCCTTTTGACGAAACTTTTGAGTAATGTGTTTCCGACGAAACTAACTTCACGAATAATGGAAATGTGAATAGGCATAACATGCATTATTAGGCGAATCTAAATCCCCGATGAATGAAAACCATACCCTTTCAATATCCGTGGTCGATCAATTGTTGGTGTGGCATTATAGGCGATCACGTTATTGAACCATATATTTTGAGAGGTCACTTGACTGAGCAAACTTACGAAAACTTTTTTGAAAACGTGCTCCCTCAATTACTGAAAGACGTGCCTATGCATACCTGAATGAACATGTTGATGCAACACGACCGTTCACCACCCCATTATGACCGGTGTTTAAGACAAGCGATGAATGAAATTTTTGGCGAAAAGTGAATCGGACTAGATGATCCTGTAGCTTGACCACATAAAAAACCGGATTTAACTCCGCTAGATTTTTTTTTATGGGGTTTCGTGAAAGAAAGCGTGATGGCGGTGGCACCTACCACGCCCGATGATATGAATGAAAGATTACGCCGAGTATATGCCCAAATTACACCAGAAATGTTGGCTGAAGTTCGACGATCTGTTCACCACAGAGTGATCAAGTGCTCACAAGTCAAGGGTCATCATTTTGAGCATCTCCTGCAATAAGTTGACCAAAACCAAGGTTTGTAAATCGTTTGAAAGTGATTATTCCGATTTTTTTCGATTTCCGACTATTTCAGACCTTGCGTGACTGTAAACGACCTTGTATCATAGGTCAATGAACTCGTCTGAACGTCAGTAATGATATCATGAAAAATAATACATGGTTCCATTTTAAAAAAATATAGGTGACCTTGAGTAGCCTTGACGCCTCCACCGAAAAAATTATGGTCTCATATGACGTGATAGTTTGGGCACTATTGCTTTGCAACACTTTGGATGCCCCACCCTATATAAATTTCAGGATGCATTGTTTGGGACCCCCCTTTGTTGGTATCCACAAGTCCACACTTTCTTTGGTACCAAGATTTTTTCGGTTCACCGTCCACCTGCTACATTCGATTTGTATTATAAATTCTGACTGGGGTCAACCGGCCGCAGGTCGAAGACCTTGTAATTAGACCTTGAAAAAAATAATTTTTTTTTCACGAAAACAAGGCTTTCTCCATTAGGAAGCAAAAGATAAAAATAGTTTCCAGATGGATGGTGGTAATTTTACGAGTAGTCAGAAAATCACATTCGACTCTTAAAATTTGGGAATTGTCCCCATACGATGAGTAACAACTCCTCCAGATGGGAAAGAATATCAAAAATTTGTTATCAACTTCAGTTCTATACTTGGGAATGTTGTTTTAAATCTCACGTGACGGAGGTTCCTTCGAGAGCCAACAGAGAAATCGGAAAAGTGATTTTATCGGGGCCTGCGTCTACCAGTCGATTTTTCAAACAATCATAATACTCATGCCATTGTTCCCGGTAAACTCGCCGTAGAGTTTCGTTAGCCTTTGGATATTCGAGGTCAGTGATGTCCAGAAATAATTCATTACCTAATGAAAAAATTCATGCGCAATTTACAAATATTTCTTAAAATGGTTATAGCAAATAAATGAACGTACCCTCTTTTCCGTTCATCAATTTGTTCATCTTCTTTTTTACTGAGTCGAATCTGTTTTGGAGCTTTCTCGGCAATCCCAAGCTTGAAATTTCTCCAATCGAGAGTAAGAGGCAAAATATTACTTTCAATAACATTGCAAAATTTTTTTTTTTTAGATCCAAAATGGTATCTGCAAACAACGTGATATGTTAAAACCATTTAATGATTCTGTTTCTATATATATAGGTTGACGTGCGAAGCGCTCTCTGTGTTAGTTGGCGTATGAAGTGCGCAGGGCGACTATACTCTGCTAGTGTAGTACATAAAAACTAGGGGTATCCACGGCTCAGGCGCTGTGTGCTTTCGCACCCAACTCATACATGTTTAAGTTGGACTTTGGTTTGTTTGGGTTGAGTTGGGTTCCCGATTCTTATACGCAACGGCGACATATTTATACAATATACAGATATTAAGGAGGCTCCGCGCGCGAACGTCCCATCGGAAGCGTATATGTTGGGAGCAGCAGTGGCTCGGATGCTACATGCCCTCGCACCCACCGCAACCCAACTTAAGCCAAACCCAAATGCCACAAATGCACCCGTGCATTTGTACCTTCCTCAGCCCCCTACCACTGGTATGGCTTAAAATGGCCACAAATGCACCCCTGCATTTACAGCTATTTTTAACTCTTGTATATGGCTTGTTTGGGTTGGGTTGAGTTGTTTGGTAGGTTTGTGGTGAAATAACTGCCGCAGTGCCCACTGACAAAAATGAATGTGGTTTCCGGAAATCGCCGTCTTCGAGAAATTGGTGCATCGACATATGATAAAGATAAAAGCGATGCCGATTAGGAACTCGCCAAACATTAGATTTGGAAATAACCGAATGTCTCGTGATTTGTCAACAGCCGGTATGCGGATTTACTACTACAGCAGCCAAAATATTAACTTCTGTCTCTAGGATTGTTTGCGTACGAGCCCGCTTCTTTTCTACCGGTTGAACATTTTGTGTTTCCCGAAATAACTTGGCAATATTATTGAAAGTGAGACGAGAAGGATGTTGCCTATCTGCAAATTTTTGAGCGTACAAGAGATATGCTTGTACGGAGTTACAATACTATGTCAACTTGTTCGGCTTGTTGGAAAAGTTTCGAAATCCAGAAAAAATATTATAGATACATTGGCATTACAATCTCTTTTTTTTCACCGTCACAAAGCTTCCTGTAGGAGGAAGCAACAGAATAAAAGGAAAAATCATCGGTAATCTACTCTGATATTCTTCTCGTTGTTGATTATTCGGTATGTGTTAATACATCGATGTTAGACAACCTTTTTAGATGTGCAAAGATCGGTCAATAGTCGAGGTTAAATCTGATGAAATTGTTGTCGGTGATTTGCGATTCGACGAATTTTAGTTTGTAAAGTGGTCGTAATTTTTCAAAATCTGAGGAATTCCAATCAGGACCATAAAGTTCAGCAAATCTTAGACTCCTTGATTTTTCTTGCAACTCCTTGACGCTGCGATAATTATTCGCCCTTTGTATGTCGAGGGCGAGTTTCCGTGGCGTTTTGCGAATTGAATGCACCTCAGTGACACTTAAACAACTCGATAGATCAGTTGATTCTTGTATAAACTTTAGAAGTGGACCCTTTTTCGGTGAATTGATACTTTTATTCCGACAGTTCATTTTTCTTTCATCAACTTCTAACCATAAGTCATACGAATTTTGTTTATGACGTGAGGAAAAAAAAACAAACGATAATTGAGACGAGAACTTCAGCTTGTTCAAATAAAGTATCGGTGGGGACTAGCGGCGTTTTCCAGCAAGCATTTTTTTTATTTGCGATCGACACTTAAGGTAGTTCTATCGCTGCAGACTAGTCAATTAGCTATAAATGTCTAAATGATGATTCCTAAAAATATTGGATATAAGGGTTAAAATTGATAAATATTAAATAAGCTTACCCAGGTGAATACAATTAATCAACGGTTTATTATAAATAATTATGTAACTAGTAAAATAGTAATTGCAACGACTCAAGTATTACTAGATCTCGTATGATATTTACGTGTGCAACGTTGCGTTTTCTTTCTCTTTTCATTCTCGTGCCCTCTCACTCTCTCGCCCGCTCTATTGACGTTGACGTGGAGAGATTATGTTGTTCGACTTGTCAAATACCGCTTTCGTTTCGATATCGCGTTGCCACATTTTTTCACCGTCACAACATTATGCCATAAGTTGTGTATCACTACCCGGATGCTCGTATTAAAATCAGTATAGCTTAAAAAATTGGTCGACAATCATATTTTTTTTTAGGCCCGTTAGATTTTTACGTGTTTAATGAATCTAAGTCTCGTTTTTTGTAAGAATCTTTTGGATTTTCGATAAGATATATCGTTTTAAAGTGACCGGAAATCGGTTCTTCTATATGCCGAAGCAAATTTGCCTTGAGGAATTGGCATTTTCAAGTATTAATTTCTCCGTAATTAGGTCGATAAGGGGCATTGACGTTTCGCGAAATGAATAAATATATTAAAATTGAAGATATAAAAAAAAAAAATTTTAATCTTATGGATTAGCTACCACGATAGAACTACCTTAAGGTAGTCCTAGCGTTTTTGCACATAGAGCACAATCGCATGAAATTTTGATACGTTAGTCTTGAAGCATCCTCCAATGCACCTGCAAAGTTTGAGTGTACCTTAACCACCTTTTTAACGAGAAAAATTGAGTTAAAAATCACTATTTTAGTATAGCGACTATAGGAGGAATCATGACCGCGCGGAGATTACCTCGAAATTCATACACTGATATAGTCGAGAATCACACAACCAAACGCTCATTTTGTTTTAAAAATATTGAGGATTCAAATTTTCACAAAAAAACATAAGCTCAACGGATGTTTGAACAAGATTTTACGAGTTTTCGGTAGCCACGAGTATACCGACTCTTCCCTGTTTCATGCATGCCCTGTTCACCGCGCGCTCCGCCGCGTCTACGTTTCCGAGAATTCCCCCCCGCCGGTCGCGCTAGGACTACCTTAAGCATGCGACTTCTAGCGGGTTTTTGACGAACTAATATTGGAGTGAAAAGGAGTTTATTTGTACACACGATGCACACGATACTGCGTGTAAATTAGTTTTGACATTTCTGTACCTCTTCAAATTAACAACAAAAACTGTAGTTCGAATTTTTATATTATCGGAAATCGGATTGAAGACTGTTGAAAGGGTTGAATCTGCAAAATTCAGCCCAAAAGTGAAATCTAACACTTGTTGCGTGTTCGGATGTCATTCTCGTGCGTTCGCGGATTGAGACGTGACATTTCACCGGTTTCCCGTTAAAAACGCCGGTAAAGTATCTCGGAAAAATTTATTCGGCGTGCATGAAATGATAGATCGACGGTAAATTTACGTAGATAAGAGTGCCCAAAATGTCTCGATGTGACCCGGAATCTTCAATCAGAGTGTGCTAGCCCTAATATTTCGCGTTTTGTTTCGGTTTTTGCAGTACATCCAACTACCACCACATGCCCGGATTTCAGAACTTCTTCCCCTTTAGTTATATTTCGGTTATTTAGGTCTCCTTTTACGAAATCGTAAATTTGTCGCATTTTTAATCATAAACGTCCCATGTTTGCAATGCTAACTGTCACAAACTGCACTCCAACAGCGCCATATTTCCTAAGGTAATATTGACTACGTTTCCATCGAGGGTTAGAATCGGGTCAGAGTCGGGTTTTGCGTGCGTGGTTTAGCGGTGGAAACGCCTCGGGTCTACCCAAACTCTACCCAAAATAAATTTAGGGTAGGGTCTAAACAGACTCCGGTGGTGACTCTGACCCGATTCTGACCCTCGATGGAAACGTAGTCATTTAGGGAGGTATGGACATACTGTCCCCTTTCCCCCAGAATGAATTGCGCGTGGCTACCGGGTTAACAAGTTTGGCCACAGATGGCGCACAAAACGCAATTACGTACCTCCGGTGACTCTGCTGAGACAAGCAGACACGAAAATACAAAACGAGCAGCAGAAGTTTAAACAACGATACGAGACGAACTGGACGAATGTTACGTATCCACCAGGAGATATTGTCCCCATATGACACGTTGTAATCGGTATCAAAGAAAGCACTAAGATCCAATAGAAAAATCGAGATTCATTGAGAATCGACACACGCATTACCTGCCAACAGCTACCGAGTGAACAACTTGTGTTTCGTGTAGTCTCAAAAAATGTACAACTTTTTCCAGTTTTGACACAATTTGTCTTGAGTATCCGTTCTTCGATCTGTTAGTTTTTCATTCGGATAAAACAAAAATTAGCTAAGAAAATGGCTCAATTCTCTTAACTCTCTGGGTACTAATTACACGAGCTATTTATCGGTGTGGAGCGAATGAGGGAACTCGCATGGGCTTTTGTGTCTCCCGAGAAAAGCCTGCTAGCTATGCGAGTGTTGTATAACTGCAACGTGATTCGTTACGTTAGCGTGAAAAAAGTTTTAAACTGTTATAAGGTTAAAACGCCTGAGTTGGCTTGGATAGCGGGTGACAGCATTAGCCAATCAGATGAGGCCTCAGGCAGTGATTCTCAGAGCCTGGCACCCTGGAGATACACACTACACCACTTGTGAATGGTTCGCATTTAGAAACAGTCACTGAATCGAACGGCCATAACAGTTGGTTCTGCAGTACTAGCCAATCAGCATACAGCACTAGCCGTTTACACGCGAGACAAAAATTCGTTGTTTTTAAATTGGAAAAAAAAAATTTACACATAGGTAATAATTATCATTTCTGTCTTAATGGAAAACTTTGATAGGTTTCAAAGAATGATTTCATGCAATGAAAAAAAAGTTTTTGTATTTATGTTACAACCCCATTCTCTGTCACGCTAGAGAAACTGCGCTGTCAATAAAAAAAAAATTCCAATAATGTCAACGTTCTTTCTTTTATGAACTATGAAATTTCAATACAAACAGGAAGAAACGGATTTTGGAACTGATATCTTCAATTATTTTCAGGAGAACAATAACATAACGGGTTACTCAAATCCTGAGCTCGATATGATAAGCAGGGACATAGTGGAATTGGCGCGCGAGAGGCGAGCGATGGAGCAGGACATTGCACAAAAGGAGGCTGACATTAAAATCAAGAACGGCGAGATCAAGAGTCTCCAGAGCGAGCTCGACACTCTCGCTGCGACACTTAAGCAACTAGAAAATCAACGCGGCGAAGCACAGAAAAGACTCAATGATCTCAAAGCTCAGGTAAACAAAATAATTACCAAATTTTTTTTCTATGATTTTCGTAGGTGAGGTAAATGTAATGAGGTATTTATTCAAAAACGTTTACGCACGGTTACATGCACGCGCTGCATCATATTTTACAATCCATATAATCCATAGGCGTGACTCAAAAATGTTGAGAAGCCGTGAATTTCTACTTCATGGTCATTGCTGACCAATTTCATTACTATTTATGAAACAAGATATTCTCTCAAGAATTTTTCTTTCCAACGCGCTGTTTTTGCTCTGCTACATTTATGCAAATTTCACACAATTTGCTAAAAACTTGTCACGGTTAAAAATCAGATTTAGCAAAAAAATTGAGTTTCTGATTTTTTTTTTCTACAAGAAAGTCTAAAACAAAAATAAATGTCGGAAATTAATTATAATTAAGTAAAACAAAAAGGCCGTGCACTTAAATGATCCTTGAAAAAAAAATCGAATATTAAGTTAAGAAACATTTTTGAAATTCATTTATGATTTCTTTTATGCTATAAATATGGTCCTAGTATGACTTAAATTTTTTTTTTTTGTTCAGCTGATTTTTACTCCTGCATATTTGACAGGAATGTGCAAATTATATTTATTAGCGCAGACTATTTAATCGCTGGCCCATTCATTTTGAAATGTTGTCACTTAACTTTAAGGAGGTCGTACAGTCTGGGCCAAACGATGAGAATTTTCTCAAAATGTTTAACGACGTTTATTTGACCGAGATAAATGTATTATTCAAATTTCATGAGGTTTGACCATGTAGTTTCGGAGGAAATGAATGATAAGAATAAGTTCTTATACATAGGCTTTTATGGAGAAAATAACCAGTTCATATTTTATAACACTTTTTGTATTAAAAAAACGATGTAACTCCTTAAAAAAACTTGTCATACGGTAAAATGAATTTTTACAAAAGTATCATAAAAAAGAAACACAGTTTTCACCATCCCGTTTCCAAGATATACGATTAAGATACGAATCAGAGAGAAAAATTTATTCGTGGACGCGTAACGGGATCTTCCTGGCAACCCGCGCGCCACGCAACCGCTTCGCCCAACTGTTGATTTGTAGGACCTCCTTAATGCGATGATTCATTTCCCACTGTTTTATTGATAGAGAATTTTCTAGCTACGCGTGAATATTTCGTATTTTCCCAAAATCCCATTTAAACCTACCTTAATTTACCCAATGCCATAGGGTTCAATTAATTTTTTTACTTTTGTCATTTTTTGTTCCTGTTTTCTTGTTCCTTTATTTTTGGCTTGTAGCGAACTCATGTAGATAGAGAATTGAGTGATATCGAGAGGGAAACACGCGAAGAACAGGACAAGGTACATACAATCAAGAATATTATAATTTTCTGTGTTAATATTTTTTCTCTCTTTTCTTCTTTCTCGTCTGCGTCTTGCGTCTGAAATTTGTGAATTCGTCTTGCGTATCGTTAGAAAATATAAATGAAAGAAGAACGGTTATTACTTTCCAGTGAAATCAGTTTTGAACGAAACAAAATTATTTTTTAACTCTTTCAAAGCTTAAAGTGAAGTTTTTAAGGAGAGAGCCTGGTAAAAACGGCCAAAAAATTCATGATTTTTCGAGAATTTACCGTGAAAAAAGTATTGAACCAATTTGTTAAACTTTTCAACATAGTTTATTGTGCTATTTAACTACATAGAAACATTTTTTTAGTTCAAAAGTGCCAAAAATATGATTTTACCTAATATATTTTTCTTTCTCCACATATTTCTCCATATATTTTTCTTTGGAAGTTCCAACTTGCAGCGTCTTTACTCCTTTCTGTCATATGTAGTTTCATTTTCTTGAATTAGTAAAACTTTTCTAGATATTACATATTTCATAAGATAAATTCATTTTTATGTATTAGCTAGATTTCTCACTATTTGGGGAAATTAGAGCTGTAAGAAACATTTTTTGAAAACTTCAAAATTTTATGAAATCCGAACGGTTTCACCGATTCTCGCAAAATTTGATACCACCCTTTCATTAATCATACCTATTTAATTCGTGAAAAAAGAAATTAGACCAATATCTTAAAATTTGGGATAATCAGAGCTGTCACAGACTTTATGTCTTAATAACAGTATGTCATTCAGAAATAGTAAATTTTGTATTATTAAGCACTTTAACGATCTTTATTGGGTGTTCGATTAGCTCGGGAAAAAATTGAAAACTATTTACCATTGTTATTACAGGAAATATTATTGCATGTGCTTTCTTAATTATTTGACTAAAAGTGTCTTGAGCTATGTTCTTGTTTATACATTTGCATGCATGTTATCTCTGTCTTTTTTTATGGAAAAAGTGGGTATATTTTAAGGAGGTATTATCGAAACTTCAGAGTCAAAATGGATTTTCTGCTAAATTTTTATTTTTAAATAGTGACTAAAAAAATTATTTTAATTTTTTATTACTAATATACTTGTGTTTTGAACACTTTAATTGTTAGGAAAAAAATTTTTCATAAGAAAAGACTTGCATGATTCTAGCAGTTATATGGCGAAGAAGGTTAGGTGGCAACATCGCTTAGCGGAAGAATGCGTGTGTCGTGTGTCAGAGTTGTATGGGTGCGTGCGACATAGACATGGCAAACAGCGAACAGTCATGCGGCGTTGCCAAATTGATTTTCAATCAGCTCGTATAGTCCGTCGCGTTCAGAAACCAGTGCGATTAACTCGATATTTCTCTTTTATTTCATCGGTAACCCTACATTTAATGTACATCAATTTATTACCTGTAATCTAAAGTTGCATGTGTTCGTTTTTCATCAACGAAAGTTGGAACTATCACGCAGAAAAATATAAAAAACCTAACCTCGGTACCCCTCACGCCATAAGACATGTGTTAAAAGTATACAAAAATTGTGATTTTGAAATTAAATATCTCAGTTTCTAGACGGTAAATCGTTGTGAAATTTCACCACAAGTTTGATTTTGCTCTGAATTTCGTGTTCACAAAATTTCACGTAGCTAAGTTGGAAAATAATTTTCACGTGAGAAACGATAATACCTCCTTAATACTGTTCTTGTAGCCTAAGACCATAAATAATATCCAATAATAGTTAATAATCATTCGCTATGAATTAACAATAGTAATCCGTAATTAGTACGCTTGGTTATTGAGTAATTAAAAAACATAAGTCGTTATTATTTTTTGTATTCAAGTACGAAAATTAATTTTGTTATAACCACAGATGGCACATTTACCACTCTACCTGAAACTTCAATATCCAATATAATTTCCACCAGAATTTAAGCATTCCAAATAGGCCTACCAAATTAAAAGTTTACCACAAGTCGACCAGACATGAGCAGTGCCTAACATCTTTACCCAATAACATATCTACCAGAATAAGGTTTACGCTAACACCAATGCCCAATTAAAAGTCCACCAGATAATAACTCTCCGGTATGGCTGTGATCGTAAGTTACCGTCAGATTACCTGAATAGCATGCATGATAATTTGCCGGTAACTTACCATCAGCCACGCCGCAGAGTCGTTATCTGATGGTGGACTTGTAATTTGGTAGAGCCATAGGCAAATAGCTGATTTTGACAGAGATGTTAGACACTGCTCATATCCGGTAGAGTTGCAAATGTGCCAACTGCAGACCAAAAAAATGTCTCAATAATAATAATACAGTTTCTAAATTAATTAATCTAATGTTTTAAATTTATTAATGTATCATCATTGTTTGGTATTCGAATATGCAGAATATATTGAAAAACGTCAATTATAGTATTCCTTTCTTCATCCCACATCAAATTATATACATAAACTATCGTTAATTCTTCGAAGGTGGAAAAATTGCGTCAACAAGCCGAGGAGCAGGAATCAGTTCTGCGCGTTCAGGAGGATGAGCTGAATTCTAAGAGACAAGAGTTAGAGGGTCTTCGTCAGGAAGAACAACAGCTCGAACAGCAGCAGAACAAGAGCAGAGAGCAGCTCAACGAGTTGACGAAAAATCTGCAAAATACTCAACTCCAGATAAGTCAAGCGAAAGCGAAGATAACGCATCTTGAGGAACAGCAACGCCAAATGAGCGACGTGATCGCCATCTACGACTCGGCACTAGCCGCTGGTGATCCGAATATCGTACCGGATACAAGTCTGCAATTTAATCCAGAAATAGAAGAATTTGAGTGAGTATTTAGTAATTTTTTATTTTTCGACAGCCTAACATATTTAACCAATTGATTGTGCAAAAAAAATACTGAGGCAATACGTTTCAAGTCTATTTTTTTTTTTGTGATGACTTCACAATTTATTAAGTGAATAAGCCAGCAGTGGCCCCCATTTGCGATCACCAGTCAGTGAAACCGAGTTACAGTGTCTAATTTTTATAACAAACGCCAATTTCTGTGCCACTAATGATTTTTTCTCGACATTTTAGCCAAGGGGCCTAGCCGGGGTTCCATATGAAATGTACCCCTAAATCGATTTGGACCGCATATGCGCCAAATTGTAGCACTTCATTAAAAACCAAGCTTCCCCGAATTTTAACCTCCTATCTTTACTATTACGCTGGGAATTCGAGAAAACATGATTTTCAGTTTTTTCGCGATTTCAACCCCATTTTTACTCTGAAAAATGTATGAAAAAAATTTTGAATCTGGCGGACATTGACGCGCATGTCGCAGAACGTTTTCAGATTTTTTAGTGCCAAACTCAATCCGTTAAAAATCTTTAAAGGCGTAAATTGGCGATTTCCGATAGAATTCGTAGAGTCACGAACTTATTTCTTACAGTATGAACATTGAACTTATAGCGATCCTCGATTATTTGTAATTTTTTCAGATTTTTCGCAGGTGCGCCGTTAAAAAAAAATGGAAAATCGATTTTTCAATCTTTTTTCATGGAGAGATTAATTTAATTATCTGGACTACACATTGTCGCGATCTTAGGATATTCCGATACAATCACAAATACTTTCTTCAATTAAAATAAAAATTTAAAGAAAATTTTAATTTTTGGGGAAATGAGTGAACGAATTTATTTTTGATTTTATAACATCTCAGCTTTAATAACTTTTTAAAAAAATACACTTTTCCTCATTCTAACCTCGAAATCGCAACTTCGTTGCGCTTTCTCGGCTCTCATGAGGAAAAATTATGTTCGATACTTTTGACGAAACTCGTTACAGCACTCGCCTTCGGCTCGTGCCGTAATCCTCTCGTTTCGTCAAAAAAGCCTTTGTGTACTCGTGTCGAAATGTACTATTATAAAAAAAATACAAGGTCATGGTAAAGCAAAATACAGAATATGTACACAGTCTTCATTGCTGTCATCATTAATGACAGGATTGACTCGTTCAGTCTCAAAAATCTTACTTAATACCTCAGCAGAACTTATAATTTTTTCAAGGTATCGCGCATTGGATAAGTGATAAATCATTGCTCCTACGTGTGATCAACACCCGCCAGTACGACTTCCATTCGCACATTCGCAATAATAGCGCTTAATTCTAGAGTGCGGGACGTAATCGGTTCCATATCTAAATAACACAACGTCAAATAACATAACGTCAAAATAACACACGTCAAATAACATAACGACAAAATCACACACGTTAAAATAACATAACGTCAAAACAAATAAGTATTCTAATCCTGTTCCAAGAGGACGGAGATGTTTATGAATATATATGGGGAATCGCACACAACATTCGCTTGTAGTACGGTATATTATTTTGGCAAATTTTATTTTGACGCTATGTTATTTTGCACGTGTCATTGTTGTGTGTTATTTTTGCAAATAATAACATTTACGAGTGTTATTTTGACGTGTCACCACGTAATCAATGTAGCATTTGTACGTTTTGCTATTTATGTGTCGCGATCTGACTTACAATTGAAGTATATTGCTTTTTTTTTTTTTTTTTTTTTTTTTTTTTTTTTTTTTTTTTTTTGCGATAATGAAGACCAATTATTATCATCAATCATTTCTGCCAAGCTTGAGTCAGTTGGTATGATCCAGTAAATAGAATTTTTAGCCCATTCTCGGTTTTTCGGGAAAATCGAGGTGGTCCGTCGATATAACTTGTTGAAACGAAACTTTTCGTCTGCTCCAACTTCCAGTTTTAGCTTCCAATGCCAAGGTATTCTCTATTCCCTGCTGTGACTGCACTTGGGCCAGTATTTCATTACAAAGAACTAAATCTGAATTTAGTCGCTTACCAAATGTATTATTCAGAAAGCAAGCTATTCTACAATACAAGCCAACTTTAGGAAGCAGCTTACTGTCCATTTTATGATGGAGAAGTCGATACTTTTAATCAATTATGTCGTGCACCGCTTCAACGACTCAACGAACTTTGGTTACCTTTCAGAAGTCATTGGATTCGGTGGTTGTGAGCTGACTCCGTTTTCCTTTAAGTGCAGGTATGAGTATAGTGTAGCCTCGCTCTTCCAGATGGTCCTTAACGTCTCGAAAGCCTCTGTCCATGATACAAATGTCGCCTTCCCTGAGGAGGTTTCCTAAACCATTCGGATCTTCCAGGGCAATTTTCATTATCTGAGCGTCATTTTTATTAGCGTAAAATGGTCCAAGCATTTCGACAATGTAGCCATTGGTTGTACAGATCGTAAATGGTTTACATAGATATGGCTTTTTTTTACCAGAGTAGGATTTTCGCTGGTATTCGTTGTTCTAACTCTTCTCGTGAAAAACGTATGTTCCATTGAAAATCAATGCTAACTGATTATGGATGTTAAACAACTGCTTGGCAACAACAGATGTTTCCTTCTCGATTAGCTCATTTTGAGAAAGAGCTGCAAATCCAAGGTGCAAAGGCAATTCATCTTTTTCAAACGAGCTCATAACTGACTAACAGAATTCGGACACCTGCTCCTCTCGTTGTAATCACAGAATTGGGAGTTTGAATGAAGTTTTTTTATTTCATAATCTGGTAGTTTAGGAAAAATCATTTAGTACGTATTTTTTATTTTTTTATTTTTTTTTTATTTGAATAAAAATTGCCGCTAATATAACAAATTGAAAACTACAACAATATGACGTCACAAATGTTACGCTATATCTATATATATCGAAATCCGTGAAATTAAATTGCCTATAACATGTGCATCTATCAGTTTTAACGAAAAATAAAAAATACGTCCTCATTATTTTTATTTACTCTACATTATGCGCTCGACTGATTAAAAAAAATTAAAAATAAAATTCCTGCAAACTCCCAATTGTGGCAGTGGTAGCATTTGAATTGCCAGTGCGCAGTTTAAAAAGGGAAACCACAAGAGCTTGTGTGACATCTCTGCATTGAGTGTGATCTCTTCATCCAAGTCATCATTTGACGAAGTTCTACGAGATTCTCCGAAGTCAAGCCTGTGAATATCTTCAGTCGTTCTTTCGAGAGAGTGAAATCGCCTATTTTGTCTTTGATAGTAGATTCACTATTATAATGATAGATATTTGAAATAATCTCGTAGCTCGTTAACGTCGATTGTACTGGTATTTGAAGGCATACGCAGATTTCTTACATCTTTCTCAAACAGGCGGTTCTTGATCACGCGGCTTGGACAGCGCCGATTTCCTCTGGAGACATATAGTCGTCTTTTAATAAATACCTGTTTTCTGGCTTGATTAGGTACATTCATAATTTTTTTTGTCGACCCACACACGAAGCAATACCTATGGCTTGAAAGAACCCTTGAAAGTTTCAACGCACTCAATTGGTGGTCGATTATCGGGTTGCGTTAGTTGCACAACAAATGTCATATCTTCTCTCGACGAATCTGATGGTGTGGTACTTGATGCTAGAGTAGATTGATATATTTTTTCAGGCGACGATAGTTCAGGCTGCGATCGTGGCTCAGGTTGTGAAGGCGAGTGAGGCTGCGACGGTACCTCATGTCTCGAAGGTTTTTGAGTTCAACAGTTACTAGAAGAAAGACCAGCGATTGCTTCATTTTCCTCAGCCGTGTCCTTGCCTTTTCTATACTTGAGAATGCAACACTTGTTACATAGTACGTCACCAACGGCTATCACTTTTTTAAGAATTCGCGACCAGTTGTCTACTTCAAGATCCATATTTGCAGTTTTTCCTGACCAGATTAATTCCGGAGTGGAATATCACATTTTACGCATTTTGTCAATCTTATTTTATTTTTAAGGACTCCTTTCCGACTTGTCATTCTAAACATACACATAAACAAACGTAATAATTTAGAGATTATAAAATATAATGTGTATGTCGATATTGCTGCGGTTATGTATGACTGATTGGTATTCGTGTATAAATACTCACTTGTTCCGTTCAGCGATTATATAATTACAAGTCCAGAAACTTAGAATTAAACACAAAATTACCCAAAAGTTATGAGTCCGTGTGAGGTGTATAAACTGTGAAGTGATGAAAAAATATAATCCTACGTGTCTGCAGTAAGCTAGGTTCAGACGAAATAGTTTTATTTTGAATATCAACCACCGGATGGCGCATTACAAACTTCGGAAAAATACAGGAAACGAATTAATAAAATTTATTTTTATTCGCGATGATTCAATTCGTAAAGTGATACAGAGCGATCATCGTCATTATATTCATTGCCAAAAACTCCAAACTACAAAATGTATTCAGTGGTTTGTTTGGAAAAAGATTGAAAAATCGATTTAAAAATTTTTTTTTTTAATGGCGCATCTTTGCGAAAAATCTGAAAAAATTACGGAAAATCGAGCATGGCTATATGTTCATACTGTAAAAAAATAAGTTAGTCACTCTACGAATTCTATCGGAAATCGACAATTTACGCCTTTAAAGATTTTTAACGGATTGAGTTTGGCACTAAAAAATGTAAAAAACATTCTACGACACGCGCGTCAATGTCCGTCGGATTTAAAAATTTTTCCATATTTTTCAGAGTAAAAATGGCGTTGAAATCGCGAAAAAACTGGAAATTACGTTTTCTCAAATTCCCAGCGTAACAGTAAAGATAGGAGGTTGAAATTCGGGTAAACTTGGTTTTTAATGAAGTGCTACAATTTGGCACACAAGCGGTCCAAATCAGTTTCGGGGCACATTTCATATAGAACCCCGACTGGGCCTTTTAGGTTAAAAAGTTCTACACTCATAGAATGTATGCAGCTCGGCATTTCCGAGATATTTATTGTATAATTACACCGAAAAAAAACGTTAGTTGAAAAAAAAATCATATCTCGGCCATTACTAGTTATATGTAGCCGTAGTAAAAAAAAAAAAAAAAAGTATTTTAAAATGCCTTGCCTAATAGACCACTTATTAAGGAGGTGAGAAACATACTTTCGCCATTAGTGAACCGAAATAATTAAATTAATTTCAGCAACCAGGAAGAAAAAAATTCGACCACGATCAACTGCGTTGTGGATCGCGGTGATGGATTTTCAAACGGCACAACGGCGAATCAGTCTTTAGCAGCTAAGGACGATCCTTTCTCATCGAGCAAAGCGAAAGAAGCCTTCGGCACATCGAATGATGGAGATCCGTTCGCTAGTGCGTTCGATTCGCAGCCTTCGAGTGCTGTAAGTTGAAGAAGAAAAAAAATAATCTCAGTATCTGTCGTAATTCGTAGCGCCTTTGCAAGTCTCGTTTTATTGAATCATTTCATTCGTAAACGACCAATCATGGACCGACAGCATACCGCGATGATTCCTGAGAGTTTCGCGAGTGATCCGTTCGCATCGATTAAACAAGATCCGTTCGACCCGTTTGGCGACGGAAAGATAAAGGAGGAAAAGTCAACCTCTGATGGAACACCGGTTCGTAATTCCATTAACAACATCCTTTTTTTTTTTTTTTTAATGTCATTAATTTTTATTTTCTCGCTTGATCTTCTTTCAGTCCTCTGAATCCGGAAAATTTGGAAGAAAATTTTTTAATTCTTTTTTTTGCAAGACTTGCAACTTTCTTAACTTTAAATTTTACATCGTAAATTTAATTTTGCGTGAAAAAAAGATGGTGTAATTACGACACTCATGGTTACTCGTTTTTGAGGCGTGCATTTTTGTAATGTTCATTTCTTTCACCAAGTTCATTTATTATTACGACGGTAAAAAAGACTTAAAAAAAATTTTATAACATTTTCTCGCTTTATGATTTTGCCCAATACTTTTGTTCGTGATCTATTTTGCATAAACCGAAATTGGAAAAGTGAAACACGATTTGTTATTTGGTTCATTGACATCGGTGCTTAATATATCGGATTTCGTAAAATAAGTCTATGTAGCACAACTAGGGTGTGACGATTCCTAATAAACTGTATTTTTATATAGCGATGTTAAATTATAACGTGATTCGAAAATTTTTCGTTCTTTTACCTACGCGAGATATCTGTGAAAATGACAGGTATTATTGTAGTATACGAAATCGGTCGCGAAACTCTGCTAGCTACATTCATTTGGTCAGTCAATCATAATAATTTCACACGATAATTGCATAATTTTGTAAAAAAAAAAACCAAAAACTCATTGTCATTTTTCAACCCAGTAGACCTTTGCCATTTGCTTGACACATACCTCGTGGTTAAAAAAAAAGTTTCATTTTACGCAGAAATTATGTTGAAATAAATTTGACGTCACATTTCATTTGACGAAAGCTTTACTGTCATTCTACAACATTGTGTATGCAAGACGATTTAGTCACAAATGAAAGTCTACAAGATCTTGATTTAGAGGATTGGATGTTTTTGACCGCTCACAAATATATGTAATTATTTAGTTTTGGCGTAATTTTTTTTCACGCTTAAAGATTCTACTCTGGGACAATAATAATCATGTAATGTCAAGATTTTCCACAGCTATCAAGCACAGATTTATTACGATCGCTGATTCTTATTTGATAGTTTTTTTTTGTGCATGAAAAACGGTTTCTTTACAAATTGCTGGGAATATAATGAGGTATCATTTAGAAGTGGATAAACAATAATACATCACATCTTTCAGCGTACTGAGTTAAGGTAGTCTTTGTACTTCGGTGCCTGTTGAAGAATTTCATGAATTGGATATATTTTAATCCTGAACACTTTTTTTTTAAGACTGCAAAGTTTCGGTTCATGTCGCCGACTTCTTCCGCAAGAAATTTCGATTTTAAAACCGCCGTTTTAGCGCAGCGTATACGATAATATCAGCATACCACAGGTTCAATTAAAAAACGAATCAACTTAAATACTGGGAGAAATGATTCATTTGATAATCAATTTGTTCACGAAATTATGAGCTTTCGATAGATTGCATTACAAAAAAAAGTAGGGTCGTGTGATGTTTGGCAAAGAAATTTTGAATCGATGATCAGCTGATAGTCCTCTGCTACGAGTGTTGTAGCAGATTTATGCAGATTTTAAGTATTTATCAATATCAAACTCTCCGCCCCTATTATTACCGTACGGGATGAAATTATATTTCTCAAAATTAATTAAGAATTATGTTGATACAAGATGTTATATACAATAATATACTTATTTCAAAACTACCATCGGTTTTGAGGTCAGCTGAGATAAAATGATTCAATGGACTAGTAAAATAGCTGACGAAAAATCGAAATTACCGTAAAAAAATTGATGCGCGTGCTGAAAAAAACCTCCACAGTTATTATAAATTCTGACAGCTACTTTTACATGTCAGATTTTATAGCTTTCTGCTTTAGTTTTTATGGGATAGTTAGATAGGAGACAATTATGCTTTATTAATGCGCCTTTATTTCTGATTCGAAGTACAGTGTTCGAGCGGTACAACCGTTTTGCTCGATGACGACAGCTCGTGTTTGCCCGTTCCACGCACGCACACATACACATACCCGAACGACGCTCACACACACATACCGTCTTACGCATAACGTTACAGGGAAACTACAGTTTTATTGCTAAAATAAAAAAATGATCAGTCAGCCACAAGGAGTACCCAAATCGGTAGGAGTATAAAAACTGGGCAAATTAGAACTCACATTGCTATTTCCCTTACCTGATTTGACTTACGAAGCAAGAGGATTTTGCAATGTTCGCTTTCTCACAAAAGAAACTTTGTAAGCCAGATCAAATAATGAGGAAACAATGTGCGAGTATCTATTTTTTTTTTTTTTTTAAATTTGTATTATTGCATTTGTATTATTGCATACCTCTTCGGGGTTTCACGTCCCTTCCATTTTTATTCCAATTTCCATTCTATTCTTCCCTGCAGAGTGTTGTCCGCAGCCACTGTTTCCTAATACACTGCTGTATTGCATTTGTACGAGGGCACAGGGAAACTGCGGAAAACCTCGCCAATTCAGGCGGCTATATTTGACTGAGTTTCAGTTGCATTACCATCAAAAATTCAGAAAAACTGCCTTCTGCTCAGGAGTCGGCGTTCAAGTTAGTGCACGGTTAAGCATTCAACGATCTCAGTATTGGCCGCGACCAATACTGTGTAATATTGGAGACCGCTGAAGTCCCATACCGACCGCGCGTCCACAGCTGTCGGTTAATATGCGAGTTTATCATTTGCACGGATTTTATTAAGTTTTTTTAATCGACATTTTACTAACTCTTTTTTCAAGCCCAATATCGAATCTGCTTGTCTCTAAGTTTATTTGTGTGGCATGTGCCTCCTGGATAGTAGTAAATTTACGAAAAACACCGCGAACGTATAATTTCCCATAATAATTTTAAATTATAAATTAATTGAATATTTCATAAAATCCCAACCCTTTTATCGATTGTCGCCAAATTCAATACCAAACTAACTTGTCTCCGAGCCTAATTATACAAGAATTTTCGACCCAACTGAAAATTTACGAAAGTTAGAGTGATCAGACATTTTTATCCGTTAAAATTCTACTAAAATTAGAAATCCGCAACACTTCCTTTCTCATTATTTGATCTCGTTCACTAAGATCTCTCTAGGGGTAAAAGAGTTTATCAATTGTGGCTTCCTTATCGAGGAACCTTGTTAGTGAGATAAAATATTGAGAAAACATGGTACAAGTCTCTAATTGGCACGATGTTGTGCTTCCTGGTAGAGGAAGCTTTATGATACACACCTTTTTGTTTGAGTGATCAATGCTGATCTTTTTAAAAGATGCCAAAACCTCGGAAAATATTATTTAGAAGAAGAAGTGAATGTGTGACTCCGTGTGTGTATGTGCGCGCGTGCGTGTGTTTTAGTAAACTCAGTACCACGAGACGGTCGAGGGGGTTTTGTAAATCGAGGACAACGAGATTGATTGAAGGGGTGTATTCAACTAAGGACACCGAGAAAGATAGGCTTTATTAAACTCGGGACAATGAGAATGACCTTTGGCACATAACCAAAGATAATTTCGATAACCAAAGATAATTCGAATCATCTTCTTTAGAAAAGGAGATCCAAAGGCAAGGAAATCAATAACCGCGTTTAACAAACCCAGGACAACGAGGACGAGCTAGTTCATTTGAGCTAAGACAACGAGAATGATCTTTAGTGAATGACGCAAGACAAACGAGACCGATGCCCGCGCTTATTAAACCCCAGGCCATGCAAACGTGCGCGGATACGAAGCTCGTTAAGGTAGTCCTAGCGTTTTGGCACATAGTGCAGAATCGCATGAAATTTTGGTATGTTAATCTTAAAGCACCCTGCAATGCACCTACAAAGTTTGAGTGTACCTTAAGGATGTATCGGACGTACCTTCCCAACCAAAAGTGACTTTCGTCGACAATATTGCATACTTCATGATAAGATAAAAATCGAAAAAAATTCAACCACAATAAAGATGATAGGAAGATTACTTTTTAATAATAATAATGCCCAAAAGTTATCAATAAATTGTTAAAACAAAACATTGTTTAACAAATTTTTACGGAATGTTTTTTTTTGTCATGTGAAATGAATTCGTTGATTTTTTGGACTACGCATGAATTTTTTTTTAATTTTCTTATCATTTTGATATTTCGGTTTTCGGAAATTTGTAAAGGTTGTATTTACGAAACTATTCGTTCAATGCCCTGGAAACTTCTTAATTGTAATATACAACGTTTTTACGAAAACATATCCAAAATTCACGATTTTTCCTTCATTTTTCAAAATTAAAAAATTTTCGAAAACCGGAATTTCAAAATGATAAGAAAATTTAAAAAAAAATTCATGTGTAGTCAGAAAAATCAACGAATTCATTTCACGTCTCAAAAAAAAACTTTCCCTAAAAATTGTTTTGTTTAAGGGGGTTCTTAACCCAGAGAAAAACGGTAAGAATGATTCTAAAATTTGAGAGGATGTTTGTGCTGGTACTAGGAATACACCGTAATTATTTCAGATTTTTTGACCACGTAGTTGAGGAGAAAAAAAACATTAAATATGCCGCTTATGCGTGGGCTCTTATGGGAGAAGTATTCCAAGCTATGATTGAAGATTATTTTAGGAGTGAAAAAACGGTAAAATTTCCCTGAAGAGCCGTTTAAACGATAGATTAGAACTTCATAGATATAATTTGCCCATGATGAAAGTTTTTCACCGTACCGAGTTTGAAATATATGTACTTGTAAACAGAATTGAGCGTGAGTAATGGCAAATTAATCAAATGAAAACGTATTTGGTGAAACAAATGCCGAACGCAACCTGCCCCGCACGTCGCCCGCGCCGCGCCGTCACGTTCCCCTTGCAGCACCCAATTGATGTTAAGAACCTCCTTAAACTATTTATTGAAAACTTTTTGGCATTATTATTATTCAAAATTAATCTTCTTATCGTCTTTATTGTGGTTGAATTTTTTTCCGAATTTTATCTTATCATAAAGTATGTATGTAATATTGTCGACGAAATTAACTTTTGGTTGGGAAGGTACGTCCGATACATCCTTAACGACGTTTTCAACGAGAAAAATTGGGTTAAAAATCACGATTTTAGCATAGCGACCATATAATAGGAAGAATCATGACCGCGCGGAGATTACCTCGAAATTCATACCCTAATATAGTCGAGAATCACAACCAAACGCTCATTTTGTTTTAAAACTATTGAGGATTCAGATTTTCACTGAAAAACATAAGCTCAACTGATGTTTGAAAAAGATTTTACGAGTTTTCGGTAGCGAAATGATATAATATCGTCAGACGGTCTCAACATGGTTGACGCACCTGAGACTTGGCAAAGCTGCAACTGAAAGTGACGTAGCAGCTTGAACGCGGGCTATGCAAATTTCGGATCGTTGACGGAAAATCGGGCTAATTAGTTTGTTCACGGAAACAATTGCAAACTGGAAATGAATATACTTGGAGATTTGAATTACACGTAAATATTATGTGTATTATATACATAAGCTGAAAAAAAATATTTGTGAGGTTAATATAGAATTATTTGGGAAACGACATTCAAAGACAGGCCATAAATGCCTATTGTGGAATTTCATTGATTACCTCGAAAAATAAAAGTGACCCATAAATTCATAGAAATTCTTCATTAAAATGCCGTGCTCGGCGTGAACATTGTGTCTCTTCATGATAAATTAAAATTCGTGCAGACAAGAAGATACAAAAACTAATTTTTAGGTTACGGTGGGACAACAGTTAATCGCTACCATGGAGACGGTTGCTCCGATCGCGCCAAAGCGATGCGTTATTTATTGCCAAGACTCTGATAGCAACGGTGAGGTAGTGATTCAATTTCAAGACAAGAAAGTAAAAAAAAATTTACAGAGAAAAACATCTTGTTATATGGCTCTTAATTCGTCATAGCATCATACGTAAATATTTCTACTGTTATATTTCACTATTTGAGGTTTTTCCAAACTCGGAATAAAAAATAACGCTTCACTTGAATCATCTGACGCTAGGACTACCTTCATACTTGCGCTTGTTCTCATTAAATCGGATTGCATTGCACGATCATTGTCTTTGGTTATTATGTAATTTCATTGTCGTTCTCCTGGGTTTCATGCTTGCCATCGCCATCCCACATGGAAATTCGTCCACTCGTTCGCTATACTATGTAACGGGATTCCTACTTGTTATTCAATGACCTGAACGTGATCTATACCAAATTACTAAATCACAATACATCTTAAATTCACGAACGGTTTTTTTAAAAAATAACGCAATTAATTGATCAAAGTCGCATAAGAGATGGGTTTCGGGTAACAGACAGATTTTGTTAATTACCACCGAGCAGTAACGAGCGGTATATTTATTTTTATCTCCCGACGACTACAACACAAGCTTATAAACGAGGTATCACGCTTGGCAATGAGACACCGACGGCTCAGGAATTACTTCCGACCGTGGTAGAAGGAAAGCATTCTTGAGCGAGTAAGAACGAAGCGGGGGCTCGGGAAAATCTTTGTAATCATTTATTGGGTGCCGTAAACCACCTGCACGTATCGTGTCAGTCTTGGTCAATACTGGGATGGGTGATCGCTTAGCCTAGCACTGGGTTATGATAGAATTATGAGCGGGAGACAGTTTTTCTGAGTTTCTGGCGATAATACTGTAGAGATTCGATAAAATGTGGACGCCTGTATCGGCCAGGTTTTTTGGAGTTGCCCGGTGCTCTCGTACAAAAGCGATACAGTAGTGAATTAAAGGAAAGAGTTGCTTCGGAAAATACAAAATTAAAAAAATCGTAAAAAAGCGTGCACATTAGAAATTTGCACTTACAATAATTAGGAAGGAATGTGCAAAATTTCTAATTTGCACGTTTTTTTCCGAATGTGATTTCAATAATGCAAAGGTACTACAGGCTACAAAGTTTCGTGATTGTTTGAAGGATACGGTGGGTAATAACGAGTTTTTAACCATAACATTTGCGAAATTTCATAACATCTGAGACGGTTTGTCAATTATCGCCAAATTCAACATTAAACATTACAATATCTGAATCACTGGACCGATTTACGGTAAATCCAATACCAACCATCCTTTTATGATATTCTAATCATGACAAATTTTATATAAAACATCCTTGTTCCATAACATATTCGTGTAAAAAGTTTTGGCTCGTTTGTCTAAAGTTTACAAAAGCTAAAGCGCTAACAGAAATTATTCGACAATTTAAGAATCTTATAAAATCCGGACTCCTTAAGGTAGACTTCCGAGGCTGGCGGCGGGGAATAAAGCCTGGAGCACACAAAACGACGTGTGCAGTTTGCCGTCACACACACCAGCCAGGGACGTGCCGGTCGGACACTAATATATGGCTATGATTGGCTGAGGTCCATGTACCAGTGTCTGATCGGCGCCTCTCTGGCTCGTGTGTGTGACGACAAACTGCGCACGTCGTTTTGTGTGCTCCAGGCTTAAGCAGGAACATAGGCGCGGAGCAAGGTGAGCGGGCACGCATGAAACAAGAGGGAGAGTCGGTCCGCTCACGGCGCTGGTCGACGGATATACCTCCATAACAAAACCGTATATCCTCTTCAGCTTTTACGCGAATATTCCTATGATACTTATCTACGTTACTTTAGTTTTTTGGTCAATTTTCGACACTCGTCTAGGCGGTACAGCGAAAACCATGTCGTTAGGGTATGACTGGCGTATACTTTATTACGTCTTAATCAGGCTCATTTTGTATTCAATTATCTCGAGTTTGAAACGGTAAATCTCTTTGTAACTTGCACGTACGTTTTTTTTTTTTAGATAATATCTTAATTAACATACGTGCAAAGATTGAAAGATTTCCCAACACATTGATTCCATGTACCACATGATAAAATATACACGGCCCTAGTGGTCATATTATGCAGCGAACTTTTGATTGAGTCTGTACAGAAATTACTGTTACACATGGAACCGTGCATATTCAGATACATTCACACCATAGAATATGCAGCTTATGCTCTACACGTAATGGCTGCTATAACTTTGACATCAAATATCTCGAGTTAGGAACGGTCAATCTGCTTCAAATTTCATGAGAAGTTGGGTACTAGCATTCTCTTCGTCCACTATAAATTTTAAGGGAGTAACCTCGGTAAATCAATTAACAAACAGAAAATTACGAAAATTTGCAGAGATGTCAAAACCTTTCCAAAAATGACTCAGTTAAATTTTTGTAATCTTTGGTTGACTTTGAAAGGAGATACAGTCCGACCTCCCAATAAGAAACCAAAAGCCCCCAAGGGGAAGAGTTTTCCCTAGAATTCGGATACACCCACCAGGCGCGCGCTCCGCACTCACTACCTTTGTCTATCTCTCTCACTCTTTTCCCCATGCGATCCTCTCGATGAGAAACTCTCGAAAGAGTTCCAGTTTGTTTACATCGCCCATGCAAAAACGCACACACACACACTCACGCACGCACGCACACATTAAATTACACTACAATGTTAACTCTATTTTGCCCGAATAATCTCTCCCAGGCTGGTTTCTTCACCAGAGGTTCGCGCACAAAATTCTCGAGCTCGGAGCTCGAGTCGTAGTGGGGGAAGTGCTTGAGCGCGAAACTGGGGAAGGTTTCTTATTGCCGGGTTTCTTATTCGGAGGTCGGACTGTATTAATAATTTCATTTCGAAGCTCTTAACATGGGGTCTTATGGGAATCTGTGATTTTTACACATATTATCATTTATCAAGTTGGAATTAACAAACAGATTTCGACAAAATTTTAAGGAGATGTAAACGAATATCCCATGGACATTTTTCTCTTTCCAAAACACGTAAAGCTTGCTTGTGTTAGGAGAAATAACTTTTTAAAAAACAAGATTTTCGAGCAATTCACAAACGTGATAACACGACAGCCTCGCATCATTTTTAAAGTCGTCGTTTAGGTTAGAAATATTTCTTTTCCCGTAAACACTGGGAATCGATTTGCCCACTTCACTTTGTCGCACTCGATTATCATAAATTTTTTTGGAAAATTTTTTTCTTCTCCAATAATACCTGTTTTCGCTCATTTTTCAAATTAATAATACACACAGAAACCGCTCGCCGGCTGCTTCAGTGTCCTATACATAAGTATTATACTTGTACGTGTGCACGTACACTAAAGCAAGGGATGCGATGTTGCCAAATTGTATACTACGTTAATCAAGTAGAAGATTAAAGTTCTCTGACTTACGTCATACCGAGGGTACTTCCTTAACAAATTCTCATTATAAACGCATTTGCACGAGGATTACCTTAAGCGATTCGCGCCAAATTCGATACCAAACATCCTTGTCCCCAGCCTAATTGTTTAAAAAAAAATTAGCCCGATATCTCAATATTTGCGAAAGTTAGAGCAACCACTGATATTTTTTGATAATTTCAAAATGATATAAAATTTGTAACTTTTGAGGAAATTTGACGAAATTTGCATTGAAAGAAGGGGTTGTACTGCTTTTCTTGTCTATAAAAAAAGCAACGGTGTAGCTCAAACCATTCTCAAGTTACACCCACATACGTCCAGAGATTTCTTATACACTGTAAATCGCTTAACTGCCCGCTTTAGGACGGATAGGAGAGGGAAATCGGGCAGTTAACCGTCTCCTACACGTCTGTCCGTGTGGCGGAGTAAAAGCTGGAGGGTGCAGTTAACCGGCGGGCAGTTAAGCGATTTTCAGTGTAAATATGATTTTGAGACATTTTGACGTATTTTAAAAACTCTGGCATGAAAATTGCGATATCTTTTCATGAAAACACAGTTTCCTCTATGAGGAAGCAAAATTAGAGTAAAAAAAAAAATTACCTCTTATTATTATCATAATTGCTTGGTCACTCGTTCAGCATTTACATATGAATATTGGATATTCTATCAGAAAACAAAGAAAAATTAATTTTCAGTTGATGCTATTTAAAACGAGCGATAACTAAGCTTTTAAGTGGTAAAAATGACCACAACCGCGAACGTACCATTTTTTTTTTTAATTTTGACTTATTTACGTCGCAAAGCATTGTTCATTTTTTTAAATGTCCGATAGAACTGGTAAAAAAATTAAACAATCTATATCGCGCTATAGACGCAAAAAGTTAAGTATTTTCTTCTCGATAACCGGCTGCATAACAATTGATCCCAGGACAAAATATCCCGCGATAAAATATCCCTGTAACAAAATATCCCCCGACCAAATATATCCGTGAGAAGAAAAATTACTGAACAAACATTGTACACACGGATCAACAAGAAAAGTAAATATTTATTGCCGACACAATATAATGATATGGGGATAATAATCAATAATCATCATCTCTCACTATCTCACGAAAAAATGAACACGATTTTTCTGGCTAGCGATAAATTTTAACGGCATTTCGAAACTACCAACCACACGATAATACAATGCCTCGCAATAATGTCACACGATAATAACAATGCCTCGCTCATCACTGTAAAATATTTTGCATATATGTATATGGGCCATTCCACCAAATATCAAGTAATGTTTGGGCCCTAAAAATTTGATTTGTCTCAAATTTTTTTCTCGCATTTTGTGCATCAAGATTGGTAAATTCACCAAGTTTTAGCCCAATAGGACGTGCTGTTCACGGGAATGCGATATCCAATTTCAAGGACAAAATTTCAATGCAAATTTTTATCGTATCTTTATCGTCACAAAAAAAATGTGAAAAAATGTAAGTTTTTCGAATCAATTTTTTATTTTTCGTTATTTTCTCGAGATCTACCTTAAAAACACGTTTCTTTCACAAAAAAAAATAGCAATCTTTCATGAGGCTCAATATTTTATCATTTCGTTCAATTTTTTATCTGAAAGCTGAGATTTTTCAGTAAGTAACCCACATATTTAGAGTGGGACGGCTGCGCGGTCTCGCGTAAACAGCATTCAACCATTTGAGACTCAACGATATATAGCTATGATATCCACCCTAAAAAGCATCTCTGACGAAAAAACCTTCCATCGAGTACATTGATGAGATCATCGCCCATCAAAATACGTTAGCCAGCCAGAAAAGTGTCTACAAACGTCCCTACAAAAATATGTACATTCAGAAATTCGTCTTTCATCTACCAAGTAATTGAAATCAGATACTGCGAATCGGGCATGCAACAAAATATTTCCAATTATAAATCAGCGAAAAAAAGATTCGAATAGAAACACATAATGGTACTTGCGGGCTGGTATGAGCAAGAAACCGAATTTTTCTTACGATATTTTTCTTGTACTATCGTTACGATATTTTTCTTGTACTATCGTTACGATAGCACGCATTGCGTACATTTTCTACTTAATATGTTTATTTTTTTCACTTGTTCATTGTGACAATTTTTTTTCATCGTACGATATTCACAGACATGTACATTCTTATTCCTACGATAAAACGCGATTTAAAAATTTTTGCAGATGAAAGACGAAATTTTTTATGCCTTATCGTTATGTACCAAAAGGTTGAACGCTGCTCACGCGAGACTACGCAGCCGTCCCACTCTAAAAATTTGGGTTTCTTGCTGAAAAAATCTCAGCTTTCAGATGAAAAATTGAAAGAAATGATAAAATATTGAGGTGTCTGAAAAATCACTTTTTTTTTTTGTCAAAAAAACGTGTTTATAAGGTAGATCTGGAGAAACTAATGGGAAATAAAAAATTGATTCGTAAAGCTGAGAGTTTTTCACATAAGAAAAGTATTTTTTTTTTTACATTTTTATTGTGACGCTAAAGATACGATAAAAATTCCAATTTAAATTTTGTCCTCAAAATTGGATATCGCATTTCTCGTGAACAGCACATCCAGCTCAAACTTGGTGAATTTATCAATTTTGGTGCACAAAATGTGAGGAAAAAATTTCAGACAAATTAAATTTTTAGGGCCCAAACATTGGTTTATAATTGGTGAAATGGCCCATGTCATAAACACTGTAACGGAACCACCTTATCTCCGAGGAGATTTCTCCAGTATACTAGATATCCGTCGGGCGGCACAGAGCGGAAAAGTTTTTCTCATTTGGGATTTTTCACTTGGAAATCTTATAAGTTTGTGACCTTTACCATCTTTCAGATTCTTATTTCTACCCGTAATAATGAATTACCCGTAACGCGAGTATGATTCACGGTTCTCGGGACGCGTAGAGATACACTTTTTATAGAAGCGTCCACGTCTCATAGTCGTGTCATGCAAATCTCATCGACATGGAGTCAAAATTTTTTAAATGTGCTCCTTGTTCGCATTGTGGCTGTGGAGTGCCTAAACATTCTCTCTCTCTCTCGAGAAAATTGTACTGGCAGACGTGACTAAGTACCTGCGTACTAAGTACGCCCAAAAGTTATCAACAAATTGTTTAAACAAAACATTGTTCAACAAATTTTTAGGGAATGTTTTTTTTGTCATGTGAAATGAATTCGTTGATTTTTCTCCTACACATGAATTTTTTTTTAATTTTCTTATCGTTTTGAAATTTCGATTTTCGGAAATTTGTAAAGGTTGTGTTTACGAAACTATTCGTTCAATGCCCTGGAAACTTCTTAAATGTAATATATAACGTTTTTACGAAAACATATCCAAAATTCACGATTTTTCCTTCATATTTCAAAATTAAAAAATTTTTGAAAACCGAAATTTCAAAATAATAAGAAAATTTTTAAAAAATTCGTGCTGTAGTCAGAGAAATCAACGAATTCTTTTCTCGTGTCAAAAAAAAACTTTCTCTAAAAATTTGTTCAACAAGTTTAAACAATTTATTGATAACTTTTTGGCATTATCGTTATTCAAAATTAATCTTCTTATCGTCTTTATTGTGGTTGGATTTTTTCCGATTTTTATCTTATCATAAGGTATGCAATATTGTCGACGAAAGTCACTTTTGGTTGGGAAGGTACGTCCGATGCATCCTTACGGCGAGGTTAAGGCATGGTTAAATAACCTCTCTCACTCACGCGATCCCTACGGTTTTATCTCACTCATAATCTAGCCATCGCCATTCGTGTTTAGCATTGCCGTGCAATTTATAAATAACGAAAATGGCAACATTTCGTCGCTTGTTTGACATTGCGACACAGCACATTTTTTTCATAGTTATCGTTTCAAATCTAAATCTCCGATAAAAATATGATTCATCAATCGTAAAAGAACTATTTGATTTTATCGAAAATTCAATTCCGGAAATTTTTCAATTCATAAGTTTCGAATGTAATATAAAATTTTTGAGATAAGATATGAATATGGTTTGACGAACTTCCCGCTGTTCAGGCATTTGTTGAAAAGTTGGTCCTAATAAACAATTTTTCTTCTCATTTGTGTTAACTAGGCAATAAAAGATCCCTTCGGTGATGATCCATTTGCGAATCTTCACGCGCCAACCCGCGCCGAAAGTCCGAGTCCGGCGTTGCCACCGAAAAAAGCGAAACAACCACCACCACGGCCAGCACCCCCGAGACCAGCGAGCGCACCCGGAGGTCCTGGCGGTCCGTTACGGGCCGCACCAGCGCCACCGACGCCATCACCGACACCAGATCCGTTCGGAAACGCAAATTCCGATCCGTTTGCCGCTCAAGTACCGACAATCGACAACGCAAATGGAAATACGTTTATGACCAGTAGCACAACGGGCTTTGCTGACTTTGCTAACTTTGACTCAAAGGTACGAAAATTTAGTATATATTTTAACTTACATTTATTTTTTATTGATTCGTCATTATTTTTTGTTGTATTTACTTAATTAGTTGTTGATTGCCTGTTTATTGTTTATTTCATGTCCACGATTATTATTTATTTTAAAACTTTTTTGTATACTTTTCGCGGCTTCGAGATCACAGTGCTTCCACGTACGATCCCTATTCTCGATTTGGATTTTATCAGCACCAATCTGGATCATTAGTACGTTTCCTTTTTCCTGAATCGACTTTCCTATTTCCCCCCCCCCCCCCCCCCCATCCAAGTGTAGATATTAATTAATTATTCTTTTCGACAGTGTATGGGCTATAATTTTGCATAGTACGACGCAGTTATGAATTTTTAATATATCATAAATAAATTTCCTGTATCTTTAAAATTTCCAAATCCTTTGCCTAGGATTGTGAGAAGAACAAATGGCAAGACAAAAATCTGAGGGGTATAGAAATTGCACATATCTTGCGCTAAATACGAAATCTAGGTATTCGTAGAGTTATAAAAATATTAACCGTTTCGTTTCTAAAATTCATGCCGTGGAAATGACGTGCATGTCACTGTATAGACGTGCTCGATACATATTTCGGTTTCTGGATGGTTAAACGTGCAAAATATCTTATAAATATCCTTCATTGGTACTGAAAATGTTTAAAACCGTTTTTACGTTACGAATTGAGAATCTAAAAGTAAAATTTATGAACTCATTGGGGAGGTTTTAATTATGGAGCAAGCCACAGGGTTGTTTCTCAATTTGGAAATCTAATTAAACAATTGGTTAGTCATTTAATGAGATAATATGTTTGAAAATTGCGGAAAATGATTTGCCCCACTCCGAGTGTTACTTCCTGTAATATGAATGATTAATAGTCATCGAGCGAGGGCATACGAAGCGCCAAGTGGCCAATAATCCAACTAAGAATTTCCTAGATGTTTAAATTCGAAATGTAGCCGAAAATACAATAGTATTTCACAATTAAACATAACAGATAAATTTGTTCGACTTGTAAAATATACGGTCTGGTTTTCTGCTCCGTGGAATTTTTTTTTTCGAGGCACAATAAATTATCGAAAACTCGAGGCGGTTGTCGTTTGCCACGACGCTTTTCTCACCAACTGACAAGTTCATTTTATTATTAATTTCACGCACATCTGCCACTCTTTATCGGACCAGAGCGTACTGCTCGCCACTTCACTGCACTTTTTAAAAATATTTCCACCCTATTTCGTTGATGAACGAAGTAATCATTTCCAATATAGTATCGGAGACGCCAAGTTCGTGATCACGGCTATATGACAGTACATGCTATGTATTTCACAGTTCCGGCTACTAACGCTAGGTTCGCTGGTCACGGTTGTCGGTAAGAGCGGAGAAGCAGCAGTGATGGCGTAAGCGTAAAGTGAGCCCTGAGATAAAATAAGCTTTGAGGGTCAATGGGGGCGATCGGGGCCCTTCATGAAACATGCACCACCACTGTAACATTTACATGCTACCCTATCGACATCCGTAACTTTTTGCTGAATGCATTGGTTGACATATCTGCCGCAAGCGGCGCTAACTTCGACATGCATTTTTTTCAAATTTTTCCGCGAGAGGCGCTACCCTCGATTCTGAGTTGGTCACGTGTGCTCGATGACTCTTAAAGCAAACATCGAATAGAATAAACTGAGAGTAGAGAAACGGAAATTAGAGTGCAGAGTACATTTAGGGTACAATCGTCTTGGTTTATTTAGGATCGGTGAGGTTGGTTCAGATTCACTTGGGGTAGATTGGAATTATTTAAGCATAAATGAAATTGTTGGGATTATTGTGATTAGATAGCATCTAATGTAATTTATTCGCAGATTTTTGAACGACCTCGAAACATATCTCGCCTGCAGTACCGTAGAATATCTCATGTACTTTTTAAAAATGAAAACAATCTAAAACAAATCGAACCTAGCACCAGCCAACAATAAGTCAACGTTAAGCTATTCAGACATAAAAAAGTAAGGACGTTCTTGCGTTCACATCTTTCGTGTAGTTAGAAATTACCGCGAGATGACACATTTTTAAGAGTAATCTTTAAGCATTTGGAATCCCGTGAAATACCTCGTACATATTATTGAGTATACTTTTGGCTTCCTTACAAAGAAACCTTGCTGAACGATAAAAACGAATAACAGATCAATTTTCAAACTTTATTTGCAAGGCTGTGTTTCCATTTCTTCAGTTTGATCGGCGAGTATCCCGATTTTTCGAAAATTCTACTAGTTGCTTCGCTTATCGGTATTTTGCAAAAATCCAATATTCTATAAAATGTATATCCATTTATGGATTTTTATGAAATTTAATTAAAAAAAAAAGAACATTCGATCGTGCATTATTTGTGTTGAAAAGTTTAGCTCTACTGCTCCGAGGTTCCTCAAGTTACAGCATTTATTTACAAATATATATTTTTCAAAGAATGAAAACTTTATCATCGAAAAATTTTCAATAGTTATCAGAAAAATCTGGAGAGATCAAGGAATTTCAGACTCAATGGTACAACCATATTTAGAGGTATAATCTAACTTTGTTCAAGTCACAATATGATATCGATATCTATTAAGGGAAAAGATTAAGAATTAGTGAATAGATACACTAGGACCTCGATTTAATGGCCCTCGATTTAATAAGAACAGTCCCCACCATGTCGCATTTATCGATCGGGTTTTCGCGTGGTGGGAGATGGTGGGGGACGCTTAAAGTCTCCCCGATCAGGCCCGTAGCACGGAGTGCCTATGCGCAGATACAGCATGGGCGGGCATACGCTACCTCGATTTAACAAGGTGCGATGCGGAGCCGGTCCCGCCACTGGCCGTTAAATCGAGGTCCTAGTGTAAATGGCCGTTGAAATGGGTCCATTTGCAGCATTCGAAGATAAAATGTGCAGAAATACTGATCACACTAGATGGAAACTGCAATTCTTATGGGAAAAAAGTCAACAAAAATTTGTTGTAATTTTTGTTTATTATAAGTATTAATACTGTATTATCATAATTTTGCTTTGATCCAATCGTAAAGTATGATATTTATCGCAATTTCCGGATTTTCCTTTTTGAATACTCGTAACGTCACGGATATCGTTGGTACCTATAAACGGCTCTTGACACTTGCTATGACCGCGTCTCTTCAGTCATCTGTTTCCTCTAACAATGTTGATTTATCCGAGTCCAGAAGAGTGAATAGAGGTCAATCTCCCTAATTTTTGGCTCATAGGAAGCACGAATCATTCGTACAGTCGTTAGTGAGTACAGCTAGGTATAACTGGCTAGCATCCCAGTATTGAATCGCCGAATCCCGCATACCGACCGCGCGTCCAATGATCTCGGTGTTAAAAACCAATTTGTACAATTTCCATAACATGAAATAGTAAAATTGTCATTTCATTCGAGATCGATTCGTGTTTTTAAAGATTCATAGGAGTAAAAAAAAAGCTTAGAAAGTCGTCAATTTTAAATAATGTTTGAGTCGAGAGAATTCACACTGCACATAAAGAATTTCAATATCATTCACTGACTAGTTTTCTAAATATAAACTTTTCATGAGTCTCGGTAATTTTTTTTTTTTTTTTTTTTTTTTTTTTTTTGCAGAAATTATTTTCCGGATCGCTTGTTTAACAAAAATGTAAAAACTGTTAGAAACTGTTAGTTTCCGATAATAACGGTAGCAGCAGAGGGTTGCCAATTTTTATTGGTGCATCAAATACCTCAAAATAAGATGACCATAGACAGAGACGACAAAAGTCTCAAAAAGATGCTGAACTTTTTAAATTTGCCAAAATTCAGGGTATAATATCTATCTTCAATTTTCTTAATCTTCTCAATCTTAAATCTATCTTAAATATTATGGAAAAATATCGATCATTGTAATCGTTGTTTCATTTTTAAGGTACCATGCATTTAAGGTATTATACCATGCAGGAGCACTTCTTTTAAGCTTTTTATTAAACCGTACTAGAATTAAAGATCATAAAAAAATATAAATCAAATTCTTATGAACGAAATTGGTCTACTGTCTAGAATTCAAGTTATTTACAATCGAAGTTTGATGTTTTTTCCTTCGGTGTAATGTGAAATGGTTTCTTGATGATGACTCAAAAACGGGATTTAAAATTGTTTTGTAAAAATTCCAGATTACAGATAAATGTGCGAGGAATGTAAAAAAAAAAAAAAAAAAACTTAACAGCTATTACTGTATAGCTTAGGAGAAAAAAAGTTAGAAAATAAAGTTTTAATCGGTACGGGTTTGCGAATGTTGCTACGATCTTGCCATATACTAGCGTATAGTAGTGTGCAGTTATTCGTATAGGCGCGTGTACGTGTATTCAGCCAGGCCGTACGAAAACTGGTCCGAGAATTGCAAGAATCAATAATAATAAAAAGGTTATACATTTTTTTATTTGACTTTTCCCTTAGTAGTTGAAATACTAAAAGCTGATTTAGTACATTTTTAAGCATTTTCCGGACATATTTCATGAAGGACACTAATTTTGTTTCAATGGGGTTAGGCTATTTTTTTTTTATACGGCTCGAAGCACGACATTTATGTTGAGTATGGATCGATGATTCTTTTTTTTTGTTTGTTGTTGTATGGGATACTAGTGTTATTTTCAAAATCTGGAGTAAGTTTTACGGAAAAAGTGTGATGCAACATCAGTACACCTACGATTATTATTAGTTACCGAATTTCCAAAATTGAGGTCTCCGAATCTGTCGGTTGTATTATTTCTAGTGGGATTTCCGTACATAAAATGGGAAAAATTTAATTTAAAAAAACACTAAACATCTAAAAGGGAGCGCAGTGGCTCTGTGGGTGAGGCTCCGGGTTCGCATGCAGCGGACCTCAGGAGGCTCAGGAGGACTCCCGAAGCGGTTCTTATCGCTCGGAAGGTGTCCGCTTAGCCGGGCACTGACTTACCCACTGGATCACAGCAAAGGAGGAATCTGCCTAGGGCGCCCTGGGAGACCACGCTTGAGTTTACTCGCGCAGCCACCAGGGGGGACTAGGTAGGTACCGACCTGTATCGACGGAAGGAGCCGGATGCACTGGCGTAGTGGTTAGCATGCCTGCCTCTAAACCAGAGCATCGGGAGGTCGAGAGTTCGAATCCCAGTCTCGTAGTTTCGTCGAAAAATGAAAATTTCTGACGAAACGTGACGTAGCTCCGGGATTGGAAAGTGAACCCGAGACTTGGTCCGCTATACACCGAGTGGAGTGTCAGAGCGAGGATAAAATTTTTTTTAAAAATCGACGGAAGGTTTTCTGCAGTTTCTCTCCGTCTACGGCGAATGCGATACAGGTTCAAGGGGAGGTGAAGCGGCTGCAGCCGTGGAACACAGAGGAAGGAGGAATAATGTCGGGGTGGAAATAAAAATGAGAAAAAGTAATATGGTATTGGAAAGTGGATTATCAAATAGAGAGGCTCCGACTTTGTAAAAACCCCGAGTAGGGGTATGCAAGTAAACTCTCACATTATTATCACTAAACTTCTAAAAAAAATTATTTGAAAGAATAGTTTCTCTCAACAATTTTTTATAAATCAATATTGTTACAATTTTTTTTTATGGACTAGTTATTTATCAGAATTATTAGCTAATTGTAGATCAAAAAGGGCCTATAAAACCAATCTCTCGCAACCGATGGATTTAGGGTTATTGCTTTTATAAAATTGGCGATGTATTGTATATTGTTACGATTCTTGTTGGGCTAAATCCGCTTGTACTTCATATTACCGACCGGGCGAAATAACGACACTGATATTTTGTTGTGAGGCGGATATATTAATTACAATGATTCTCTTTCTGATCGCACGTCAATGTCACACACGACTGTTCATTCTCTCGTCTATCACTCGAGCGACTCTCTGGTCATCTGTCTCGTCGTCGTCGTTCTGTTGTCAAGCATTAGTTTAATCATGCGTCCATGAATGTTTCGGATTAGTATAAGTCGTGTCCCTAATGTTCATCCTAACAATATTTTTAGAATATTACCTCCAAAACGCGCAATTGTATGTAATATTGTCATAGGAGCTTTTGTAAATGAAATTAACTCAAGTTAAAAAAAAAAAAAAATACTAGTATCAATACAACCCAAAACATTCAACGATCCATAAGTAAAAGTAGAACTACTACAATTGTCGATATTTTTAGTTCAAACTTGGAACGCTTACTCTACTACTTACTCGTCTACTAGCCCAAAATATCTTTCGCGGCAAATTTTGAATGTCCTCAATTTTGGTAACGCACAAAAATTCTGCATCCATTTGAGATATTTTGTCTAAATCCATACAGCATTTTATTTGCATATCAATTTGATGCTCAAATCAAAATAAGTAGCCCTCTCACACCTTCATTATCTGCGCATAGATATTTTGGTGTCCCCCCTCCCCCCCTCCCATCCGATCTACCCCTTAATCGATCATATTGATCGATCCCCGTATTTCCTATTGTCGAAAAAAATATCACCTCACTGTGGTCATCTTATGATTTATCGTAGTGTCACAATAATCCATTTATTTGCAAGGAAGTTGCATAAATTTCCTTTTCACCATTTTTTAATCAATATCAACCGACATCACCTTTATACATCTGTGAGTACAAAAATTAAGTTATCACGGTTATTATGTGGTTTAAAAATTATTAACCACAGCTAAAATTAAATGAGCGTTCTGATTAGCTCAAAAATGCATTAGCTTATTTGTGCGAACCTTCGTGCATGTCCGCTTACACGGACATGAATATCTCAACTTAACGTCCAATTAAAAGTTTGAATTTATCAGAATTCGAGTATGCTGGGATATGACAAAAATCTAAAAAAAAATCAACCATATTGAAGATGCTAAGAACATTGATTTTGAATAATAATAATAATAAAAATAATAATAATGAAAAAAATTATGTATCAATTGGTTGGAACAATATTGTCCCAAGTACGTGGAACACCTTTACCGATCGTGTCAGGCTACCCTAACAGCGCCGTATTAGGCAGTCGGGTAACCTGATAGCGCCCTCATCACGGCCCTTACGAGATTTCTACCCGGCTGGCAGTCAGGTACCAAAGGGTTCTTTTTCGTTAATTATCAACGTTCATCGTGTTTTGGAAAGAATTTTACACCCAAATGAAGCTAAATTTGTTCTCTACACGATGAAATATAGTTTCCCATGTAAAAGCTTTCGTGACTGGTGGTTGTCAGCATTACAATGACCAGCTCTCGCCTGCACGAACGGGATCGAAAGAGAAGGAACGCGCGCACTACTTCGTGCAATAGACAAGAACACAGCGTGGCAGATGTGACCCGTCTAGGGGAAAATGTGTTTATTATTATTATTTTTTAAATTTAAATAATCGCAATTACGTTACACAATTCTGAAACGTACGATAAAAATCAATCGCGATAGTACTCACATAAAAATTATATCACGATCATTAATTAATTCATGGGATATAAAAGTGGACTCCCATTGTAAAGAGGCATGTTATGGGTTCCCACTTTCCAATGCTACAATGGGTTATAATGGAATACTCACAGCAATTTCCTTGAATTTCTTTATTCACAGTACATTAATAAAAAAAAATTGTAAAAAATATTCGTATAAAAGTTATTATTAATATAAATATTAGTATTATAGCATGAAAATTCTTATAAAAATATCATACTCATCGCTATACTCAAAATCATCAAAATTATCGCTTGAGTTTTTAGAACTTTCGTTGACTGTCACATGTCATAGATCATCTACTTATAACGATGCTGCGTCCTCAATGATCCACGTTGCTTTGAATAAATCATCCAATAATCAACCGCAAGCTTCAGCACGTAATTTGACACAACACTGATCTGTAACATTTTGCCTCATAGAATTTACGGATATCGTTGGCAGCATTTTCTACTTCAGATCAGTGTTGTGTCAAATTATTCGCTGAAAATTGCGGTTGGTTATTAGACGGTTGTTTTTAATTAAAGCAACGTGGCATACTGCAGACCCAACGCCGTTGCAAGTCAAATATGTATGGCATGTGTCTATTAACGAAAGTTCTAATATCGCGAATGATAATTCTGATGATTTGGAGTATGATTTTGCGAGTTCAGACGAGTCCGAGGACGAATTAGCGCTGGCATTTATTTATGAAAAAAAAATGTTATACTATAATACTAGTATTAACTTTCATACTAATATTTTTGACAACTTTTGTCGTCATCTGAATCCCTCAATCGATTCTTGCCAAATTCAATACCAACCGTGATTGTGACTAATAACTCTATTTGTGTAAAAAAAAAACTTTTGGCTCATTAGCCAAAAATTTGCGGAAATTAGAGTTATTGAAGATTTTTTTAAATCCAAAATTTTCAAAAATTTGAATCCCTTGAGCGATTTTTATCACCCCTGTGCCAGGTATCCTTGTCTCATGTTCACCTTTGCATGTACAAACTTTTGACCGATAGCCAAAAATTTGGGAAAGTTAAACCTGTTTGAGATTTTTTAATAATTCAACGTTTTTAAAATCTAAACCCTTTAGCGATTCTTGCCAAATTCAATACCAACCATGCTTGCGGCTAAGTCTATTTGCGTAAAAAAAAATTAGCTAGATAGCTATAAAATTACGAAAGTTGGAGCGCCCACAGACATTTTCCGAAAAATTTCAAAACCCGCGATATAGAAAATTCCGAAACAATTTAAAAAAAAAATTGCAGTGATTGAAGGAGGGTACATGGCCTACCTGTCTACTAAACTTCAGCTTGATTGCTCAAGTAGTTCTCCAGATAGACGGATTTGAATTTTTTGAGGCCGGAGCACGCGCGCGCGCACACACACACACATACGTCCGGATATTTTTTTTCCTAAACATGATTTCTCGGCGTTTTGGGACATTTTTAACATACTGGCATGAAAAACTCAAAATTCCATTTTTTCATGAAAACAAAGCTTCCTCTATGATAAAGAAAAAAAAAAAGTGTCATCTTCCGCTCTATTAAAAGAGAAATAATATCACGTTCTTCTTTTTCGGAAATAAAAATCGTCTGAGGGAAAGTAAGGAAACGGGATTTTTATCGATCGAGTCATGTCTTCTTTTACCTTAAGAAGTATCCAGGTTTTTGACTGAACGTTTTCATAATCCAGCCTCTACAAATTCTCGAAAACCGCAATTTCGTAAAAAAAAAATATATAACAATTGATGACGATTAACCCCTTGACTGGCAAGGACGTCTATATACGTCGTTTTTGGACGTCTATAGACGCCCTTGCCAGTCAAGGGGTTAACCGATGATTTTTTTTTAAACAGATTTGCTTAAGCTTTAATTTGCTTATAACTTTTTCTCATTATTTTGTTGAAAATTATTGTTCTTAGTATCTTCACTGTTTGATTTTTTTAGTGTTATATCGCAGAGTATTCAATAGCCTCACCGAATCATTGGGCATGGACGGGTGATTCATACTTGATATTCCATGGTAGGTGGTCAGCATCTGTGTTTTCACCGCTCCAGGGCGTAACCGCCGTCCTCGTACTTTAAGTTGGGTAAATCCCGACGTAATACTAGGTCATTGCCATAACATTCACAGACGCTACATTTACGGTCGAATTTGTATCTAAAAAAAATACTAGGATCATTCCGCACCAAATTGATGAGTTTTCGATCGACCTTTTCAGATTTTGTTCAAATTCAATTATTTTGTATAGTTCAGTATGATAAATTTATTGATCCACTTTATTTTTCCGCTAGATTTTATTGTAATTATGGAACGTAGATATAAGGTATTGGTAAAAAAAAAGTTTTTTTTAAACGATATATTCCATAAGGGTGTGTTCCGTAATTACTGTCAGTAGACAATCAGTAGCTGATTAATCTACTGACGGAATTACGGAACACGCCTCTCGTGTTGATACGGGAAAAATCGATTAAATATTTCTTCAGCAGGATACACAAAAATTTAACTTACGTTCTTCATTTTCCAAAAATTACGGTTTTATTGAAAAAAAAAAAGCTAAAAGCGCAAACTTTTAAAAAATCGAAAAAGTATATTCTTGTTCCGTGGAATTTCTTCAAATTTTGTGTATATTTTTAATAACTACTCTTTTACGATTGTCGAGAAGATATACATTGAAAAAGTTGCGTGCAGGATGCGCCAGGCCCTGACCTTCGAGCGACAAAGCTCAGACATCGTCCATTAGAATTTACTACCTTGGTTGGGTACTGTTGGAGATTAACCCATTAGCGCCCAGAGGACGCAATTTTGACATCTGAGTTTGAGCTGATGCCATGTGATGAATTCGAGCAGAAAAAAATCGAGAACCACTGTTCCCTATGTGTTCGAGTATGCTCTTTCGTATGGTGTGGTTAATTAAAATTGCGCCAGAAAAAATTTAACCATCGAATAATCGAAAATACGCCAAAAAACGTGATATTTCGATGACGTTTTTTTTTTTAATGACTTTTCGTTCCCTGTCGATTTTTTTTCATGCCTAAAACCAACTAATATCGCGACCTCGATGTCTGAACTAAAAATGCATGAGGTCATCTTTTTATTTTTACGTTTTGGTTACCCAAAATGGCGGCCGGAATGAAAAATTTTTTTAAGAGAGGGCTTCGAGACATGAGCTATGCTCACAAAACTTAGCGGACCGTTTTAAGCTCTAGGGGATCAAAAATCGCTATACAGTCGGCGCTCTCAGTAGGGCCGGTCTCGGGACTGTAAAGGAAGATAATCCCACTCGGTGCGTTACACCCTCCACGTACCGCTTACAAATTGATTTCGACAGCTCTTATGCGAGAGCGGCGAGTTTGGAATTGAACGAGCGTCGTGACAGGTCTAGAGTGGGGGTAACGTTCGAGGACGGATTAGGGGAATCGGCCCTACTTAAGGTAGTTCTAACACAACCGGTGGTCGGGGTTAGCGGAAACGTAGACGCGGCGGAGCGCGCGAGCCACGGTACCCGTGGCTCAAAACAATATTTTTTTAAGTCTATACTTTTTTACTGTATGGTTGAAAATTTGCAGTAAAATATATGTTATTCTTCATATACTAAACTATGTTTGTGCTAAATTTCAAGAATTTCTCATTACTCCTTCATACATTTTGGTGACTGAATATCCGGAAAGTGCTCATTTCGTAGTTTATAAGCCATTGTTCGTATGCAAAATTCGCAATTTTTGATAAACGATATCTTGAAAACAGTATGGTGAGAAACAGTCTCAAATTTCGCAGAAGTATTCTTCAATACTTTTTTTAGTTTTTCACAAAAATTCATTGAATTGGCATTACATTCGATCTGTGTTAAAAACTACCTTAAGTGTGAAATGACTTTCCTATCAGATCGATTACCGCAGAAACTATGCGATATATAAAAAAGTTGCATATTTTTGAACGTACTTTCAGATTACGCGATCGAAAATTTTTTAGCATTGTTTTTAAACTAGATAATTACGCCATCTATGCTTTTTTGGGAATTTTCACATCTTTGTGAGGACTTAAAATGTGCAGAATTGCATTCCGAATCCAAATATACGTAATGATAAAACACCTTTTTACACGGCTTTTTACTAAAAGTAGTCGGAAATTCGTCATACAGTGTACTCTCATACCAATATTTTTCGAATGAATGATAAAAGCGAAGCTGATCTCATTTCTTTTGATCTATACACGATTATTGGTATAAGGATTTATCGAATTATAATAACATGACGGGGACAACAAGCGATATGAAAGATATAAAGAATCTACAGATAAATCAGCGTACACATGTATAAAGCACCCCCACAAGTCTGATTTTGACAATATTCATATAAAATGTTTTGGCTAAATAAGCTCATTTTTTTGCACTTATTTTTTTGCCCTTACTACGGTACACATGGGTCTGTGAGACCCGGCGGACGAAACGCGTTGCAACTCCGAACTGAGTGAACCGATTTTATTTCAATAATAGTGAAATCGATACGCCAGACTGTAAGCTACACGTAGGTGCAAGCAGAAAGTCTATTCGATGTTCAGGTGAGAAGTTATAGGGTTTAGAAGAAGAGCTAAGTAGAAAAAAACGCCAAAAAATCATAGTTTGTTGAAATGTGCTCTGGGTCCGAGAGACCCATGTGTACCGGTTGAGGGTTAACTGTACGAAAGTTAGAGCAATCAGACATTTTTCAGATATTGATAAATTTTATAAAACCCGAACGCCTTAAGCTATTGTTGCTAAATTCAATACCGAACATGCTTGTCCTCTAGCCTATGTAAATAAAAAGTTTTAGGTGAATAACCTTAAATTTTCCAAAGTTAGAGCGATCACAGACATTGTTGAAAAAAATTGAAATTCTGTCAAACCGGATCTCCGTTATAAATTTGTCCGGAAAATTGAGCAAACAAGAGGGGTTCCATGTTCTGGTTGTCTGCAAAGTTTCAGTGCAGTAGCTCAAGCAGTTCGAAAGATATTGCAATTTCAATTTTTTGAAGGCTTGTCTTCACAGACACACACACACACACATTTTTTTCTAAATATGTTTTTTTTTTTAACTGAAAAAGCTTTCTCTATGAGGACGCAAAAATATTGAATACTGAACGCAGTACAATAGAGCATAAAATAACAGAACGAGACAATAAACAAAATCTTAAATCCTACACTTCACTTCTGATCGTTTCATGCTGATGCATACATGGTGATTACATTTTGTGAACTTTGTTTTTCGTATGATGCGAAATTTCTGCTGTGGGAATATTTCCCACCTTAAAAATTAAGTCCTTTTGTCGTAACATCATTATAAACTATTATACACTAAATATTATACCAAAATTAATTAATTATATTACGTTTTACATGCAAATCACATTCCCATGACTTTGATATCTGCAGGTCCCTCCACTACCTTGAGTAAATAGCAATCTAAAGAAATGTTTTATCATACATATTTGTATTCGGAATACGATTTTGCACATATATTAAGTCCTTACAAAGATGTTCAAATTTCCAAAAATAAGCAAGGTGGGGGCAATTATCTAGTTAAAAAAACAACGCTAACAAATTTTTGGTGACGTCATCTGAAAGTACGTTCGATAATATGCAACTTTTGTATGAAACTTTTTTTTGTATTTCGCATAGTTTCCGCAGTAACCGGTCTGATATAAAAGTCGTTTGACACCGATACAGCGATATTCGATGCCCTAGAACTGAAAACGGGCCGGTATTTTTGTGCCCATAGTTCATGCCGCGAATCACTCTTCTCGCCTGCAAAGTTTCATCAAAATCGGGAGTGACCACGTCGGGTACTTTCCTTATAAGATATCTATATCTATAAATAGTGATATTTTGCAAAATACCTTCAAATTATCATTGTGAGATATAGGTCAATCACGTGTATAGAATTGTGATTGACCAAATAGAAGAAAAAATGAAAGATATTTTTGCATAAAATTTAAATAACAAAAACACGTGATAAAGTATAAATAGCAAAATATTCCCACTCTGGGCAAACGCTTAAAATTATTTTATGATAGTGGTTTGTTGGAAACAATAAAATTCATTGAACATACAATCAGCGCGAAAACGTCCTTAAAGTTGAAAATGTTTTATAATGTTAGTGATATATTATAATAAATCAATGGATCCAAACAGGATATAATAAATTAATGGATCCAAACAGGATAAATTAATGGACCAAAACAGCCAGGGTCAACCTTGGTTCAGTTGGTGTAAAATATGCTCTGTGAATTTGAAGAACGTGTAAGTTACGACCTAGACATTGCAGCCCGAAAACAATGTTCATTAATAAGGATACACTCCGGCTATTGTTCGATTCTGCGGCTGAAAATTCCGAACAAGCAAAACAAGTTTCTGACCTGGAAAACCTGAAAAAGTTAGAAAATTTCGACCTCGAGATTCAGTGGCTACCCTGACGGGTAAATTTTTGGATTTCCATTTGATGAACACGCGAATAAATTTGGTTCTCACTAATTATGCGTGACAACGGTTGTAGTTTTTTTTTTTTTAGATTGTTTTCTTCATCGAGAAACCTAATCACAAAAAATAGCTAACGTGGAGCGCGTTGTTTAAATTTTTAAAAATATCTACCACTGTCTCATTAATTGTAAAAAATGTCCTTCGAAACCTGTTTTCTGGTATATTTACAGTATGGTGTGTGAAAAAAAAAAAATTCTCTTAAAAGACTTTGAATTTACACAAATTGACCGACAAAAAGTCTGCCTCAAAAAATGTTTGGCTTCCTATATTATTAAGGAGGTACGACTAGTATGAAGAATCCAACTGACGGACTTGAAATTTTTATATGTTTTTGCCGAATACTTTATGCGCCTATTGCCAAAATTTGAGCTATATTGACCGTTTAGTTTATTCGTAATAAAATTGCAAAGTCGAGCAGTTTGAGTTACTAAAGCACGTCGTCTTATGGAGACGGTTAACCGGAAGTGCTGTGATCACGGTTTTGCTGCTCACGTATCCAACTACACCCGTTGAAAAACTGAAACTTGATAGATCAGATATAATAGATATTGTAAAAAATTGAAAAATTACTCTTCACCGTGTAGTTCTGGCACTACATCATAAAAAAGTTTCAATTTCCGGTTGTAAATGGTCAGAACGATCAAATAGCACCCACAGACTTAGCAACGTCGCGAGTAACAGCTGATGGGTTTCGGCAAACATAACCTAGCTTTGTTTTGATATTAGCAACGAAGATAGAGTCATCTTCGTTGGTCACGTATACCAACTTATAGCATCGCCAATGCGACGTTGCCAAGTGTTTACTTCAAATTCCATCATGTTATTTATGGAGTTTTATTATTTATCACGTATCAATTATATGTATAATATCATTCTACCGATCATATTAATTCCACTGAGGTAATTCAAGTCTATTTTAATAGGTTTTCGGCTGATTTTTTAAAATGTTTTTTAGTCCGTTTTTGTGGTAGACATGTCATTATTATTATGATGGAGACTACTATCGAGTCGTTGACAATCTAATTTTTCAGTTTTTATTAGTTCATGCGCAATAAATTAATCATTTACCACAAAATTTTTCACATTATAATCGATAATATGAATAATCAATGCAAATAAACATAAATCAGAACAGCTGTGGGTAAAATGAATTTAGACTTTTTTTTGACTCCAAAGAACTAGTCGTACCTCCTTAACACGTGAATAAATCTGCCTCTCACTAAATTTATGCTCTGCAGGTTGTATTCTTTTTTAGATTATTCCGTTTATGGAGATACTCATATCTTATAGCAAAATAGTACCTGTCACTAGAAGTGCGGATTGGTAAAAAAAAAAAAAAAATCAACGCACCCAAGTCTATACGTTTTGAAGCGACCATGAATAAAATCTTCGATGTTTTTATTTTTTACACCAATTTTTTCAATGGTGCGCACATTTCTTACAACGTAATAAAAAAAAAATCACAGGCATATCGGTTGATTTTTCCCCGTGAATTTAGATGATAATATAATTGTAACTTTCTACAATGCCCGAGATGTTAACTTTTAACAGATGCTGACAAATTTTTTCAATGTTTACTCTCTGGACAGTCATAAAAACGGATTTGTTGAGAAAGTTCACAAAAACCAAGGAACAAAAATATGTTTATTCGAATTTAAAAAAAAATGTCTTTAGGTTTTATTAATTTCTGTTTTAATTTTCAATTAAAGTAGACTTGAAACTATTTTTTAAAACATAAAGTACTCTTTGGAAAATGAATTGAAAGTTTGAAAACGACTAAAAATCACAGTTATAAAAAAGACTTGAACACGAGCGTGCGCGCGCGTGTGCGTGCGTGTGTGTGTGTGTGTGTGTGTGTGTGTGTGTGTGTGTGTGTGTGTGTGTGTGTGTGTGTGTGTGTGTGTGTGTGTGTGTGTGATGCACAAAGCTCGCTCTATGAGTTAGAGGATGTTAAATTTTGGCTTCCTTGCAGAGAAAAGTCTGCGCCAGATAAAAAAAAAATGAGGAACCAATATACAATTTCCGATATGCGCCATTTTTATTCAGTTTTATATAATTGAAAAGAAGTCGTGCAAATTCGAAATTTGCCCATTGCGTGCTCATTTTTTCCATCCTTTTCAAAGACCTCGTTTATCAGCATATCACTTCGTTATAATTATGTTACACTTACAAAGCTACCATTGCAAGTGCGTGCACACACACACACACACACACACACACACACACACACACACACACACACACACACACACGTTAAGACATTTGTTCTAAATGTGTTTTTAAAACAATTTGCATTTGGAGCATAATGATTTTGAAAAAAATGTTTTCCATGAAAACAAAGTTTCCTCTACGAGGAAGCAATAATCATTATACGTTGTTTTTTTTTTCGTATCTCTAAAAAAACTGTAGAGAATACTCGAAGTCGAATTAAATCTGAAAAGGTCGATGGAAAACTCTTTAATTTGTTGCGGAATCACTTATTATTATCCTCTTCGCTGAATCAAATAAAAGGATATCGAACAAACAAGTCAGTGTCAATTTATATCAGATGGCTGCAAAATTTATGCAACTTTCTTCTCCATCGTAATTTATTAATTTTATTTACTTTTCACACGTGTTTTATTAATTTATCTTTTCAAATTATCGTTTCACATTTAGGTAGATGCCGAAATATTTTTCAGTTAATGCACCGTATCCCGAGAATCCCCGGAGCATGAAGTCTCTCGACGTACTCTGATTTCTTCCATAATTACAGTATTAGCCAAATATCTGTTTCCATTTTATTTTCTCGTATGCTTTTCTTTTTCTTTCTTTTTTCTTACTTAGCTTTGTAGGAAGAAACAGAGTATGCAGATCGGGGGTTGCTGATGGACAGCAAACGATAACGCAGCGCAATCCGCGCGCATCACTTTTCTTGAATTTTCAGTAAAAAAAAAAGCCCAACGAAAAATTGATGCCTGTCCAAAAAAAAAAAAAAAAAAAAAAAAAAACCAAAAAAACAAAAACCCAATGCTTCAGCCGGATCTGTTACCAAGCCGTTCGTCGTCAGTGCCGCCGAGGCTGGTGACCGGCGGAAGGCCTCGAGTCGTGACATTGACGCCAACTCCAGCGTCCAAACTACCGGACTTCACGGAGGATCCGTTCAGGGATTATCGTTACGAGGACCCATTTACCATCGCCGATCCATTTGCCGACGATGGCATAATGATGGACGATGCAAGAAACGCAAATACAAAAAACAACGATGTCAAAAAACTCGATCCATTTGGCATGGAAACAACGGATAACCGGAAAGACGACAACGATGCATTTTCCCATAGTGGTTTCGAATCGAATTTCGAAACCACTACGATTTCGAAAAATCGTAACATCAATACGAGCGAGATAGGATATGCTTTTGGCGAAACGAACAGCAACGTTAAATACGATCAAGATTTCCCCGATACATTCGCCGTCAAAGGATCTACGAGAGCGATTAATTTCGACGAGGCATTCTCGATGAAAACCGGGAAAACAAGCAAAAGAAGGGGCCTCGATCTGACACAAGCGTTTGAGGACAAATTGAGCTTTGGCGAGAGAAAAAATAAGACGAATGCTTGGAAAAACATCAACTCCAGCGTTGCAGTGGGAGAAAACTTGTCAATCGAGGAACAACATCTCGCTTGGGCCTCGGAGCAAAGTCTAAAGGCTGAAGAAAAACGGCGCAGAATAAAGGAACAGGAGGACGCCGAGCTTGCATTAGCTCTCGAGCTCAGCAAGCACGAAAATAATGAAAAATGTTAACCACAAAAAGAAACAACAGAACACGAAAAAAAAAAATGTAAAACGTTTTTCGAATTAAAAATCGAATAAACGAATCAGTAAGTATTGATATTCGCCTTTATATCTGCGCGCGTTTTCATTATATTAACGAAGCTAATACTCGGTAAACTGCCTAATTAGGTAATTGCGAATTTGATTAAATGGTTGACCACGTAGACAGTTAGTTGACTACCGGGTAAGTAATTATTAGTTTGTCACTGATTAATTACATTATTTGATGGCGCATTAGCTAGTTGACCGGTCGACTAGTTAGTGCATCAATTGGATGACTAGTCAATGAGTATTTATTAGTTTACAGCTAACTGATTAGCCATAATTTGTTGCAATATTATCAGTTTATTCGTTGTTCAGATAATAAGTCAAGTAATTAAGTCATTTGATCCTGAACTAATAGTCAACCGGTTGACCAAATAGCTTATTGAATATTGAACTTATTAACTGATCAACGACATCATCCGTTACCTTCTGATATAATTAATAATTAGTTAGCTATTTAGCCAATTAATTAGTACAATTGATTATTTCGGATCGAACAAAGTTAATAACTAACCCGAAGTCGCTAATTACCCAGTAAACTAATTAGTCGGGTAGTCAACCGATTACTCGATTCTTCAATCAAATAATTAAGTGGATTTGCCTTTGTAAAGGTGGCTGTCTAACATGGTCACCGAAACAATTAAATTAATAAATGAATCAACAATAAAAGGCTTGCGCGAGCGGAACCTGGGGTCTTCATACTTCTGCCTTCACACACACATACACACGCATCACAGTCTTTCATGAAATAATAACAGTACTACTTTTAAAAGAACGGGCAAACGAAATAAATAGCCAACCAATCTCTTGTTTCAAATCATACATAAAAAAGTAATAACGAATATCTTATCCTCTTACGCCATCCTAAAACTAAACTCAACACTGAAACTACACAGCGTAATATTGAAAAGAACGAAACACAAAAAAAAAATTTGTATTTCAGTCGAACAAACAAGTGGCAAAATTGGAGCAAAGAAAATATAAAATAATATTGAATGCTAAAAAATGCAAAACAATGAAAATGCATAAAAATGTAATTAATCGTAAAGTACCTACATATATATATATATATATATATATATAATGATAACAGTGATTATCATTTAAGTTGTATGTTTCGTGTACGAGTGAAAAAAGTAAGCGCCATATCACGGTACATAACGCGCGATGTAAGGTTTCTCGAAACCGAGTGAACATAATTCCGTATGTCCGATCGATTAATTATTTAAGGAATTAATGGATTAAGAAAATTCGAGAAACGATTCAGCGTGGAGGGACGAGAGAATTTTTTTTTTTTAAGTTCACACGCCGTCTAACAAATCTGTCAGTCACGTTTTCTGGACGAGAGTCAATTCTTTAATTGATCCCTGTACTTGTTTAAATTTAAAAAAGAATAACAATCGTATATTATAATATGAAGCTTCGTCAGTCCCTAGCGTGGTACACAATTTTTCCAAAGAATATGGTGTTCATATTTGTCACTACTATCGATGAAAAATCGCTCTAATGCGATTTAACATCTGTGATTTCTTCATTTTTGTTTTGTTTTGTTTTATCACTGTCTCAAGGCACTCGAGCAGGTTGTTGCTAATCAGCGATATTGGTGTCTACTCATTGCCTATTTTATCTATATGTATGTATCATCAACCCCCTCTCATTCCATATCAATTATTTCTTAATTTGCGTATGTATTTTTTTTTGTCTACTTTCCTGTAATTTTAAAATATTTTTTTTATCTTTTATTTTCGTTTATCTTGATTTTGATTTTTCTTCCTCATTTTCATTCGAGTAGTCAATCGCCATGCGTACTTGTAACAATGTCTATATAAACTTAATAGCAACGGGTAAAAAATTAACCTGTATATATATATATATGATATGAAAAAAAAAACAATAATCACGATTGCTCGTGATTTTCGAAGAGTCTGGAATTGTTTGGGTGCGTTTTTCTTGACCCAAAAAGAAAATTTCTTTAGTTGCCTCAGACTCATTTGTTCCATTGAATATTTTCGAATCATATTGGATAAAAATTCGAATTTAGAAAAAAAAAAGTAATTATTACGTGGGCGTATGAAAAACATGAAAAAAGTGACAAGATATCAAAATCGTGTATCATAAAAAAGTGTAATTTTTTCATTTTATTATTCATTGAGACTTTTGTACCATTTCACTAGAAAATAACTCTCGAAAAAGCGTTTTTTTTTTCCTTTGGCTAATACCGCATTAATATTGAAATTGCGAGATCGACCGTTATAACCAATTTAAAATTGCCGATATCGCGAAATTCTCAGGTGTCTGATTAGCATCTGATGCAACAGAAAATTTTTGCCACATCTGAGTTCTCTACCATTTTTTCGACTTATTTATCGTGTTAAAATCTTTACCATTTCGATTTTTTAATCTTTTAATGATATATATATATATATATGATTTTGTGTTCTCTTTCATTTTTTTCTATTCCATTCTACCAACTAATACCTCAAGAAAAAATTGAGAAATGTGCGACGATATTTCAAATAATTTTTTTCTACAAAAAATATTGCTTTGTGATTTGTGATTAGTAGGAAAAAAAGAAAAAATCGATGAAAAGATTCCAAAAATATATTATCGGAAGTAAAAAAAAATCGAGATTGCATAGATATCGAAAACGGTAACTCAGTTGAAAATAAATCACATAGGCGTCAGATGTAACAAAAATCTTTGTTGCGTTATGAACTGTACATAGATTGGGGGAGGGGAGGGGGGGGGCTTGATGGCATCTGAATTTATACATTTCCGAAAACACCCTTTTTCAAATGTTGAACGTTGATATCGCAGTACTGATAAAAAGCGCACGGGTCTCAGTTTCTGCAAGTGCTATTTCCTACTAAAAAAGGTACGTACAAGAGTCTCCATTAAAAACGCATAAAAATATTGATAAAAAGGTTAACCTCTCTAATTTGTGTATGGTATGAAAAAAATGTATCAGATTGACATTACGCGTGAAATTCGCCAGGTGCATTTTTCAGACGTGTATTTATGTAATTTTTGGAACTCATTTTGGCTTCTCCGCGAAATTTAAGTTGATTAAGCTGACACACCGAAACATAATTCATTTTCTTCGGTTTATCGTGTGACTGAATGTATTGGAGAATTTTTTGTTCAAGTACCAGATTGTTGGCTAGGTTTGCTGTTTCTTGTAGTTGATCTCATGTAAGCTACGAAATGTCTGTTATGTTTTAAAAAAAAAGTACATAAGACGTATACAAATGAAAAAGCATTGAAAAAAAATAACGCTGAGAAAAAAAATGTACAAACACGAACAGAGACACGATCTTCTATCTATGATGTCGTCCATCACTATCCGCGATAAAGTACGTGGACTCTCTAGGTCCGTTTATGATTATGTAAAGCTGTGTTATGTATGAACTAAGAACAATAACACAAAACACCTTTACCTTACATGTTGTTGAGTTATGAAAATTATAATAATAACAAAAGTAATAAACAAACGAACTTCATGCATATTACACAATATACCACTATTTCCGCCAATATCGATATAAAATACCACTACTTACGATGTACGAAAAAAAAGATGGAGACATTTAAAAAAAGTCACTTGAAAAAAGAGAACATATGCGTTGAACTGTATCCACGGCGCATATCACACTTAAATGTTCAGTAAAGTCAAAAGCAAGAGAGAGGAGTAAATGATGTAATAACAGGACCTAGAGTTGAAGCAAACACGATAAAACCCAGGAACCTACAATGAATAAAAAATGGAACAAATACTGTGAGATCGTGAGAATGATGTAATAAGCGATAATTAGCGCGTAACAATAAATGAACATCTCGCTACCGGTGTACATAGGTACAGGTATGAACAAACATATAATAAAAAGGAATTTGGAAAAACGAATTAAGAATGCCATGTCTAAGACGTAAAACATTTTTTTAAATTGCACCAAAAATTTTCCCAAGCTACTTCTATTGCATCCAAGCTACAGCTACATAAATTATCCTTTCTTCGATGTCCAATGAATTGTCACTTTACGTAAATACAGCGTTATAATGGAACCAAATGTAACCTAAGTTTCCTTAAATTGTTTTTACGCACTTTTATATGTCAGCCGCCGAATCCTGGAAATGGATAATGCCCGAAAAATGAGTCCTAGCAGAAAACTCCAGGAAAATATTCCCTAGAGAAACCGTATACATCGTTTGACCGGTAATTAAATACATTTCGATTATATATTCTGGCATATACAAAGTTGTGGTTAATTTTGTAAAATATCCAGACAAATAATATACACTTATCCGTCCAAATAAAATTTTGAGAATCGTACAAAAACAGTCGGTGAAATACTTTAAACAATCAAATTGAATTTTTTTGTGATAATGTCCGCGGAACTTTTGCGCAAATCACAAACTCTTGAATGGATTCGGGCAATGACGATCATCGTTTAATAATAGACCATTTATGTAGGAAGACTTGGCTTGCTAACAAAAAGTTACGCGAAACGTGCTACTAATAGACAATATTCAAAATCTTGGAAAGTCTGAACGATACTCGAGTCTTTATTAAAACCACCATACATACGTACATTGCACATGTACAGATACGTATATTATACGGACTATTTTTTACACGCATCGTTTGCCACCGTTTGCCAGATCTACAATTCAACGCGGTAACCGACGCTCACACAAATGCTTGGACTAGTTCGTTTATGCATTAGTAACAGGTACGTGGATTATATTCAACATATTTACATTTTGTGAGCATTGAGACGTTCAAAACGGCAACTAGATTTAAGATTATTTATAGACAATTATAAAATGTAAAGAAATTTCTTCGCAACCTTATACTTAGGGTTTATATTAAAGCAATGTGAAAGATGCGTGACAAACTACCGGGATGGCTACCCTTCCCTGTTAAATATTTCGGATGGAGACGGAAAGAAAAATTTCCTTTCCGTTTACCATGTGTTTTTTGTGGAGGATGAGGAAACCTATACTGGGTGCTTTCCATTTACTGACACAAGTCGACTTGTGTGGCCAAAAGTGATTTGATTTGTGATCCATTTGATCCATTTGATTTGTGTCGCCGCGTGTTGGCGACACAAGTCGACTCGGGAAGACTGCTAGAGTGGTGAGTTTATGGCTGCCCGGCTGCCGTCACATGGCGAGCCGGACGGAACGGAACGTACACGAAATCTAGTGAATTTTCCGTTCCGTCTTTAAAATTCACTAGATTTTTTATACGTTCCGTTCCGTCCGGCTCGCCATGTGACGGCAGCCTGAAGGTGCTCGCAGAGCAAATGACGTTTTCATACGTCTGTTCGGCGTGTATGAAAATCTAATTTGCTTTTGTCAGAATTATTAGTAAAATAGGGTAAAAATAGGGGACACAATTTGTTACCGACCGCGGTATACTCCGAATCGCCTTTAATTTGTTCGATAAAAGCTACAAAGGCTGTCTGAAGAGGATCTTCAGCGGTAAGTATTGAATTCAAATCAACATTCCCGTCACTTATTTTCATCTTCTTTTCAGATTTGTCTGCGCCATGGAACGCGCATTGCAGGTAATTAGCACGTTCCATAAATTACGAACTAATCCTTTCTTCTTTTCTTTTTAGGTCCCTCAGGCTTAATTATTCTTTTCTTTTGAGATTCTTCAAAATTTTTCAACAGTGTGTTTAAGGTGAAGTAGTAGGTATGTATACAGAGTATTATTTAAAGCTATCGACACAAGATTAAACTTCAAAAGACTTTATATGTTTCACATAATTATTTAATGAAAAATAATCAAACTTTAATATTTTCTTGTATTTTCCCGTCTTTATCTCTCATTCCTACCACGATGCGTCGAACTTTTTCGGCCATGGTACTGATATGATAGTATTGATAGATCTGGAAGATTTGATAGTCGGTAGAGTAAATCTACCAACCTGGCTTGCTCATTAAAATGCGACCACGCAGCCATCGCACGGCGCCAGTCACGTCCTTGATGCCTTCCTGAATACAAAAAAATTATCATTCAGGATTCAGGTGAATATTTTTCTCTTTTAACTTGTGGTTTCAGGTGAATATTTTAAATTTCAACTTGAAGTTTTACGGGCAGATTGTTAATGTACTTGTCCAATTTGAAAACCTGCCCGTAAAACTTCAAGTTAAAATTTTGTTGCGATTCGTTTTTCCACTTTTCCGTTGCGATTCGTTTTTCCACTTGTCCGTTGCCATTCGTTTTTCCACTTGTCCGCTGCGATTCGTTTTTCCACTTGTCCGTTGCCATTCGTTTTTCCACTTGTCCGTTGTGATTCGTTTTTCCACTTGTCCGTTGAAGTTTCACTTCTACTATGTGTCCCAGCAGACATTTGTTTTTTTTTTTGGCAGGTTGACTGCAAATTATGATTTGGATAGGTTCGGTACATTTTAATGAATGCATTTTTTATTTAAACATATTTTATTTTATCAAACAAAAAACGGAATTCAATCCGGAACCAAAAAAAAACATCCATAGCCTACTCTAATATTATACACATACAAAGGAACATTAACAAATGCACATCTTTCGTTATCAATCTTCAGTCGGCTCATCTGCGTTGTAATCAATGAAAGATACAATCGGTTTATGGTAACTAAAATATGATATAAAAACTTGAGATTCAAATCTATTAATAAATCGTGGAATCACCGCTGTGATGACGCTGGAAACCTGCCCCATACTCGGCCCCGCTACTTGACTTTGAAGTTGTCCTCTCGATTCCATCTCTCTAACGCGCCTTGCCAGTGTAGCCTTTGATTGTCGCTGGGCTGCTGATTGGGCTTGTTTTTTCGCCGGTCCTTGGGCTTTTTTCCGAGCCCGATAGTCTCGCTGCCTCTCAGTGGGCGTCTTCCCCATTTTAAACTCCGGTCAATTTAATTTACTGTTAAAAAACAGATTTAAAAAAGAAATCGTTAAATAAAAAATATTTCATTAAAAAATATAAAAAAAAATATTTAAAAAGAATATTTCAAAGAAAAATATTTCCAAAAAAAGTAATTCAATAAAATTTTGTTTCAAAAAAATATTTTAATAAAAAACATTTCAAGAAAAAACATTCCAAAAAAAAATACTAAAAAAAAATATTTGAACAAAATTATGTTTACAATAAATATATATGTACTTACACACCCCGGAGAATACCAACAGAGCAGATGTAATACCCCTATATATATATATGTTGTGTCTGTATAGTGTAATACGCTACACACGCACCGACCATTTTTTTTCCGTCAACACTTTTGTCGTTCGTTGTCGTTCACTTTTGTTGTGACTTTCAAAAAACTGAACCGTCAGCAAAGTTTTCTTGTTATTAATTTGTTTCCTTAACAAAATCTCTATTTATTTATTTATTAATCCGTTTTTTACACAGACCGCAAATAGAGGCAATGATGCCCAGCAACGTGGAGCAGGATGAACAGAGCATTGAGTGGTGGGAGCGTGCCGAGTAGTAAGACAAGGATAGCCTTCGTGATATATATATGCGCACGAATAAGCCACGTTCATGCTAACTCCTGATCTCGAGTTCACATAGGGTATAGAATTTGTAAAGGACACAAACGTTGCAACGCTGCTATTGAACTTGGCAACGTTTACTCCCTCGAGGGAGCACTTCTTCCCTCTTTTTTGCTCTACTCGGCACGCACTCCCCAATGCTCCAACATAGGGAATCCTCCGTCCATCCTGTATGGTCTAAGTGCTCAGCTGTCCCTCCTATCCCCGCTCTCCGCGTGGCTACGCATTATATCCATCTAATACAGCCGTTGCCCTCTCTCCGCCGCCGCCAGCCTTTCTCTCCCTCCGCCGCTGCCGCCTCTCGCCGAGCGATATATCGTCTACCCCCTCCACGCGGCCGTAACGCTTTTTCGTGAGCAAAAAAATCCTAAGACCCCCCCTATATAGAAATTTCACTTAAAAAAAAATCCGGCACGAATTTCTCGATAGGATTTTATTCTCCTCGACAGGGACTCGAACCTGCGACCTATCTACTTAACACGCTACCCACTACGCTATCAACTGTTTATGAACTTAAGCAATTAATATCATGTATTTGACATGCCAGAGGATACTTGATCAGTAGTATGTTGGGAGCTACTCAAGAGATGGTGGTGGTCCCGTCATCCATCCTTCATTTAGTATAACCATGTCGGTTTTGGATGAAATTACAAAATTGAATGTGGCGAATCCAATATGGTGGATCAAAAATTCTAAAAATTCCATAAAATAATATATACATATATGTTATATTATGTCCTGAAACGTCGCTAAAATTCCCAAAATGTTGTGTTTCAATCCATAAATTTCCGGAACCTTTCCGAAATACTGAGAATAATATGTTTCATCCGAAATATTTCAGATATATTCCAGAAATATTGAAAATATTATATTGGAATGGAAGGAGCGCAGTGGCTCAGTGGGTGAGGCTCTGGGTTCGCACGCCGCGGACCCGGGTTCGAGCCCCACTGTCGACACCAATGGAAAAAGTTTTTCTACGTGTTTTTCCTGCAATCCTGGTTGGTTCGGACTCCACCTTAAGAAAAAAAAATGCCCAAAATACCTTTCTGTGATGGGTGGGTGGTCGGTGTGCGGCTTTGAGGACTCCCGTAGCGGTTCTTAGCGCTCGGAAGGTGGCCTCTTGGCCGTTCACTGACTGACCCACTGAATCACAGCAAAGCAGGGACCTGCCTAGGCCGCCTCGGGTGACGGCGCTTGAGTTTACTCGCGCGGCCACCAGGGGGGACTAGGTTGCTAGCGACCTGTATCGACGGTAAGTTTTTTGCAGTTTCCCTCCGTCCACGGCAAATGCGATACAGGGTCAAGGAGGAAAGGCGAAGCAGCTGCAGCCGTGGAGCATTGGGGGAAAGGGAGGTTCTCAGAATGCATCTAGGTATCAGTAGTGGCAACGGTAGCTACATTGAGCATGAGAGAAAAAATAAGAGAGGAGGAGGTATATTTCGGTGGAGGAAGAAGGAACAATTTGCTAAAAGGGGAAAGACCCCGGGCACTGGCACGAAATATTAAAAAAAAAAAAAAAAAAATTATATTGGAACGGAAATATTTCAGATACATTCTAGAAATATTTAAAAGATACGCTATGAATCTGAAACATTGAAATATTTCGAAACATTTCTGTTATGTTTCGTGCTGTGTGGGAATTATGTATATATTTTTTTGAACTTCATATCGAATTTGATTATGAATAATCACACTGCAGATTAAGCTGTCAAATTGTCACTTGAGGCTCGCCAAAAAATTTTCAAAATGATAAAAATTTTATGTGGCATTTTAAATAAGTCTGAACTATTTCGAAAGTATAGGAAAATGTTCTATATTGCAAATTGCATATGTCAGAAGTATTTCCAAAAGATCAAAAATCTTATATTGCAATTGATATATTTCGAAAACATTGCAGAAATATCACAAACGTGAGATGGCAAATTGCATATTTCTGAAATATTTTTAAAAAATCGAAAATGTTACATTGCAAATTGCGTATGTCAGAAATATTTCAAAAGTATCAAAAACGTTATATTGCAAATTGTATATTTCAGAAATGTTTATATAATATCCAAAATGTTATATTGCATTGACATATTTAGGAAACATTTCAGAAATATCAAAAATGTTATATTACAAATTGCATAGGTCAGAAATATTTCCGAAATATTAAAAATGTTGTATTGCATTTCAGAAATATTAAAAATGTTATACTGCAATTGACATATTTCAGGTACATTTTAGAAATATTTCTAAGTACGTTATGAATCTGAAATGTTGAAACATTTCTGAAATATATTGTGCCGTGTGGAACATAACTTGGCAGTTTTCCTAACAATATGTCATTTCTGTGATTGTATGACTGCAGGAAGGTGCCCCGTAGTAAAAATTCTAGGTTCTCATAATCTTTTATCGATAAAAATTGTTATTGGTTTGTCTATATATTCCGAATCATTCAACTCTTATTTAATGTAAAATTCATACGAATTTTCAGTGATATTTTTCAGTCGGGAGTTTTTAAATTTTTCTAAAATTTTGTAACAACACATTATAACTGCGAAAAATATTTCGTTCACAGTGGTCGATGAAGGTTTCGTTAGTCGAGTATTTAAATGTGTGTTGGCGCAAGGTTACATGGAGTGGAAGAAACCCATTTCCAAGTATACAGGGTGATTCAGAATAGGTAGCAAAACGGATACTGGGTAATTTGGGGTGATATTCTAAACATAACTACCCAGCCATTTTTCTTTAATTCGACATAGTTATTGAATAAGCAGAGCACTTATAAATATTGATAAACCGACCAATCACAGTGCCGGATCATCCCGCGTTGAAAGTTGGTAGTGGGGGTTGATTTTGTGGAATTGCATGTGGATTTATGAGGCCATCTCAGATCGAGGCTCACGGATTTTCTGAACAAGCTGATAGCAGATAGAGGATATGTTTATTCTGAAAATCTAGTATGTCTTGTTTAATATCTTTCTCAGTGTCTTCCTCGCTGTCTTTCGAATATATCTTTCAGAACGTGTTGCTCGTTGTCTTGTGGAGTGACTTCCTCGACATTTTTCTCAATGGCTTATATTGTTCATCCAAGTAAAAAAAAATTAGAAAGACATTCAGGAAGATACCCATCAGAATATCGAGAAAGGCATATAGGAAAAAGACTTCGAGAAAGAATCGAACAAGACATGCTAGATTTTCGGAATAAAACGTAACCTCTATCTACTGTCAGTTTGTTTCACAATACCATGAAATCGACCCCCACCACCGACTGTCACCATGGGAAGATCTGGTGGTATGATTGGTCGATTTATAAATATTTATAAGTGCTTCAATTTAAAAACTACGTCGAATTAAAAAAAAACAGCCAAGTAGTTATGCTAAGAATTGTACCCTAAATCACCCAATATCTGCTTTTCTGCCTATTCTGAATCACACAGTATTATTAGCGGGTGTAATGTGGCTACATGTATACATAGTATATTGCTTGTGATCAGAAGATTTCGAGAGCTTTGCCTCTCCGTCTTTCTGAATGGCATTACTGGTCAAAGCGCGTGAAAGATAAAATATTCCTTGTAACAAAAAAAAAAGGCGGACGCACCAAGAAAATGATCAAATGCGCCAAGGAGCACTAAGAAAAAGAGACTTCTGACACAAATGTATGTATATACAGATCTATACAGACTTACGGCCGCGCGTGCGCGTGTATTTTTTTTATGCTACCTAGATATACAAAAGAGCCTCGGGCTAAGAGCAAAGAAGTGTCGGGCAGCTGGTACACTCGAAATCCCTTGACCCAGTATATCGGTCGTATAGACGGGTGTATGTATTATCCTGCACTTTAACGCTTAAGCTTGTGTGCTGATCTCTCCCATGCCGAGAACGAAATGCCTGACTATACGCATGGTTTATGTACGCCGACAGGAAATGTCCTTCAATGAGTGGTCCATTGCAAAAATTTGAACCCGGTGGTCCTTAGTAGGAACTAATTCTGAAATTGGAAATTGACAAAAAAAAATTAAAACAAATAGCCACAATAAAGAAACGGGAATGTACGATCTCATGCACCAAATTCTTAGCTTTCTCGTTATAAAATGTCTAATACACTTCGAATTTAGGGAAGCACTCAAAAAAATTTTAATCTACACATAAGGTAGTACAAGCATGAACTTGATTATTATATATGTTGCAAATTTTTCAAAATGCTACGAATAATATGTTGGAGCATTTGTGTAGAAACTCAAGCACGATTATTAGCTACGCACACTTAATAAATGAATCCAAAATTGACAGATCTTGCATTCCCAACAATCGCAAAAGTATAGAAACGGAACGATTAGCAGAATTATGGATCCCGTTTCTTTAAATTTCCGAATTAAGCATGTTTTATTCCAATGAGAAACTGTTCGTTTTAATCTTTTTATTCGTTTATATTCGATTTTATCCGTTCTTTCCTATCCCGTTCTATCCGCGCCAATGCCACCTCTCACAGCCTATTCGTTTCAATTATTCATTTAGAATAGGGGATTGCAATTTCCAATCCGATTCTGTTTTTTCCATCCGAATCAATTCGTTTCAAAGAATACAAATCATCCGAAGTAAAAAGCATATTTTTTTTCTATATGAGTGAATTCTTTTGAAGGAATATCAAATTTTGTTGACGAATTAATCCGAGCCTTCGGATTCTTTTTGGTTTTGTGCAATTCGAATCAATGCTTCAGACGGAATGAATGATATAGTATTCGATACGACGAATTCAACTGAGCGATAGAATTTCCGAACCAATTCTTTCAACGAATTCACTCAGTAATGGATTCGTTTTAATTCTAAATACATTCAGTAATAGTAATACCCGAGTTCAGTCTATTGATTGAAAGTTATAAGTACGTAAGCTTTCATCATCTTATAAATCTGTCCATTTATTTTTCCAAATTCGTATTCAATCGAGGTACCACCCGTGTGAAAAATAATCAGGGAAGCCCTAATAATAATCGGGCCCCGAACAGGTTTAAATGTGGAATTCCTAATATGATTTTTCCGGATGCAGCCCGAAAAGGCCCCGATAAGGCAATCACAGGTTTCCAGGTTAAAATTTAATAGGGCCTGCTTTTGATATTTGAATCTATGTGGGGCCCGGTCAGGCTCAAACAGGGATTACCACATTAAATGATCTTTCATGTAATATTTATGTGTCATTATATATTTATATATATTATAAATATCTATAAACATCATAATAAAGATAATAAACAATACAAAATCATACAAAAAGGAAAAAAAATATAACTAAAATATTTATTTATAAAAAAAAAATATATACAAATAAACAAAAAAATATGACAATAATATTAAAATTTTTTAAAAAATATTATTATATGTTTTGTTTACTTTTTGTTTATTTTTTGTATTATTTTTTAGTTTTTATAATAATAATAATAATAATTTTTAAATAATATTTATTATTTTTATAATGATATTTATATTACATATATATAGATAATTATTTAAGGCAGTATTCGACTTTACAACTTTGATTACTTTTTACTTAGATGACAATACTCACCTGGAACAAGTTGAAGGCATATTATATGGCCCAGGCATCGCTGATTGAGCGTAAGATAATTTTTTCTACGATTTGTCACTTACAAAAACTTTAAACGCGTTTTTCTCGAAACAACGTTTTCAAGTATCGTGGTCGTGAAAACTCAAAAACTATTGGACCGATCCTTATGAAAATTTGAACACATATTCTATACGTTTGTATCAACCGACCTAACTACAATCAACGTAAAATTTTAATTCTAACTATATTTTTATTGCAAAAAAAGACGCAAAAAAACGCAATTTTTTTTTTCTTTCGTATTTTAGCCGCCATTTTGTTGATTTTGCACATACATAAAATATTCTAGTTAGATCGGTTCCTGGAGTCATACTGAACATAAAACTATCTGATTTTTTGTTTCAGACCATCCGTCGGCAAGATTTTACGACCACGGCAACGTTACCTACTTTTTGAGGTGTTGGCTTTGACCATACTTTACATGTATAAAAAATGTATAAAATAAATAAAAAATTTTTTTTTATGTACTTCAAGAGTGTATTTATTAAGCATTTCAAACCCTACATCTATATTTTCAATAGTATTCTCAGAAACAATTCACAAAAATAGCGTTTTTTTCAAAGTTGTAAAGTAGAATACTGCCTTAATATTACATAAATATCACCTTTTTACTGAATATCATGCTGTTCTATATCCAACCCGGTGAGACAGCGCTTTTTTATTTGAACTCATAGACTAATCCCATTTAAATACAAGAAAGTCCTCGAGAAAGTCCTAAGGAATCAATAGCGTAGTACACTAGGACCTCGATTTAATGGTCCTCGATTGAATAGACAGTCCCCACCATGTCGCACTTATCGATCGATTTTTCGCGTGGTGGGAGATGGTGGGGGACGCTTAAAGTCTCCCCGATCAGGCCCGTAGCACGGAGTGCCGATGCGCAGATGCAGCATGGGCGGGCATACGCTACCTCGATTTAACAAGGTGCGATGCGGAGCCGGTCCCGCCACTGGCCGTTAAATCGAGGTCGTAGTGTAGTAGCGTGTCAGTCGTTAGGTAGGTCGTTAGGTAGTTCTCAGTTAAAATCTCAGGTAGGAAAAAAATTAATTTCGACGGAATAACCTCCGGACTACGGAGCCGGGAAATAATAGTTAAAAAAAAATCTTCGGGCGTTAATTTTTTTTAAACGATTATTTAAGGATCAAAAGTACTGAATTCGCCAGTTGAAGGATAGTAGGTTCGAATCCCGGACAATGACTTTTTTCTTTTTTAATGGAATAACACTATTTTTTACAAAAATAATAGAATAACACTATTGAATGTATTCATCGATCATTCTTAGTTGCTAATTTATAGATAATAAACTATATTATGTCAATTTGATCTAGGGATGAGATCGGATAAGCCGGGCCACGATAGTCGGATTGAAGAGTATTACCAAAATTCTGTTCTATTCGTTTCTATTTCATCGCATTCGGTTCGTCCTTCTTCAAATTCGTTTTTATTCGAATTACCGGATAAAGAAATCGGAATAGATCGTATTGAAAAATCTCAATCCATTTCTATTCTTTTTCGATTGTTGGGTTGTTTCTCGTAAAATTACCCTTCCAATCGCGCTTTCATTCGGTAATATTTATATTTTGTGATTACCCAGACCACACCGTAATCAGAAAGCTGCTAACAGTCACTTTTTTGACGCAGTTTTGAAGCTTCGTGATCGAACTGCGATATTGACTGACATCTTTTATGTATGTACACATCTTATCGGTCAAGCAGAATGCCGCTTTTCAAAGTCGGTTAAAATAAGGATAATCATTCTCTGAAGCTGTCTCATATGAGATATCCCAAGTACGATCTAAATACTGGGCCAGTACTGGACCAGTACCCGTGCCGCGACTACCAGTGCTGGCTATGTACTGGACGCCAACATTGGGCCAGTGCTGGCTTTTTTCTGGAATGATAATACCGACCCAGCATTGGCCAATAGTACTGTCTGCCCTGGCTAGTAGTACTGGGACTACCCTGACTAACGAAATGCCAAATGAAAAACGTGGGTCGAATTGGCATGATAAATATAGTTTATTATCAATAAATTAGCAAATAGTATAAAATAGCAAATCGATAAACGAATTTTAAACTGTTATTCCATTATTTTTAAAAATCCTGTAAATTAAAAAAAAAGTTGTCCGGGATTTGAACCCACTTCCTTCAATCAATCAATCCTTCAATCGGTGAATTCAGTACTTTCGATCCTCAAATAATTATTAAAAAAAAAAATTAACGCTCCGGAGATTATTTTTTTACGAGTGTTTCCGGCTCAGTAGTCCAGATGTCATTCCGCCGAAATTAATTTTAATCCTACCTGATATTTTAACCCCTTACCTATGCATGACGCATATATGCGTAAAAATAAAATGTGTCTACAGTGTGCATCATGTCGAAAAAACCGATGAAAACTGTATGCTAAAGTCGCGATTTGAATAAAATTTGGTTTCCTATAGGAAAAAAAAAACTGTAGATACTACTGAAATTTCCATCAAACTTTACAGTTTTCCCCATTAACAGTGCCTCCACTAGGGTAAACACTGAAATTTGCATATTTCTTTAGTATAATTCACAGATATCATATATGACATTATACATGCCCATGAAACGAATTTTTACAGTGTGAAACAGTAAAAAGTGAAGTGTTACATTTCTGTTGTAACCTTTGTATTTTTTTACAAATTTCGTATTGTACGAAATGTCCATTGTCAGAAACAAAATTTGTTACGGCTTCCTGTACAATTTATTCCTTATAAGAGTAAAAATTCCTTTCATCTATAGCCATACTTGCGTTCGCATTAATGTAAAAATCGTTATCTTTCAGGAGCAAAAAATCCTTTTATTTAATGCTTTATTCGTATTCGCGTTCATATAGAATGTGCGTTGTACGAAACGTACTTCATTGGTGATGGGAATCATTAAATATGAAACAATTATTTAAATTTACAGTTTTTATTTATCAATACGTAAAAATAGCGAAGTCATAACAAGGTGTTTAAATACCATTTTAAAAAATACGATGCAGGTGTCTTACGGACACTATGCAAATATTTCGCCCTAATATTTACCACTTATTAACGATATAATATTGGCCATTACATTGCTGAATTATGTTAGCAATACCATGAATTATGTCTAATAGACAGCTCTGCAAATTTTGTTCGTTAGGGTCGACTCGAAAAGCCTGAAAATGTGCATCGAAAAATAAATCTTGAATGGCATTGCCTATTAAATATATTTTGTCATCCTCGCTAAGAAAAATATATTTAATTTAAAAAAATTTTGAATTTTTGTTGACCAATACAACAATACTTTTCGGGTTGATATAAGATCCTAAATAATTTTTCCACTTCACGATTTTTAATTTTTCGTGGATAATACTATTCGGCAGAATTTTGGCTATATCAATAGAGTTCGGTAAGTCCGTAAACACAGTTTTCATGAATGGACCTATTTGAAGACCACAATTTACTGCATTGTCTATCGACCTTTTAGTGGCGAATGAATATTGTTGTTTTAATTGGTGCTTTAACGCTACTGTGTAACAAATGTTCTTTCTTGAAATTGCCGCTTGAGCAGCCATTTTTGATTCGCGATGCTTACTTTCATATCTCATTGACCAAAAATGAACTACTGGTCCAGCTAGCTCCATAAGTCGTGGATAATGCAATAAATTATGGTGCTTCGGTTTTAGTGGTTTTTAAAAATTATTTTTATAAAGCTGTCAGTGCCCGTCAATGAGAGTTGCAAGAAGTTCGGGACACCGCTTGTGAAAAACTTTACTCAATAGAATGTTTAAAATTTCATTCAATGTCGTGTAAACTTCCCAAACGCCATTATCTTCTGGGATAAGATCGCCGATTAAAAGTCCGAGATATCTCATCAAACACAGCGTTTCTGAGGCAGACAGTTTTAAGTTGGAGTTTTGCAAATTTTTCAACGTTATCTCAGGAGGTTTATTTTTGCGTTCATTTCGATCAAACTGAAACGAATCTATTCTGTCGTTAAGAGTGTCCACAGTCAACATTTTAATCTCGAAAATAAAATAATGTAATATTTCGGTTAAAACAAATTTGCAAACCCCCTCCGGGAGATCATGCATCATATCGAAGCTGAAATTTCGAGCTACGTGATAATTATCCACATCGTTCCAAATACATTTTTCTTTTATTCCGTAGTTGTTTGCGTCAACCTCATCAAGTTTATGTATAACTTGCTCGTAGTTATTTTCGTTTCGGAGTAGATTTTTTGATTCAACCGTGTGAGAACGAGTTATATTTTTGTCGGCGATGCAACACCTACACGAATAAGAAGAATTAAACGATTCAACGTATCCCAATATTGAGTTTAAGCCCAAATTATCCCCGAGAATAAGCCCTAGTGCAAAATAAATAGTTTTTGGTCCTTCTGAAGTTTCTATTACTATTCTATCTCTTGCTAGAAAATTCAACTCATCGATAACTCTTTGAAACAAGCGCCGGTTTCCGAAAATCTTTCGATGCAAAGCGTTGAATAATTGGAATAGAAATATGTTTCCCAATTTTCCGCAAGTTCAGGTGGAAGACAAGGAACTTGAGCATATAGAGCACCAAGTTTTCCATCATCGCCTGAATGGCTTCCCAAACAATTGTTTGTCTCGTAATCATCAAAATAAATGAACAAAGGGAAAACAATTTTCGATTGATAATTTTGGCGAATATTACCCATAAGACCCATGCATAAAATTGCATATACCAGCATTTGTTGTTTTTAGATAACTAATATATAGCATCGTTCGTTCGAAAATCTTTGGTATGTCAAAAAAAGCTTTCAATACGTGTCTCATGGGAATAAATTGTGCAAAAACTTCTTTAACCCACTAGCGCCCAGAGGACGCAATTTTGACATCTGAGTTTGAGCTGTTGCCATGTGATGAATTCGAGCAGAAAAAAATCGAGCACCACTGTTCCCTATGTTTTCGAGTATGCTCTTTCGAATGGTGATGGTTAAAATTGCGCCAGAAAAATTTAACCATCGAAAAATCGAAAATACGCCAAAAAAACGTGATTTTTCGATGACGTTTTTTTTTTTAAATGACTTTTCGTTCTCTGGCGATTTTTTTTCATGCCTAAAACCAACTAATATCGCGACCTCGAAGTCTGAACTAAAAATGCATGAGGTCATCTTTTTTTTTTACGTTTTGGTTAGCCAAAATGGCGGCCGGAATGAAAATTTTTTTCCCGAAACTTGGCGAATTTTTTTCTCGAATACTATGGACTCGAGCAAAAATTGTTTAGGAACAAAAATGTCTTAAAACTAGTCAAAGAACACGTTCGATTTTTTTTTTGAAGGATCTGATGAAATTTTGGTTTTTTGAAAAAATTACGAAACGGCAATTTCGACAAACGTCATCAAAAAGTCTCAAACTACGATAAACTTTTATATTTACACACAAAATTGAAAAAAAAAACGTCTTTACCCATTATTAAATGTTGCCCGATTTTCACCGCGTGGAGGTAGACGTTAATGGCTAATGACGATTAATGGCTAAAATCTAATTAGATTAATGGCTAAAGACGTTTTTTTTCAATTTTGTGTGTGGATATAAAAATTTATCATAGTTTGAGACTTTTTGATGACGTTTGTCGAATATGCCGTTTCGTAATTTTTAATGGTAACAGCTCACACTCAGATATCAAAATTGCGTCCTCTGGGCGCTAATGGGTTAACCATTATTTCAGGTGTATCGTTCGTAACCTTGCTTCCCGGAACTGTACCGAGAAGAACCTTTTCAGGACGGATTAATGAATCATTGAATTTTTTAAATCCTCTATGGTCACTGATAATTTCACTGAAAGGATTTAGCGTTGCAATTAAAATACTATGCACGCCAGCCACATCTTCATGAGTTATATTACGCGAAAGTACAAAATCCATTATATCACCGGATACAATTTCTAATGTCTCAGTAAGAAAACTATTCAAATCTGTGATATTGGATTGGACTCGTTTTCTTGTCATATCATTTTCAGCATGCCATTTCAAACTTAATTTAGCTGCACATTGTTTTATACGTTCGTTGCCGAATGTATGTGAATCATGAGAACTAGTGTCTACCAGCGGAAACGATTCAATGTTCCGTAATAATTCATCACGATGCTTGATATATTTTGCATATTCTGACTCATCGTCATTATCATAATCCGAGTCGTAATCACTGGGTGTATGAAATGACGGAATGCTATCGACAATAATTTCAAAATTTTCAATATTTTCAATATTTTCGGTTTGAATAATACCTTGAGAAGCTGTAGGTTTTGAAAGATGGCACTTTCGTAGGTGTTGCCGAAAACTTTTCAAAGTATCAAATTGACGGGAGCATGTGCCTAAACATTGATAAGATTCCGTGGGAAAATCTTCTGTATGTTCAAAAAGGACGTGCTTGCTAAATGCGACACTAATATCATAGGTTTTTTTTACATTTGCATATGAAAGACATATTGAATAATTGAGCAATAAGTCTGGTTAATCTTTGGAAATACACTTGAAACTTAAATTTAAATGAATTATGTAAATAATTTCGTTATTGACGGTCTATTATTGTAAATCAATGTTCAATTCGCCGAGTATCGTGATAACAGAGAGTGGAATGACATTGTGATTTGTTACGTTCATTTTGAAAACTGCTTTTTCAATAAATATCCACGGTGATTTGGCTTCGACTGGGTACTGCGCATTTAATGCGAAATATATTTTGAAACAAACTTCTACAGCTTTCAAAGTAGAACGTGGCAAATCGTATTGGATGTCGTTTATAAACACGTGAGATGAAATAATGTCGTTGTTGGACCGACAATGATCGGTCTTGGTTGCAACAACAGTTTATATGTTTCCAGTGTGTTCCGCAGTTTTTCAAACGATGTGTAGACATCATTTGAAGTCTGAAACACACAGAATACATTAAACGTGTTACATTTGTTTTTTTTTTAGAATAGAATAGAAAAAAATGTATTAAAAAACATCGTAATTACAAGCATACCTGGACTGAAAAAATAAATCCTTGTCGAGCTTCTATCTTCAAAGGATTCCACTTTTTTGAAGGAACCTCTGTGGTTTCGTTGCTTCGTAGACGCTTTCTGCCTTTCACCACGCTATTTCCAATTTGACGAGGAATTGGAAATGCGTTCGACAATAATACCAAAACCGTTGAGTCCAAACCCTCTACGGAAGAATAAAATGCCGTTAAAATTGAATCGTTAATAAAGAGTGGAGATAAAGTTTAATAAAATGAAAAAAATCTGTATACCTCCTCCAACGTCCCCAACTTTACAATTTCGGCGAAAAAAATTTTCTCCGATGGTTGCCTTGCTCCGATAAATAATTTAATTAGCTGGTCTCGCACCCCCGGCCAGTTTTCTTCGAAAGCATTTTTTTTTATCCGGATATTTCAGATCGAAGTCTCGAATAAGCTGCAAAACATAATAATTGAATCAATTTTTTTAACATGATTTGGTATAAACAGAAAAATATTATTTTGAGAAAAACTAACCAATGTGTATCCTTTTTTTTTTGTTTTAAACAAGGAAAACTATCAAAATATGACGCGATCGTCACAGTTTTCAAAATTGCTTGACGATCATTGAAACTGGCCTCCCAAAATTTTTCGACGTCTGTCCAAGGTTCAATACGATTTTTCAAAAACAGAATTGCCTCTGTTTCTAAATTATCCACATCAGGCGGATTATTTTCTGAAATCATGGGCAGGTGAATTTACCGCGCCGGTTATACTTCTCACAAAAAATACTGTACGAAATGGGGAAATTCATCCGAAATTTGTATTAGAGTACTTTTGAATAAAAATGTATTTTCAAAGAAAGAATTAAAGTTCTACTCATAATCTACTGGAATCAGAAAAAAAAATCTGACCAAGGGAGGAATTTATAATATTTTTTTATACTTGCATCAATAGTATATGTTTATATCTGTATACATCTATATAAATATAAGACACATATATACTTATAGTTTTTTTTTAAATTTCATAATATATCAATTGAAAATAAGTCTTACTCATACTGATGGAATTTATTCATTCTACATGCCGAATTTATTTCAATGAAAAATATTAAGCAAGAAACATTAAATTGTTTCACGTGGCCGCTGTATTAATTTTATTTACTTCTTTAAACATTTTCGTTCGTAGGCTCACGTTTTGAGTATCTTTGGATATACAAATATTTTTCGTATTGAAATAAAAAGATTTGAAGCTCTTACCGGAATCAATATGAGGAACGGCAGATCGTAATTTTTCCGCTTGCTTACGACGCAAGTATGTATTATAGAAAATTAATTTTCCACGAGCATTTCGAGCATCTGAACCAAAAAATTAATGTGAGGCACGTAATAAGTCCCCGGTGTTTTGCCTTTGAAAAACGCACAAATTTCTTGCGCTAATTCTGTATACCGCTGTGCTGAGATCTTTTCATATGTTGAATGTTCTTGATGCTTTCTTTCAATTACCGATCGTACTAAAAGATTGAGCATGCGGGATGTTAGCGTTTGATTTTTTTTATAATTATTGATAATAGTTAAGCCTCGAGGATCTTTAGACAGCCAGTCGGAAAGTGTTCGCTTCTGGAAAAAAAAATTGACGATAAACAATTTTTTTGTTCACAGAATTATAAATAATTATGTAAACGAAAAATATTACCGGAACGGTGTGTTGTTCGTTACTGAGTGGGATGCGAAATGAACCACCTACATTGTTTGTTAGCTCGCTCGGTGACGTGACATGATACGGTGCGGTTCGATTTTGATCGTTCTGAGAAGTGCATGCAGTGACCGACATTGAAGGCAGCTGATAATTTTTTTCAGATACCTATGAATTTATTGAAAAAAGTGTTTATCCTATTCAAATTTGAATAATTGTTTTTTACGATGTTACAATCCACATCTGTACATTCAGATTTGAATTCATGTCTCCATCAGTATCCATAATGCTATCATCCGAAACTGGTAGTGCTTGATTTGGATTTGTTAAAAAAAAAGTTTCACCCTCCATCACGTGTGCAACTATGTTATTAGTGATGTAACCAAAAACCGACCAGAAAAAACCAAAAATAAGAAGCATATGGTTAATATGTTTTCTTCAAACAATTCACATGATATAAAAAATAATTAACAGCTAGTCAAGAGAACTAAATAATCCGCCGTGTGAGCATGCAAAAATGAAGAAATATTAAGGGGATGCTATAGTCGATTTTTACCGACCAAGCCGGCTGAGGCAAATTGTTATCGTTTATGTATGATTGATATTTCATGCTACGTAACTTTAATCAAAAAAAAAAAAAATGCGCCGAGGAATTCTACATGAAATTCCAAATACATTGATTCCAAGAACTTTTTTCTACACTCAATTATAAAGAAGTCAAATGTGTTCTACGATTTATTCATTTGTCACCGAGACGCGTGGTCGGGCATAATTCAATTGATATTTCACGCTACGCAACTCTGATCAAAAATAGAAATGCGTCGGGGAATTCTACATAAAATTATGAACACATTGATACAGCCCAAAAAATCTTTTATACGCACAATAATAAAATAATAAAATGCATTCTATAGTATTTGAACTAATAGTTCGAGACCACGATCGCAGCACTGAATACCTTGTAATTCCTTGCACTGCGACTGAAAACTCTGAATAGTGGTCACGAGTGATAAAGAAAACTTATATCATAGAAGATATTTTACCTCTTTATTATTGAGCGTAGAAGAGATTTTTTCGTATCATTGTGTTCAGAATTTTGTGTAGAATACCCCGACGCATTTATTTTTTTTTAAATCAAAGTTGCGCCGCGTGAAATATCAGTCGAAACATACATAGAAGAGATTCAACAATTCACCATAGCATCCCCGTAATTCAGCAAAGCAGATGACAAACATAATAAACACGACATTATCTCTATTTTGTCTCGTATCAAGATTTATTGGTTAGAATACCTACGGTTTCGTTCCTTTTTTTAACTTATAATTACACTTCTCAATTGTCTTTTTATTTTTAAACACTTATCAATTGTTTTTTTTCCACTTATTAATTGCACAAAGAAATTCTCGTGTTGCTACTTCAAGCGTAACTTTAAGACTGAACTGAAGACGCTCTCACGCTCTTTTGGACAAAGAAAAATCACATGCACGTTTGGACCTGTAACGGCCAAATTTGTATATTGTATAGCAAGCCATAAAAAGTAAAATCAGCCGAAGTATTGAATATACTGTGTCACACTGTAATATTCTACGTCTAGCTTATGAAGTAAACATTTTCGAGCTTGGTCCAAGGGGTCCAATATCATGACTATTGCGAGAGGCTTACGGAGAGCGAGTCTGGAATAACTTAGCAATGCAGCGTTGCTGGACGAGAGTTTTCCTAAACAACGGGACAAAGAACGAGCTGAGGCCTCGCAAGGGTTTCGGGGCTGAGGACAGTTCGCACTGGACCGTTGACGAGATCACATACTCACATATATATATCGAATACCAACCTTTGTCATTATTACATTTTAAGGGACAATATAACTGCTCCCATCTTATACGAGTCCATCGGACCTCACCTTTAATAAATATACTTATATAGTAGTAAATACTTACTACACTTACGTTTGTAAAAAAATTAAAGTGTACACTGTAAAAAGTCAACGTACCATAGCATATTTTGCGGTACGTTTTTAATTTTTCACTGGGGACACTACAATTTCTAATTTGTATTTATAATAATTTTCTCAAAATGTCGTATAGAATTTTTATACATTCCAATGACAATATTTTATACATACCCTTTAACTTCTTTTACAATGTACAATACGAGTAGATACTATTGTGTATACCACTTTTCTTCCTATGTGCTTTGAATATTCTACAGAGTGCATTGTAAATTATACATTTCATACACAGTGGGTTTCTTCGTTTCTGTTTGTAATTTTTGCTTTGTCGTTTGTTTGCTGTGGACTTTGAGTTTTTTACAGTTTGAATCAGCATTTATAATTGTTTTAAATGCAAATACCACATTGAGTTGATTATTTTATAATGAAACACACAGTAAAATGCCTAATTTACAGTTTGAAACTGTATATTTTGTTTGAAATTCAATAATTCTTAAGGATCGCGAGCATGAATTTTTACAGATCATTTTTCTCCGTGTATGGTTTTTGGGATCGCTGAATCCAAATATGATGTCAGATTTTGAAAATACAAAATGGTGGATCCAATATGGCGGACCAAATATGCAAAAATTTGTTTCATCCATGTGGAGGTTGGTACTCGAAGGTTTTTGGGGTCACTGAATCCAAATCTGATAAAAATGGAATCTGAATTTTAAGAATTCAAAATGGCCGAAAGATTTTTTTCATCCCAGTGGACGTTGGTCTGGCACTGGGGGGTTTTTGGGGTCACTGAATCCAAATCTGATACTAAATGTTGAAAATTCAAAATGGCGGATCCAATATATGACGGACCGAAAAAGCAAAATTTTATCATATTTGGACGAAACCTCGTACTCAGTGCTTTCTGTAATTGGTGATAGTGGATATCGTGTGGGTGCCTACAATTTAGGAAACAGTCGAATTAGAATCAAATTTGTCTTCCACATCATTTTTGCTTAACTGAACTCTCTTTGTGCTTACTGAATTTTCGATTATACAGTTATAAGTTGACATTAGCGGGAGAAATTTCACAAATATATCATTCCCGGCCCCGGAGTGTACCACGAGGAGGTTGCAAGACAAAACACTCCATGCTTTAGATTATTTTGGTATAAATAAGCTATACCCCAGTAAACACAGTAATATTACAGCAATGTAACGGCAGCGTAACCGAATATTACAGGTAATATTATCTGGACGCTACATGTAAATTACATGTAATTTGCCATTTCCGACTCAGCAGCAGGGATGGGCAGCATCGAATGGAAAGGTATTTAAATACATCATTAAAATACAAAATGCTTTTCCACTCGTCATTTATTTCGGGTACGAGTGACGAATGAATTTCCACTCGCCATTCGTTTCGCGTTCGAGTGACGAGTGGTTTTTCATTCTTTATTTAATTCGCGTTCGAGTGACGAGTGGATTCCCACTCGTCATTTATTTCGGGTACGAGTGACGAATGAATTTCTACTCGCCATTCGTTTCGCGTTCGAGTAACGAGTGGTTTTTCATTCTGTATTTACTTCGCGACCGAGTGACGAATGGATTCCCACTTGTTGTTTACATCCGAACTGAGTGGAGAGTGGGGGAACCATTCGAACGCCGTCTTCGGTTCGAGTGGAAAAACACTCGTTATTTGTTTACTTTCAGATCCGAATGAATTTCCACTCGATAAATTTTTCGAAAAAGATGGATTCTGGAATCAATAATTCCATTAAATTGAAATGAATTTCCACTCGATATTCGGTTCAAATAAGAGTGGAAATTTATTGACGTGATGCAGTGAGAATAAGATAGATAGATAGATACATAGACAGAGAGACAGAGAGAGATTGAGAGAGAATAAGAGAGAATGTGAGAGATTAAGAGAGATTGAGAGAGAATGAGAGAAATTGGGAGAGAATGAGAGAGGTTGAGAGAGAATAAGAGAGATTGAGAGAGAATGAGAGAGATGGAGAGAGAATGAGAGAGAATGAAAGAGAATGAGAGAGAATGAGAGAAAATGAGAGAGAATGAGAGAGATTGAGAGAAAATGAGAGAGAATGAGAGAAAATGAGAGAGAATGAGAGAAAATGAGAGAGATTGATAGAAAAATAGAAAGAATGAGAGAGATTGAGAGAGATGGAGAGAGATTGAGAGAGAATGCGAGAGAATAAGAGAGTATGAGAGAGATTGAGAGAGAATGAGAGAAATCGGGAGAGATTAAGAGAGATTGAGAGAGAATAAGAGAGATTGAAAGAGAATGAGAGAGATTGAGAGAAAATCAGAGAGATTGAGAGAGAATGTGAGAGATTGAGAGATTGAGAGAGAATGAGAGAGAGTGAGAGAAATTGGGAGAGTATGAGAGAGGTTGAGAGAGAATAAGAGAGATTGAGAGAGAATGAGAGAGATGGAGAGAGAATGAGAGAGAATGAAAGAGAATGTGAGAGATTGAGATAAAATGAGAGAGATTGAGAGAGGATGAGGGAGTTTGAGAGAAAATGAGAGAGAATAAGAGAGATTGAGAGAGAATGAGAGAGAATGAGAGAAAATGAGAGAGATTGATTGAAAGAGATTGATTGATTTATTTTCCGATTTGCTCTGGGGGTTAGCCCATAAGAGCACAGCATATGATGTACAAAAGTGCATGAGTGATATATATAACGTTAAAATAATACTAAAGACTTAAACTAAATAATACTACTAAACCTTACCATAATACCACTATATATAGTAATACTGTATATAGATAATACAACTATATTATACTAATACTACTAACAGATACAGAAGTACCAGTAGCACGCTATTTTACGGGGAAACAAGCGAAATTTATTGGGGAAAACAAGCGAGGGAGTATTAAAATCCCTGTTCGCGGAGGAGGTGTGAGTGAAGACGGGCTTTAAAAATAGAGATAGACGGAGAGGATTGAGAGAGAATGAGAGAGATTGAGAGAGAATAAGAGAGATTGGGAGAGATTTAAAGAGATGGAGATTGAGAGAGATTGAGAGAGAATGCGAGAGAATAAGAGAGAATGAGAGAGATTGAGAGAGAATGAGAGAAATCGGGAGAGATTAAGAGAGATTGAGAGAGAACAAGAGAGATTGAGAGAGAATGAGAGAGAATGAGAGAGATTGAGAGAGAATGAGAGAGATTGAGAGAGAATGAGAAAAATTGGGAGAGATTAAGAGAGATTGAGAGAGAATAAGAGAGATTGAGAGAGAATAAGAGAGAATTACCCTGCTAACACAGAACGTTAAAAAACGTTGTTAAGACGTGTACAAAAACACGCAAAAACGTCTTTTTTGAATGGTCGAAAAAACGTCTTGAAACCGTCTTTTAAACGTTATTTTGGCCGCAATTTTTTTACCAAAAAAGTTTACAGAAGCAGACAGAAATGTGTTAAGACCGCTGTAAATTTTTTGAGAAAAAAAATTGCGGTAAAAATAACGTTTAAAAGACGTTTTCAAGACGTTCGCGGCAAAATAACGTTTAAAAGACGTTTTCAAAACGTTTTTTCGACCATTCAAAAGAGACGTTTTTGCGTGTTTTTTTTAAACGTCTTAACAACGTTTTTATAACGTTCTGTGTTAGCAGGGTAGAGAGACTAAGAGAGAATGAAGGAAATTGGGAGAGATGAAGAGAGATTGAGAGAAAAGAGAGAGAATGAGAGATATTGAGAGGGAATACCCAGATAGAACATTGACATCTAATATACGTATATATGACGTCGCCATCGACGTCTGTAAGACGTATTTAGTACGTATACTGAAGAGCTAAATGTCCGGCTAATATCTGTATATTTGACGTATATAAGACGTCGAAAATACATAAAAAATGACGTATATAAGACGTCGAAAATACATAAAAAATGACGTATATAAGACGTCGAAAATACATCAAATCTACGCACAGCACAATAATATTTTTAAAAAACATAAACAACAGCGAATAACATTACTGGCGGTTCCATGCGCATTTTGTCGTTGTTATAGGTCATAGAAGAGTTACACTGAAAAAAAAAAATTAATTCTGCACGGATTTCTCGATAGAATTTTATTCTGCTTCGACGGGGACTCGAACCTGCGACCTGCCTACTTATCCTACCTATCTTTCTAACACGCTACCCACTACGCTATCGACTGTTTATGAACTTTCGTAATTCATATCATGTATTTGACACGCCAGAGAACACATGATCAGTTGTATGTTAGGAGCTACTCAAGGGATGGTGGTGGTCGCGTCTTCAACCCGTTTTTAGTATAACCATGTCAGTTTTTGAAGAAATTACAAAATTGAACGTGGTGAATCCAATATAGTGGATCCAAAATTCTAAAAATTCCATAACTTGTCTGATTCACTCTAACTATAGTCTTCGCAAAGAGAGATAGAACATGGCCCCTCTATTTTCTGTCTCACTCAGTTCTGCTACCATCACGTTTAGGACGGTAGACGGAGTCCATATATATATATAGGTTCATGATCTCAATTCGGTATACGTATATTTTACGTATATTATACAATAAGCATTTGACATCAAATTATATACATATATTATATGCATAAGGAACATCTACTTGACGATAGAAACGAAGGCAACTGCATTGCTGTCAAAATCACGTATTATATACGTATATTGGACGTGTATTTTTCAACAATATCTCCGTGGAATTTTGTACATTTCATATACGTATAATATTCGTTCACTATCTTTCGGTTGTAATTCCCGGATCTGAAGCTATAATTGTATATAAATATATATAAATATTCAATGTACGCATGTACATTAAATATATATATGTATATGCTTCAGATCCGGAAATTACAACCGAAAGATAACACAGCCCTACAAAAAAAAAAGGTCGTGATTTGGGGGACTGACTATGGTATTTTTTGACGCTGAATCCGAATCTGAGGTCGAAAAAATTCGTTGACCCCCAAACTTAAGGTCAAATCAAGGTCAAATCTCGAGAATCTATTGTTAACTAAGTAAACCAAGATATCTATACGTTTTTGGGGTCGCTGAATCCGAATCCGATGTCCATTTGACCCCATCACGTTAGGTTCAAGGTCAATTGAAGGTCAAATGTTCTATTTCCACAAAAACTTCATTTTTGATCCTAGATTCGGAAAGAGCGGAAAATTCTACATTCAGATCCGTTTATAGAAATTTTTGTACATAACCTCTAAATGTCATACGAAGGTCAAACAATTTCACAGGCACACAAAAAAAAGTGGGATGTTTGAAAGACAAGACCATGTTACCAATACATTTTTGGGGTCGCTGAATCCGATCTGGGGTCTGTTTGATCCGATCACGTTAGGTTCAAGGTCAGATCAAGGTCGAATCTAGAGAATCGATTGCCAACGAAGTAAACCGAGATATCTATGCATTTTTGGGGTCCCTGAATCCAAATCTGAGGTCCGTTTGAACTGATCAGGCCCGACTCAAGGTCGGATCAAGGTCAAATCTTGAGAATCTATTGCTAATGAACTAGGCCATCTCTATTTTGTTAACTCTTCGTTGTTATTGCTATGATCGGACCTGTGATTGGACTGCTGGAAGTGGAATTGGGGCTATTGGTTGAACCTACAATTGTAGGTTCAACCAATAGCCCCAATTAAATTAAACTACTGGAAGTGGAATTAGGGCTATTGGTTGAACCAACAATTGTAGGTTCAACCAATAGCTATCGGTTGAACTACATTCTACATACTACATACTACAATGGGGCTATTGGTTGAACCTACAATTGTAGGTTCAACCAATAGCCCCAATTTCACTTCCAGTAGTTCAATCACAGGTCTGATCATAGCGATTGGTTGAACCTACAATTGTAGGTTCAACCAATAGCCCTGATTCCACATCCAGTAGTTCAATCACAGGTCCGATCATAGCAATAACAACGAAGAGTTAACAAAATAGAGATGGCCTAGTTCATTAGCAATAGATTCTCAAGATTTGACCTTGATCCGACCTTGAGTCGGGCCTGATCAGTTCAAACGGACCTCAGATTTGGATTCAGGGACCCCAAAAATGCATAGATATCTCGGTTTACTTCGTTGGCAATCGATTCTCTAGATTCGACCTTGATCTGACCTTAGTAGAGAAACAGGGCCGGTTCTAACTCAAGATCCCTACCCCGACATTTACCGACATTTTTTAGCTCAGACATGAACCATTTAGCCGAGACATGAACCCGGGAGGGGTGGGGGAGGGGGGGGCTATCTTTAAGAGTCCGAATGCACGGAGTCAATCGGGGGGGGGGGGGGGTCTCTGACAACTGGAGGGCACCTAATCTCTTATGGGTCGAGACATTGGGAGGGGGTGGGGGGGGGGGGCGGGCTAGCTTTGAGGGTGGTATTGGAATGCCGCTATCTCTGGCAGCGGTGGTGCGCCTAATTTTTCATGGCGGCATTTGATTGCCGATTATCAGTTAAACTGGCGTCTCTGCAGGGGGAGGGGGGGGGGCTAGTTTTGAGGGTGGTATTAGAATGCCGCTATTTCTGACAGCTGCAGTGCAGCTTGTCTTTCATGCTGGCATTGGAATATTGTTATCTCTAACAAGTAAATAGTGTGTCGGAGCGTTAGACCTTTCAACCGCACACGACGCTACCCTCTTGGGCCAGTGCGTCTTTTTGTCGCAACCTTATCGCTGGTCATAAATCATATCTGGTCGTGTGCCAAGGGTTAGACCGCAGTCTGGAAAAGGTCGAACATGCATGTTCGACCTTTTGATCCTAGATTCGGAAAGAGCGGAAAAGTCTGGAAAAGGTCGAACATGCATGTTCGACCTTTTCCAGACTGCGGTCTAACCCTTGGCACACGACCAGATATGATTTATGACCAGCGATAAGGTTGCGACAAAAAGACGCACTGGCCCAAGAGGGTAGCGTCGTGTGCGATTGAAAGGTCTAACGCTCCGACACACTATTTACTTGTTAGAGATAACAATATTCCAATGCCAGCATGAAAGACAAGCTGCACTGCAGCTGTCAGAAATAGCGGCATTCTAATACCACCCTCAAAACTAGCCCCCCCCCTCCCCCTGCAGAGACGCCAGTTTAACTGATAATCGGCAATCAAATGCCGCCATGAAAAATTAAGCGCACCACCGCTGCCAGAGATAGCGGCATTCCAATACCACCCTCAAAGCTAGCCCGCCCCCCCCCCCCCACCCCCTCCCAATGTCTCGACCCATAAGAGATTAGGTGCCCTCCAGTTGTCAGAGACCCCCCCCCGATTGACTCCGTGCATTCGGACTCTTAAAGATAGCCCCCCCTCCCCCGCCCCTCCCGGGTTCATGTCTCGGCTAAATGGTTCATGTCTGAGCTAAAAATGTCGGTAAATGTCGGGGTAGGGATCTTGAGTTAGAACCGGCCCTGTTTCTCTACTGACCTTGAACCTAACGTGATCGGATCAAACCAGACCCCAGATTCGGATTCAGCGACCCCAAAAATGTATTGGTAACATGGTCTTGTCTTTCAAACATCCTACTTTTTTTTGTGTGCCTGTGAAATTGTTTGACCTTCGTATGACATTTAGAGGTTATGTACAAAAATTTCTATAAACGTATCTGAATGTAGAATTTTCCGCTCTTTCCGAATCTAGGATCAAAAATGAAGTTTTTGTGGAAATAGAACATTTGACCTTCAATTGACCTTGAACCTAACGTGATGGGGTCAAACGGACATCGGATTCGGATTCAGCGACCCCAAAATCGTATAGATATCTTGGTTTACTTCGTTAACAATAGATTCTCGAGATTTGACCTTGATTTGACCTTAAGTTTGGGGGTCAACGAATTTTTTCGACCTCAGATTCGGATTCAGCGTCAAAAAATACCATAGTCAGTCCCCCAAATCACGACCTTTTTTTTTTGTGGGGCTGTGTAATGAAGGAATATTATACGTATATGAGATGTACAAAATTCAACGGAGATATATTGTTGAAAAACACACGTCCAATATACGTATGTAATACGTGGTTTGACAGGAATGCAGTTGGCTTCGTTTCTATCGTCAAGTAGATGTTCCTTACACATATAATATATGTATATAATTTGGTGTCAAATGCTTATTGTATAATATACGTAAAATATACGTATATGAAATTCTTTCACTACATCAGTTAAATGGCACCACAATATACACTCAATATATGTATAATATACGTATAATATAAGTCTATCATAGACGTATACATATCATATACATATATACCTAAAATATACGTATATTATACGGCAGTGGTCTATCTGGGTAGGAGAGAATTAGAGAGAATGAGAGAGAATGAAGGAAATTGGGAGAGATGAAGAGAGATTGAGAGCGAATGATAGGGAATTAGAGAGATTGAGAGCGAATGATAGGGAATTAGAGAGATTGAGAGAGAATGGAGAAATTGGGAGAGATTGAGAGAGAATGAGAGAGATTGAGAGAGAATGAGAGAGATTGAGTGAAATTGAGAGCGAATGATGGAGATTGAGAGAGATTGAGAGAGAATGAGAGAGATTGAGAGAGATTGAGAGAGAATAAGAGAGAATGAGAGAGAATGAGAGAGATTGAAAAAGAATGAGAGAGATTGAAAGAGAGTGAGAGAGATTGAGAGAGAATGAGAGTGAATGCGAGAGATTGAGAGAGAATGAGAGAGATTTAGAGAGAATAAGAGAGAATGAGAGAGAGAATGAGAGAGAATGAGAGAGTTTGAGAAAGAATGAGAGAGATTGAAAGAGAGTGAGAGAGATTGAGAGAGGATGAGAGTGAATGAGAGAGATTGAGAGAGATTAAGATAGAATGAGATTCTCTCCTATACTCTCTCAATCTATCTCATTCTCTCTCTTCTCTTTCAATCTCTCTCATTCTCTCTCAATCTCTCTCATTCTCCCTCAATCTCGCTCAATCTCTCTTATTCTCCCTCATTTTCCCTCACTTTCTCTCTCTCTCTCTCATTCCTTACTGGCGCGGGGGTCGTTAACGACCTCAAGCTCCAGCGATTGGTCAACAGAGGGATTCGCTACATCTTTGGCCTCCCGCGAGACGTCTCAATCTCTCAGTATCGGCTCCAGCTGGGCTGGCCCACCATCGGGCAGGGCCGTGAGATTACTCTTGCCGGCATTGTATATAACGCCCTCCGTGGTATTGCGCCGCCGATCCTGAGTGAGCTTCTCCTTGTGCGGAATCCCCCCGTGCGTTCCATCAGAGGGTTCAGACCGGGCTCACTGGTTGTGCCCGGTCATCGCACCGAGGCCTATCGTCACGCGTTTTCGGTCTCATCCGCTCTCGTTTGGAACGCGATCCCTGGGAGCATCGTCGAGGCGCCATCTGACGTCATCTTCCGGGCACGGCTCAAACTCTGGTACTTGTCGCGGTCGGAGCAGGATCGTGATACTCGTCCACCCAACTAGTCAGCAGAATCTCCTTCGGACGACGTGCAGCCACCTTTTCTACTATTCTCTATTCTTGCCTTGCAACGATATTCTTGAGAGAGTCGTTATCTCTCAATCTTTTATTTACTACCTACTATTTTTCCCCACTGCTATTTCTATTACTGCAATTATCTTCGCTACTATTCTTCATCCAATCGACATAACATATATTAATTTACACTCTAGTGGTTCGGTGACAAACCACAAAACTTTGTTCAATTCTGGGCAATAAATACCATTATCATCATCATCATCATCATCATCTCTCTCATTCTTTCTCATTCTCTCTTATTCTCTCTTATTCTCTCTCAATCTCTCTGAATCTCTTTCATTCTCTCTCATTCTCTGTCAATCTCTCTTAATCTCTCCCAATTTCTCTCAATCTCTCTAATTCTCTCTCCTTCTCTCTCAATCTCACTCATTCTCTCTCAATTTCTCTCGTTCTCTCTCAATCTCTCTTCATCTCTCCCAAGTTCTCTCATTCTCTCTCAATCTCTCTAATTCTCTCTCATTCTCTCTCAATCTCTCTAATTCTCTCTTATTCTCTCTCAATCTCTCTCAATCTCTCTCATTCTCTCTCTTCTCTCTCAATCTCTCTCATTCTCTCTCATTCTCTCTCATTCTCTCTTAATCTCTCTCATTATCTCTCATTCTCTCTCAATCTCTCCCAATTTCTCTCATTCTCTCTCAATCTCTCTAATTCTCTCTCATTCTGGCTCAATCTCTCTAATTCTCTCTCATTAGACCTAGTCTCATGGAGACCTAGTCTCGTCTGCCTCTCGCTACACTCACCTCTCCTGCCTGCCTGCTGCTCGGGACACACTCGCCTTGCTGCTAAGCTTGCGTGGTGCTCTCTCTTGTGGGGCATACTACAACGTCTTGACGTGTCTGCGTGGGCAGTTATCGATCTTCTACATTGATCGCTTGATCCCTCACAGGATAAGCCTCGAGTCTCTCTGCCTGTGCTTTTCTTCTGCTTGCTGATGTCGTCTCGTTGCCGCGTCTGTAAGCGTCTTGTTGGTAAGGGCGGGGACTATATTGCCTGTGGTGGGGCCTGTGGAGAGAGCTTTCAGGTAAAATGCGCGGAGGAAAATTTCGATAGTTTCGTGGTTGACTCCGTCGGTGAAATAAGTTTCCGTTGTGATGCATGCTGCGCGGATCGATCTCTCCTCACCCCCCGCACTCCACCTCCGGTGCGGTCGTCCTCTGCTCCCCATACTCTTGAGGATGTCATGAAGTTGCTTCAAGCTATAAGCGCTCAGTCGTGCAGTTCCCATGCTTCCACTGCCTCTCAGCTGAAGACTATACAGAGAACCCTCGCAGACGTCGTGCAAAACGTATCGGAGCTGCGGACTGGCGTCGCCGATCTGGCGGCCTCGCACTCGGCAATGGCTGAACGCATATCCTGCCTTGAGTCCCATACGGACAATTCGCGATTGAAAATCGCTCAGCTGAGCAGTGAGAATGATATACTGAGGGGGCAAATCGTGGAAATGTCGAGTCGGCTGACAAGGATAGAATCGCGTACTTTGTCCAGCGAGCTTACGATTGCAGGACTTCCGTTTGTAAACGGTGAATCGGCCAGTCAGCTTGCTCTCGACGTGTGCAGTGCAACGGAGACTGTGTTACCTCCTGCTGGTATCCTGGATGCGTTCCGACTTGGTGCATCGCGCCCTGACGCACCGGCGAAGATTCTCGTAAGGTTCGCGAGCGAGCACATCTGTGAGCGGCTCCTGTCAAACTCTCGTAGGCGAAACCCGAGTCTTACAGCGGCCGACGTCAATGGATCTTTTCCCGGGACGAAAGTTTTCGTAAATCGAAATTTACCGAGCACTCTCTACGCACTGCAAAGGGCGGCTCGAACATGGGCGAGGTCTCAGGCAAACATCACCTCTATCCGGCTTCGTGATGGCTCGCGTCACCTTTCTATCCTAGGCCATGCTGAGCCCACAATACTCCGTGATATGGCTGACCTAGAGGCGTTAAAGTCCGGGCCTGGGCAACCTCCGACACCTTAAAATTGACGCAGGGAGGATTCACCGTGATTGTCTCTTTGCCCCTGATTAATTTCGCGCCTCCACCGCGCCGTGTACTGCACTTTGCGCATGTTAATGCCCTCATTCTTCTCGTGCATTCTCCCGTTTTTCAAGAAAAATTGGTAGCGGGGCTTATGATGTCATTACGGTATCCGAAACCTGGCTCAACGACTCTCACCCGGACTCTCTCCATTCTATTCTCTCCATTCTATTTTCCATTTTTACCTTCAAAGCCTGTCTTCACCTACACCTTCTTCGCAAACAGGGATTTTAAATACTCCCTAGCTTGTTTTTGTACTTTTCCAGAGCTCTCCATTCTATAGCGTGCTACTGGTACTACTCTACTATCAATATTATACAGTATAAGTCTTTCAGTGTAACTTTAGCGATATATATATATATATTACTTATGTATTGTAAGTATAGTTTTAAGGAAAATATCTCTAATGCTTTGTACACCATACGATATGCTCTTATGGGCTAACCCCCAGAGCTAATCTAATAAATCAATCAATCAATCAATCATTCTCTCTCAATCCCTCTTCATCTCTCCCAATTTCCTTCATTCTCTCTCATTCTCTCTAATTCTCTCTCAATCTCTCTCACTCTCTCTCTTCTCTCTCAATCTCTCTCATTCTCTCTCATTCTCTCTCATTCTATCTTAATCTCTCTTAATCTCTCCCAATTTCTCTCATTCTCTCTCAATCTCTCTAATTCTTTCTTATTCTCTCTCAATCTCACTTCATCTCTCCCAATTTCCTTCATTCTCTCTAATTCTCTCCTATTCTCGCTCAATCTCTCTCATTCTCTCTCTTTTCTCTCAATCTCTCTCATTCTCTCTCAATCTCTCTCATTCTCTCTCGATCTCTCTCAATCTCTCTTATTCTCCCTCATTTTTCCTCACCCTCTCTCATTTTCCCTCACTCTCTCTCATTCTCTCTCAATCTCTCTAATTCTCTCTCATTCTCAATTGCCATTTTCAACCACAGTTTTCAAATATCCGTCTGTCCGACCATCTGGAAGCGAGCTTTAATACGCCCGCTTCTTAAGAAAAACCCTCCATCTAATCTGACTGATACTAGACCTATCGCTAATCTGTGTGAATTTTCAAAACTCCTTGAAAAAGCAGCCCACAAACAACTCTCAGAATATCTTTCAGAGTACGATATTCTTGATGAGCGACAATCTGGATATCGAAAAAACTTTAGTACGCAAACTGCTCTACTCCGTATTAATCACGAAGTGAGACGTGCGGCAGACCGTCGACAGTTAACTATCCTAATACTGTTCGATTTCAGTAAAGCGTTTGACACAGTTCCGCACAACCTTTTGCTTAAGAAACTGAAACTCATTGGCCTCGCGGACAGCGCAGTAGCCTGGATCTCCTCCTACCTAAGTAAAAGATCGCAAGCCGTTATTGATGTGAATGGGACCTGTTCGACTTGGCTACACACTCTTTCAGGAGTACCACAGGGCTCTGTTTTGGGACCTCTCCTTTTCTCTGTTTTTATTAATGATATTGCCAAGGATTTAAAATACTCTCAACATATGATTTACGCCGACGACACCCAAATTTATCTGCATTGTTTTCCCTCCGAACTTTCAGAAGCCATAGAAAAAATAACATACGATGCGAACGTTATTGCCACCTACGCTGATATAAATGGTCTCAAACTCAACCTAACGAAATCTATGGTGTTGATACAAGGAAGTGGTGCTTTTATTAATCAAATCGATTATAACAATCTTGCTCAAATTATGATTAAGGGCACCGTTATTCCTTATGTACACGAGATAAAAAATTTGGGCATTTTTATGACTTCGAATCTCTCCTGGAATAAGCAAATCTCCTCCATTTCCTCACGAGTTCATGGTACTCTCTATAGGTTGAGATTTAACCGGAATGCTCTGAATACGGAGTTAAAAATTACTCTAGTAACATCTTTAATTTTTCCCGTACTTGATTATTGTTGCGTAGTATTTAACGATGTCACTGGTCAACAAAACACTAAATTGGAGAGGCTTCTAAATTGTGGAATACGATTCATTTTTAATCTGAGAAGAGATGAGCACATTACCCCCTTCAGAAAACGACTGAAATGGCTCACAGTCAAATCTAGGCGATTGTACTTCCTTGGGCTCATGATCTTTAATATAATTGAGAAAAAATCACCGCACTATCTACAAGAGCTTTTTCCTTTTGCTCCTCCGCCTCTTCGACCTCCTCGAACGACCTCAGTAAATCGTTTCTTGGTTCCACTATCTAGAACCGAAACCTACAAGAAGTCTTTCGTCCCCACTGCTACCAATTTCTGGCATCACCTTCCTCCTGAGATCACGTCAATACGTTCAATCGCCACTTTCAAGATAAAACTTTTCAATTATCTATTTGACATCGATAATTAGGAGAACACAGCGACGCTTTCAAACAGAAATTCTGCTGGTTATTTTTACTTATAATTCTATCAGGTCTTCTGCGTTATCACCTATTGCCTCTATGTCTGTACTTTATATAATAAGCATTTATACAATAAGCGTTATTACTATTGTTTAGTTTAGTGTATATAATTATGCAAACATATATCAATGTTTCATTTGTGCGAACACAAATTTCAAACATGACTTGCTTTTGTAATGTTATATTTGCCCCATGGATTTTTTCCAGGGCATTAATAAATTTATCAATATCAATATATCAATATTCTCTCTCAATTTCTCCAATCTCTCTAATTCTCTCTCATTCTCTCTCAATCTCTCTCAATCTCTCTCATTCTCCCTCATTTTTCCTCATCCTCTCTCATTCTCTCTCATTCTCTCTCAATCTCTTAATTCTCTCGCGTTCTCTCTCAATCTCTCTAATTCTCTCCTATTCTCTCTCAATCTTTCTCATTCTCTCTCTTCTGTCTCATTCTCTCTCATTCTCTCTCATTCTCTCTCAATCTCTCTTATTCTCTCTCAATCTCTCTCATTCTCTCTCAATCTCTCTTATTCTCTTTCAATCTCTCTTAATCTCTCCCGATTTCTCTTATTCTCTTTCAATCTCTCTCATTCTCTCTTATTCTCTCTCATTCTCTCTCAATCTCTCTCATTCTCTTTCATTCTCTCTCATTCTCTCTCAATCTCTCTCATTCTCTCTCATTCTCTCTCAATCTCTCTTAATCTCTCTCATTCTCTCTCATCTCTCTTATTCTCTCTCATTTTCTCTCAATCTCTCTCATTCTCTCTCATTTTCTCCCATTCTCTCTCAATATCTCTTATTCTCTTTCATTTTCTCTCAATCTCTCTCATCCTCTCTCATTCTCTCTCAATCTCTCTCATTTTCTCTCATTCTCTCTCATTCTCTCTCAATCTCTCTCATTCTCTCTCATTTTCTCTCAATCTCTCTCATTCTCTCTCATTCTCTCTCATTTTCTCTCATTCTCTCTCAATATCTCTTATTCTCTCTCATTTTCTCTCAATCTCTCTCATTCTCTCTCATTCTCTCTCAATCTCTCTCATTTTCTCTCATTCTCTCTCATTCTCTCTCCATCTCTCTCATCCTATCTCAATCTCTCTTATTTTCTCTCAACCTCTCATTCTCTCCCAATTTCCCTCATTCTCTCTCAATCTCTCACACTCTCTCTCTCATTCTCTCTCATTCTCTCTCATTCTCTCTCAATCTTTCTCAATCTCTCTCAATCTCTCTCATTCTCTCTCAATCTCTCTCTGTCACTCTGTCTATGTATCTATCTATCTATCTTATTCTCACTGCATCACGTCAATAAATTTCCACTCGTATTTGAACTGAATGAGTGGAAATTCATTTCTATTTAAAGGAATTATTGATTCAAGAATCCATCTTTTTCGAAAAATTTGTCGAGTGAAAATTCATTCGGATCTGAAAGTAAACAAATAACGAGTGTTTTTCTACTCGAACCGAAGACGGCGTTCGAATGGTTCCCCCACTCTTCACTTAGTTCGGATGTATACAACGAGTGGTAATCCATCCGTCACTCGGTCGCGAAGTAAATACAAAATGAAAAACCACTCTTTACTCGAACGCGAAACGAATGGCGAGTGGAAATTTATTCGCCACTCGTACCCGAAATAAATGACGAGTGGAAATCCACTCGTCACTCGAACGCGAAACGAATGGCGAGTGGAAATTCATTCGCCACTCTTACCCAAAGTAAATGACGAGTGGAAATCCACGCTTCACTTAAATTCACAATAAATGACGAATGAAAAACCATTCGTCAATTTTTTTTTTTTTAAGTTAATTTCGCCCATCCCTGCTCAGCAGTATAACATGTAATGTAATGTGTTATATACCCGGTATGTAACAGTTATACTGCAAGATATCGTAACAAAAGTCCTAACAGTTGTATAATTGCAATATTGGAATGTCATGTAATAGTTGATTTTTTTGTGTAATATTGCAGTCACATAAATGGTAATCTATTTTCAATATAACCGTAATATTGCATCTACACTGGAAATCGCTTAACTGCCCGTCGGTTAACTACAACCCCTCCAGCTCTTTCTCCGCCACACGGCAGACGTGTAGGAGACGGTTGACTGCCCGATTTCCCTCTCCTATTCGCCCTAAAGCGGGCAGTTAAGCGATTTCCAGTGTATATAACTACAATATTCACTGCAATATTCTAAAATAATATGATGAAATAAAATATTATCATTAAGATATTATTTTGTCATTGTTATCGGTCATAGAAGGGTTACATTGAATAAAGAAAAATCCAGCACGGATTCCTCAATAGAATTTTATTCTCCTCGACGGGGACTCGAACCGGCGACCTACCTACCTATTCTACTTATTTACCTGAAGATGCTACCCACTACGCTATAAACTGTTCATGAACTTTGGTAATTCATACCATGTATTTCACATGCCAGAGAATACTTGATCAGTTGTATGTTGGGAGCTACTCAAGGGATGGTGGTGGACCCGTCTTCCACCCTTTATTTAGTATAACCATATCGGTTTTGCAAGAAATTACAAAATTGAATTTGGCGAATGCAAATGGCGGATCAAAAATTCTAAAAATGCCATAGTATAATATACTTACTGTATCCTGATATAATATACTGTTATATTATATCAGGATATAAATAATCATATTATACACATTAAACAATATATTTAACATTTGAGATGTATGTGCATTATATTGCTTTAGAAATAAAAATTTAAATAGGGTTACAAATGCGTTTGAATTTTTCATCCGTTGAGTACATTCATTGTTGCGATTCATGGAATGCGATAAAATATCAGAGTTCTGAATGGAATATCAGGTCAAGGGTTAAAGTGTGTATTAACTATGCGCAACTGTGACAAACAACTTTAGGAAACGTGCAGCCACTTCCTGAACACCTGACGAACATTTCTTCGCCCACTCTATTTTCATCAAAGTCACATTGTTACAAGCATATGATATGGAAACGTTACAGAGTCATGTTATATTACTGTAATGTTAATACGTTACACCCCGTTAATGTTACATAAATATTACAAAAGGTACGCTTACATTGTTACAAGCATATTATGTAAACGTTACAGAGTCATATTTTACATTACCCTAATCCTACCACGTTACACCCCATTAACATTACATATATATCACCAAAGGTACATACAGGTGTAACGCTACAACGCGTTCGTAACGTTCACATTACATGGTTATAGCGAATGTTATATAAATGCCGTTACAATTACGTTATGTTAATGTTACAAAGGTCAGTTATACAACTTTAATGGTACAACGCTTTGTATAAATACACATAACCTGCACATTACGGATGTTATATAAAAAGTGTTATAAGCATGTTCTGTAAATGTAACAAATGTGAGTTATAAAACTGTAATGCTACAACGTTATATAATATTTACATCGCCTGCATATTACCAATAATATATAACATAGTATTCTCATGTTACGTAGCAGTTACATCACGCAGCTATTGCATAGTGACAATGCAACTTCGCATGTCTGGGTAGCCGACGTTCCGAGTATGGCCGACCATTGGCTGTACTGCGGCAGCTCGTTGGCAACCAACGATCGAAGGTCTATGACGGCCCAACGTTGGCGAAACGTATCAGCAATGTTTGGCTACTATGCGGCGAAGAATCGGCAGCCGACGATCGGAACGCAACTATGGCCCAGCGTTGGCTGAACTCTCGTTTGACCATCGTGGCGACGTTGTTAACGCCGTTATAAATTGGAATCAAGAAGAGAAGCCATAATTGTATATGTATAATATAGGTTCCATTATTGTATTCAAATTGCAGAATGAAATACCCACCGTCCAACCTGAATTCTCTAATGGCTTGAATAATTCATATAATTATTGATAGTTTAGTCCTCTTTTTCCAATTTTTTTATGTCTATAATATTTCTTTCCGTCAAGTTTCTTTCCGATTTTAACCATCGTGTAGATTCGATCACAAAATTTATGTTTCAGGTATATCTTTATTTATTGTAATGTAGATAGAAACTTTTTACAGGGTGGGATCATCTGACGAATTCGGTTATTACCTTAATCGAGTTACGGCCTCCAGTAGCTCGGGGAAAGAAAAAAACATCGAGAGAGACAGCATTGAACAATATCAACAAAGGGTCTAGCCGGATAAGAGTGGTGAATCTGCCCCCACCGAATTTTGTGGTGCCGATTTTTTCAAAAGTTCATAACCTAAAAAAAAGTTTGTGCCAAATTACAGCTTTCTACATCGATTCCGAGTGGTTTGTCTGTTGAAAAAAGTGTTTTTCCGATATTTGCCGTTTTTAATACCAAGAAGCGACCGAAAAATCTGAAAAAATTGCGAAAAATCAGAAACATGTCAACATTCATGGAAATTTTTTTTCAATTTTTTTTATGCGCAACTAATTTGAATCATCGAATCTTCCTCTAAAAAATTATTTAGTAGTGTATAGATTTTTCTGAAAAAAATTGACATAAGTCTACTCTTCATTCCCTGCAAATTAAAAAAAAAGTTTTAAAATTCGACCTGCAACATATTTAAAAAAAAACACACAAAATTTCACCTTTTTCGTTGAGAATCCATACATAAATCACTTTTATAAATACTTGATAAGTATTTATAATGACAGAATCTTTTCTTTGATGTCAATAATTTCTGTTTTATGGAACTGTTAGTTGTATAAGTATATACGAGTTCATCTATGTTCCTTTATAAGTTTAATATAACAATAACTTGTGATAAAAATACCTGATCAGTGAAATCGTAATGTACCTATATGTAGAATACTAAACCATGTATTATGAAATGCTTAGTTGAGATTGGAAAGCTGCAGTTCATATAAGAAAGATTATATTAATTGAAAAAAATAGATTTGGATAAAGAAAGTCTCGAAATAAATAAATATTTTTATGAACTAATTGATATAGATATTTAAATTACTTCCCCCCTCTGTAAATTTGTAAAACATCAACTAAAAAAAATTCAAATCGTGTTAGAATGACCAATTTAACAAGTCAAATCGACACAGTTTTTAATCTCAAATTAACTTCAAATACCTGTTACTCCGTAACGGTACATTGAAATGAAGTTGACCGTACGAATATGTAGATTCAATGGTACCGTTTGTTCAATTGACATTTTATTTTCTTTCTTTAACTATGGCACTTATTCTATAATAATGTTGAAACAACTCTCGACTTTGTTGAATGTTGAGGTAATGTTACATTTTTTGTATGTAAAAGTTGAAATTATAGAAGTGTAGACTCAACAGTATCGATTGTTCAAACGACATTCAATTATATTCCCATGAACTGTTGCGTTTATTCATGTATACATTGAGTTTGTTTACGCAGACTTTTGCTCACTTTACTGCGTACAAAAACCTCGCGTAAACACAATCTGTTCGTTCTTTCGACTACTATTCGTGCATTTTTAATGGTTTACATGACCTCAATATATCATCAAACTCATTGCCATGAAGTTAAAAAAAACTCTCAAAATATGTTGTTAGGGTAGTCCTCGTGCGAAAAAGTGCGAAAAAGTTTCCTATGTACCACATGATAAAATATACACGGCCCTAGTGGTCATATGCAGCGAACTTTTGATTGAGTCTGTATAGAAATGGCTGTTACACATGGAACCGTGCATATTCAGATACATTCACACCATAGAATATGCAGCTTACGCGTCGAATTTTCATTCCTGTTGGATTTTTTTGTGATCGTCGTTCGTAAACGAAACGGTAAATAATTTTGTTCTTTTTTCCTATTATGTGAATAATAATCTTCTTCCGTCTACAATTTTTTTTATCAAAATCTGGTGACGCGTTGAGTTGTAATATTTTAAAAACCGTGCTTGTATCAGGGTAAGCAATGCTTGCTATATGCTCTACACGTAATGGTTGTTAACTTTGACATTGGCTATCTCGAGTTAGGAACGGAAAAACTGCTTCAAATTTCACGAGAAGTTGGGTACTAGCATTCTCTTCGTCCTCTATAAATTTCAACAAATTCTCATGAAAAACGCATTTGCTCGAGGACTACCTTAATACTGAAGCACAATGTTACGATTGTGCTAATTTTGCAACATACTTCTTTCGTCAGCACTCAGCATTCACAGTTCATGTCAAATTGACATACATTTTATAGTGGATGTACTGGGACATGCAAATAATGTTAAATTTAACATTTTTTTTAACAATGTAGAGTGATGACAAAAGAAATGTTAGAAATGCTTTTCGCGCGAGCTGGAACCATAAATGGCACACAAAAAAGTAACTTCTTCATACCGAACAAGAACAAACACATTGATATACGAGAATTTCCACTTTTCATGCAAGTATATTGTTGTTAATATAATGAAATGAAACATGTTACCCATTGTGTCTTTCGTTTACATAAAAACGACAACTGTAAAAATCAGAAACTATTAAATCGTCCAAAAATCCTATGCAGTCTTTCCTGAACATAAAATAAGATTCCGAAGTGATTCCACAGCCCACAGCCCACAGCCGACATGCGCGGCGTGATAGTCACTTCATAAATCCATCCATCTATCCATCCATCCATTGAATTTCTACCCGGAAAAAATTATCCACGTTACGGAACTTAATAATGAATTCGACAAAATTAAAAAATAATAACATGGAAAAAGTTATTAATCTTCATAACTGTTTGTTATAATAGAAATTTGTAATTTTGTAATAATTTATAGAATTATTTTTAAAAGCTCATTCCTTCAGCTCATATAGTAAAATCCGCTTCAGCTCATCTCTTTATGACAAATAGAACTTGAGTTATCAATTTTTTGAAGTATAATGCACTCTCGTTTTTGATAAAAATATAATGACCTGTCACTTTTGAAAAAAAAATTTGGACGAACAAAAAAAACATTTATTACATCTTTTTATGTATAAATCCCACAAAAAAGTTTCATTTGGCTTGGAAAATATGAGGAAAATTTTTCTCCGAAATCACGTGAAGTCTATAGAAGCTGCATCGTGGGTCTCATCTGGGAATAAATTATTACCGTTTAACTAATAGATACACTGCATGCTAATACACGCATACCACTAGACAACGCGTACTATTATTTGCTTCCCCATAGATCATTTTTTCAAATTCAAAATCCAAAAGCCGGAACTAACCATCTGAGAAAAAGCTTTTAGTAAAATAAACTGCGTATTTATAGTCACAAAAATTTAATCCATGCATAGATATATTAGGTAAACTCGAATTCAGCAAAGTTAAGACAACATAAAATTAATTTTATCAAAATAACCATGATATTGAATTATGAAACGGACGTCAACCGGATCCTATCATTATTTTATTCAATTACTTTATTTATCATTATTTTATTTATCATTACTTTATTTATCATTATTTTATTCAATTTATTACATCGTGATAAATTCTACTAAATTATGCTTTCTGTCAATATTATGTTTTTATGATTTTACCATGCACGTATATTTATTTTTAGTACATGAATTGTTAAAGTTATAAACTCCAAAGGTAATTTGTATAACTTGAATTACAAATAAGCTTGGGTTACAAATATTTGATTTACATTTATATTTATATTGATGTGTTGAGTGATAAAAACCGTGTATTCGGTCACGGAAATGATATGCAAAAATCAATCGCGGAGAAAAATGTTCGTATCCACATGCGAGCGTTATCCGTCTACGTAGGACTTAAGAATAATTCAAAAACGACAGCATCGCGGCGACGAGTTGTTTACATTCTTTACCGTCTCTTTTTTTCATGAAAATTCATCGATAATCACCGTTTATAAGTCGTGGGGATAAGAGAGGAGTTGAGGACAGACAGAGCACGGTATAGGAAAACAAGATCCGAAGGCTACCGGAGCCTGGATAGATCCTGTTATATACTATTTCTGTGAGATAGGTCTTGGAATTGGAAATGCACTTTTAAGTGAAACCGTAAGAAGTTATGCATTACCGCAATAAATTATCTCTTCATACGTGGTTTTTTCACGATCATTATTATTATTCTTTTACTTTCAGGTTAGTTTTTTTCAAAGATAATTGACACTGATGAGTTCATAGCGTTGATATATAGTAATTGTAAAAAAACTGCAAACTGGAACTTGCAAATTGCTTCTTCAAAACTTAACACAATCCTTAATGCCCTCTATATGAAACTACTTTTCTGAATTCTTATTTTGTTATAGGGAAAGCTTTGAAAATTCTGTGAAATTTGGGCTTGGGTTAAAGCTATTTGTAAGTTTCCATTTGCAGCTTTTTCCTTTTCATTATTGCCATATAGTTTCACGGTTACTTCAATATCTGCTGGAGCTGAAACATTGACAGATATTTTTATAAAAATCAAAATTTCATGAAATTGCACGTTCTCATCGATATTCGCCGAATTTAATAGCCCCCGGCCTTCAATAATACTCTGTTATAATGTGGAAAAATTGTATCCCGATAGGTATCTCACAATTTGTGGAACTTACAGCAATCATAAGTATTAAAAAAAAAAATTAAAATGCCATAAAACTGGAACTGCTAAATACATTGTTACAAAAGTCCCACTAAACACAGAGGTTTTACTTCTCGGGTTAGTCATTTGGATATTGCAGGACAGGCACATACGCATTAGGGTGTGCCAAAAAACCCGAAGCTGGAGGAATCGATCTCAATAACTAAAAAATCTTGTGTTGTGTCACAATTACGGGTATTCTTCGAACTTTATGTACAACGATATCTTCTGCCAACACAAAAGACACACTGTAAGAAATCAGAGGTGGCAATATGGTGCGGTGTTATTGGTTAAAATCTGCGGTGTTATCGGCAGCACCGTTCTGATATCATGATTGACCTCGTATATCGTATATCGGTTTTTAGCGATTTTCCTCTCAAGATCCACCTCGAAATTTAATCGAAATTTCGATAAAGCATTTTGTTGTTGTTTTATTCGTTTTCTAATTGGCTGTGGCAGAAGCCTGAAATTGTTCTCGCACGATGAGCGACTTCAGTTTGCAGTCTTGTGTAGGTCTGCTTCTGTCTGTATGACAGATCTTATGAGGGTATCGCATATCAATCAGTTTGATAAATACGTGAGTGGCTGCGAATAAAATAATTTAGCTCTGTGCTAATTTCAACGCAAATCATCTGTCATGTCCGTTGCATGTAATCTGTATGTGACATGAAAAAAAAAGAATAAAAAACTGAGGATAAGAAACTTTAGAAGGTGGAATAATATCCAATTTGCTGCTATCGATAAACTGCATCTATGAAATCAGAATTCATGTTCCCGGAAGGTAACCACTTTGTTGCTCATAAAATATCGGCTCGAAGACTCATCAAAAAGACCAAAAGGTAAGGCATAATTTTGTTACCATTAGACAGATATTTAATAATTATATAAGCCAAAAGATAATAAGTATTCATTCATTATTTGTTTTTTCATAGAGGAAACTTTCTTTTTTTGAAAAAAAACGAACGATTTTAGCTGAAAAGTTTACAGACGATCTGATTAAAACCCCTTCGTCTGGTGCAATTTTCGTTGAAGCTACTTAATGGTTTAAAATTTACGGCTTGAACTTCTAAAATTTAGAGTTTGTACACAAAAGGGTCGTGGCGCACTAGGAGTCCCGCTGCCCATAAGATTTACTTCGCGCAACAGAGACGAGAAAAACAGAAAATGATCGGCAAAAATTTCGTTCGAGAGTGTGTCTCGTCGAGGCCGCATTGATAGGTAAAATAAAAATTATTATGACACGATGAGCAAGGAACGTGTACAGTATACGAGGAAGAGAGGGGTCAAAGCGTTTTTATATACAGCGAATTTATATGATTTCTGCAACTAAATAGTAGAAAATTTAGTTTCGATATCTCGAAGATTGCTCAAGTCGTAAAGGAGTGCGCACAATTTTCGAAAAATTCAAAATATTTAAAAATTTTAAAATCTCTATAGAGTGTTGCCAAATTTAATATATACGTTCTTGTTCCCTCGCTAAAAATTGTGCAAAAAAAATTTTATGAGAGCTAGAGAAATTTTATTAATTATATTTGAAAAAAAAAAAAAATACTTTTAAATATTTAATTTTAATATTAAATATTTAATATCTAATATTAAATATTTAATATCTAATATTAAATATTTTAATTTAAAAAACTTAAACATGCTGTAAATCCTAATTCAACTAAACACAACATATCGAAATATACCTAAACACAAAATATCGAAATTTCTCAAGATATTTTTTATTTTCATTTTTTTTTATTTACATAGAAAACTATATTTGAGATTTCAATTTTTTTGATTTTTTGATTTTTTTTTTCAAATCGATAAAAAAAAATACAAGCATGACAAAACCCATAATGCTATCATGAAAAAAAGTTAATATTTTACACCCCCAAATTCATGGTACAAGAAATTTTTTTTAAAAAATGGTATATTTTGAGTTACGTCTGATTTTGATCAAAAACAGCATGCCAAACCACGAAGGGGGGGGGGGAATACGTAAACTTTTTTTTCCCAAAGAAACAAAAATATCATACATCGCAATGATCCGCATTGGTGAGGGAAAAACCTCATCCGTTTCGCTTGAAATACCCCATATACTTATATTTATAAGTATTTATATTTATTTATATTGTTACACACGGGTTTATTTATCCCGTGGTAACTTATTATTATTATTATTATTTTATTCGCTGAAGTCAAAGGCCCCGGCGAATGGATTCTCTGTCTTATTTAAGCTGGGTAGCACCTCACCTTGTTGTATAGTTGTAGTTGGTGATGATCAGGTGAGCTGTGATGCAATGAAGGAGTACAGGTGGTTTCCCACGAATGTATCTATTCAAGAACACAGATCGATCAGTCACTTTTACAATAAAAGTTTAAGTTGTTACAAAGGTTGAATGTTATACTCTATGATACACTGACGCGCAATGCCGCTAAGGTAATTGGCACGAACAATTATATCACAGAGGAAGTGAAGCGCCGCTATGGTGATCCTTCACTTAATGAGTTCTTATACACTTGTCTGAAACAAGGGTTTGAGAAGATCACGCCAATCACGTCCGCGAGAACCTAAGTACGCGAACGGACTTGCCGCTAAGGAACGGGATCTCTCGACCGATTGCTAAGAGCGTCGTATTAAGACTAATTTGATAATATGTCGAGAGAACCCTCGTTAGCTTTGGGCGTCCGGCTACAAGGGTCTCGTGGGGGTGGATTGAGAAATCATCGATGGATGTAAACTCGATGATTTACGAAATCTGGTTATTCAAGGGATCCAATAATCCAGGTTATATGTGATGCAAGGGATCGAATAATCTAGGTCATTTGGTAAGGTAGCAAGAGTCAAAAGACGTAAAGGGGAATCTGCTGACGCGCGGTTTGCTCGAGTTTCCAGAGAGTGACTGTCGCAAGAGTCGGCGTGCTCTCTGGAATCTGATGACTCTGTTGTGTTGCAATGAGCGCGGGTAGCGATACCTTGGTTCATCACAATATATACTTATAAGTACATAATATATACTTTGTAACCTAAAAGCCGATAGCCGAACTATAATGTGTATTATACATTTTAATTGTGTATTATAATATAATTGTGTATTATATAGCAATTTTCGTAGTGGTAATTTTTATTAACCAGTTAGCTGTGACACCCCCTTTTGAGAGCACGCACCTATACACTGTAAAAAAAAAATGGTAAATTCAACTCGAGAAATCGAGTTGAAAAAAATGAGTTAGAACAACTCAAATTGAGTTGGGTCAACCGAATATCGAGTTAAAGCATGTACATGAAATAGTTGCTTCAACTCTGAAATCTCGTTAACATATTCGGTCAAAACAGCCACCTAACGAGTTGACCGAACTCATTTCAGAGTTGAATCACTCACAACAGAATAGTTGGTCCAACTTTTTCTGCAGTTCGTTCGACTACGATAATTGAATGAAACAACTCAATTAACAGCTCTTTGAACCAAATATTAGGTTGATTCAACTACATTTGTGGTTTATTCGATTATCATGCGTCGTCATTTTGACTCTGAAAAAGAGTTGGAAGGACTCGATTAATAGTTCAATCGACTACATTATGTGGTTCTATTTATCACAATTTACGTTGAAACAACCCTTTTATGTGGCTCGTTCTACTGCCATAAATGTTTGAAACAACTTCATAAGCAGCTCTTTCAACCAAATATTAGATTGATTCAACTACATTTGTGGTTTATCCGATTACTATGCGTCGTCATTTTAACTCTGAAAAAGAGTTGGAAGGACTCGATTAAAAGTTCAATCGACTACATTATGAGGTTCTATTTATCGCAATTGATGTTGAAACAACTCTTTTATGTGGCTCATCGTACTGCCACAGATGTTTGAAACAACTCTATAACCAGCTCTTTTAACCAAATATCATGTTGATTCAACTACATTTGTGGTTTATCCGATTACTATGCGTCGTCATTTCAACGAAAAAGAGGTGGAACGACTCGATTAAAAGTTCAATCGAAACTCAAAATATAAATAAAAAATATAAATGTAAAACTAGCAAAGTTGTGTGAAAATGAATTCTATTACTAATCAAAATCGTCAAATGGTAATGGTAATGACGCATTCAATTTTGTAAGTGTGAGCCAGCATGCAGCGTATATCGGAAAATTGATGAACGAAATTCAATAGTAGTCGATAGCGCAATAGGTAGCGTCCCGGGTTAGTAAGCAGGCATTAGGTAGGAAACTTGTAGGTAGGCGGTTCAAATCCCGGCTCAGACCGAAATTCTGTAATGAGTGAATATCAACGGAGAACTTTTTTTTTTCGTGTAATATCATTTCTGTTTTATTGTTATCGCGATAAATGCATTATAATTTTTTTTAAATTAATTTTGAAGCTCGAAATTTAAGAAACGCGAAATGTACATCCGGTTGAATGAGCTACATCGCGAGTTAAGACAAACATAAATCGAGTTCGTTCTACCGAATATTTAGTGGCCTCAACTATATTTCTGCGTATGTGGACTTTATTTTTTGGTTGAAGGAGCCACAAATCGAGTTAAATATACCATCGGATCGAGTTCAATCAACCAAAAATGTGGCTGTTTTAACCATGTTGATAAGTCACATCAAATAAATATCAGGTTGAATGAGCCACATCGCGAGTTGAGACAACCACAAATCGAGCTCGTTCTACCGAATATTTAGTGGCTTGAACTATATTTCTGGGTACATGGACTTTATTTTTGATTGAAAGAGCCACAAATCGAGTTAATTGTACCATCAGATCGAGTTCAGTCAACTAAAAATGTAGCTGTTCCAACCATACTAATGAGTCACATCAAATAGATATATTGTCGAACCAGTCACATCTCGTGTTGAGACAACCACAAATCGAGTTTATCGTGCTACATATTGTGGTTAAAACGGCGCTATATATGAGTTGAATCAACTCGAAAATGTGGTTCGCCATATGTTACTCTAGAAATGAGTTGATTCAATCGTTTTCGAGTTGAATTTACCATTTTTTTTTACAGTGTATGCACTCCATGGCGAGTATACTCGTCAAACACAGTTAACTGCATGGTTAATATTTGAAGAAGGAAATACTGTTACAAATACTTATAGAGGATAATCGTTGCTTTAAAAAATGTTATTTTAAAGTTGGTCATAAAATATTTAATTACCTTTTCAACCGATGACGAACGAAAGTAATTTTCTGGCTATCGATATTCGTTGTCACGCATTAAATTAAAAAAATAAGAAAACATACATATATATATTAGTTGAACGCACTAAATAAGGAAATGTTTTTAAAACTATCTTTTTTATTATAACGTTTTTACACTCACAGATTTATATGTAATATGGAACGCACACACTCAGAAAAAAGATCTAGTTAAATGTACTATATTGATATATTTAATTTCTCTTTCTTTAAAATAACTTTTTTTTTTTTTTAATTTTTTTTTAATTTTTTTTTATTATTAATTTATATCCTCACGCCTTCTTCCCTTTCGGGGTTTTCAAGATGGCGCTCCTTCCCTCACCTCCCTTTCCATCCTTCCCTCACATCCACCTCCACCCTGGGTATCTGGTCCGGGTCAGTAACCAGACACCCAGGGCCCGTGCGGCCGTAGCCGACTTCCTATTCTGTAGCGCATTCACCATGGCACGCGTATTAGCACGTATCATGGGCCCCGGGAAACTGCGGAAAACCTGGGCCACTACAGTCGGTCCCGTGCTCGCCTCACGGCGTCGGAGCTACGTCACATCTTGACAGGAGAACGTAAACATGGACTACAGCTATATGTACGTGACACACACCAGTAAATGTACTTGTGTATGCCCCATACATATATCTGGAGCTAGTCACGCCCATATTTTATTTTCTCCTGACAAGATTACGACACCGGGAATCGAACCCGGGACCTCCCGAGGCTCTGGCTAAGAGGCCAGCACGCTAGCCACCAGACCAAAGCCCCGGTCTCTTTAAAATAACTATAATTTTATTAAATCCAAGCGAATATTTACTTGATTCAAATACTGCACCCTATTGGTCTCTAATTAATGAATTTATTTGAATTAATATTAATTTAAAAGAGTAAAGTAATAAAAAATTTATTTGCTCCTACTGCATTCTTTCATTCGCTTTTATTCCAAAAAAAAAAATCATATATCCAATTTATTTTTCTTTCAATTTATTAGAATTTTATTAGATCCGAGCTAATATTTATTTCATTCAAATATTGTACTGTATTTGTCTCCAATACATTCATTTAAATTAATATTAATTTAACAGCGTTAAAAATCTCGTGTTCACCGACCAAAAAAACCCCTGAATATTTTGGTTAGTGTGAATCTGATAAAAGTTATGGCATTTTTAGAATTTTAGATCCACCCTATTGGATTCGCTACATTCAATTTTTTAATTTCTTCCAAAACCGACATGGTTATACTAAATAAAGGGCAGAAGACGGGACAACCACCGTCATACAACTGGTCAAGTGTTCTCTGGCGAGTCAAATACATGATATGAATTACCATATATCGTAAACAGTCGATAGCGTAGTGGGTAGCGTGTTAGGAAGATAAGTAGGATAGGTAGGTGGGTCGCCGGTTCAAGTCCCGGTCGAGGAGAGGATAAAATCCTATCGAGAAAAATCGATTCAGTTTTTTTTTCCAGTGTCACTCTTCTATATGTGCATATGAAACTATTTTGCAAATTATATATATCGTTTTTGGTTATATTTTTCAATGAAAAAATTTTGAAAAAAAAAAATAGTTGAATAGATATATATTTGGTCAAAATATAATAATGACTAAGCAAGAGTAGTTGGAGTTAATAACTATTTATTTGAGTCAAATAAGTTATTGCTAAATGCAAATTTAAAAAATTGTCGATTTAAATAAAGATTTTATGCGTTCGCAATAAAAATATGGTTGAAATCAATAAACAGTTATTTGGTAGAAGTATAATTACAACTAGGAAAAATAGTTGAATGAATTAAAAACAAATATTTACAATAAATAGAGTTCTATTAGGCCGTGAGACAAGGCAAAAAATTTAGTTAGAATAAATAGATTCTATTTGAATCAACTAGATCTTTTTTCTGGGTGCAAGCACACCGCACTGAACACGTTGTTTCAATTGCTTGCAAACAAGAAGTTGAAGAGCAATAAATTTTGAAAAGAACGCGTTCTAATACGATTCTTATTATTTTGTTATAGAAATTGGATTGTTTTTCACTCAAACCACGATCTCATATTTCCCACTCCAACTCGTACCAGCTAACATCTTTACACATCCTCTGTGAGTGCAGTGGCACGCACGCATATTTTTTTTCTACATAATCCAGTCCTGTTCACATTTTCAATATTTCTCACATCAATTTTCATCATTTCAATGCTCGTAGTCCTTATGAAACCCATTTGTTAATTAACAATGATGTTATTATTATAATTATTATAATAATTATTAGTTATTGTTAATTAAAAATAATTGAGCTTTTTCATGGAATATAATTTTAGTATTTTCCTATCTGGCCCGGTGAGATAGCGCATTTTTATGAGGACACGTCGACTAATGTCATTCCAGTACAGTAAAATTATAAGGAATCTGTGGCGTAGTTGGTAGCGTGTCAGTCGTTAGGCAGGTCGATAGGTATATCTCGGTTAAAGTCTCAGGTAAGATTAATCTCAACGGAATAACGTCCGGTTTAATGAGCCGGAAACACTCGTAAAAAAAATTATTTCCAGTTTTTTTTTTTTTTTTAAGTGAATACTTCTTATGCGACTACATTAGGCCCCGCCCCACAGTGGGGAATTTTCACGAATTCCTGGCCATAAATCAGGGGATGATCGGAACTTCACCAAATTTGGTATACTTATGTTTTCGGGGTCGCTGATTACGAATCCGAAATCAAAATTTCAAAAAACAAAATGGCGGCTCAGATACGGCTGGTTCGAACCAAAATTCTTCAAAAAATCCAACGGAAAATCTACTTTCCCAATGTTTTCGGGGTCCCTAATTTCGAATCCAAAATCAAAATTTCAAAAAACAAAATGGCGGCTCAGATACGGCTGGTTCGAACCAAAATTCTTCAAAAAATCCAACGAAAAATCTACTTTCCCAATGTTTTCGGGGTCCCTGATTTCGAATCCAAAATCAAAATTTCAAAAAACAAAATGGCGGCTCAGATACGGCTGGTTTGAACCAAAATTCTTCAATAAATCCAGCGGAAAATTTACTTTCCCCATGTTTTCGGGGTCCCTGATTTCGAATCCAAAATCAAAATTTCAAAAAACAAAATGGCGGCTCAGATACGGCTGGTTCGAACCAAAATTCTTCAATAAATCCAGCGGAAAATTTACTTTCCCCATGTTTTCGGGGTCCCTGATTTCGAATCCAAAATCAAAATTTCAAAAAACAAAATGGCGACTCAAATATGGCTGGTTCGAACCAAAATTCTTTAATAAATCCGATGAAAAATCTATTTTCCCGATGTTTTCGGGTTCCCTGATTGCGAATACATCAAAATTTCGAAAAATAAAACACAGAGCCTGAACTATGTTTGTCGAGTGGCTACAATAATAGATTATACAGTAGGTTCGAGAATGTACGGAAAATAATTGTTATCTCGTAATACGGTAAACAAAGTTTTTATTATTGAAAAATACAAAGAGTATCTCAATCCTAATCCTTATTCCAATCCATATTCAATCCATATTCGGCTCAGCAAGTAGCCTCATAGCCTCTGCAGACAATTGCTGTGACTTTTTTTGAGGCAGTTTCCTTAGGTTTGTTATGAATGGATCAGATGACACTAGTAGCCAATTCAAAACATCCTGCATAGTATTCTCGCGTGATGATTTACGAGAAAATCCGTCTCGAAATTTTTTCACGTCTTTGTTTCGCGCTTCTTGAGCCTCCTCTGACAATTGTCCGATGGGTAAAATAGCCGAAGCTATTATCAAATTTCCATGGATCAATATTTTGTGCACGGTTGTTGGCATATAATACCATGGATAATCGCGCACGTACAGTTGCGCAGTTTCCAACGCGTATTCTTTGAAGTTTTCCACGTTGATATCGTACCCACTCGAGATAACTTGTAAAATGACGTGAAATCTTTTTATAAGTTCTTCGTTCAAGCCAGTTATCATTGCTGTTATTTCGTGGTTTTCAAAAAATCGCCGTGCTGTATTGCCATCGTTGGTGCTCCCATACCCAGGCTTTGGACGATCCACTATCAACCCCAATTCAGATTTCAAAGATTTTTGTATCTGTGCTTTTCGATCGCTAACCATCTTTTTTTCATTTTCGGATCGTGCCTGCCATTTTTTCAAATCGAGTTTGTAAGATAGATGCAAGAGGGACTCAAAAAAACGGATCCATGCGTGTAACGTGGACATTCCAAATTTCAAGTTATCTTCATTCACTTCTTTTTTCAGGATTGCATCAAGATCGTTAAATTCTTTTGAAGTAGCTTGACATAAATAGCATCTTTGTGCGGATTTCGTAGATGTAACAGCATTGCAGACTTTCCCATCTATCATAGTAAACAGCATTTTATACCTAACTGTTACTTCTCTGCCATCAACTCCAATTTTCAATGGTTTTAATGATGAGATTTGTTCTTCAATATACGCTGTTTCATTCTTCGTGGATTCCGTACTTTCATGTAGAAATTGCATTCTTATAGGCCGGCAATAGCGAGGCGATGATGGCCTCGGATTTTTCCATAAAAGTTTACAACCGGAGTCCATAGATTCACTCTCAAAAAATGCGAGTTGTAACGGGACAAGGGACGTTAGGAATATATTTGCGTCGGAATTACTGTCATCCTCAAATTTCTGTTTGTATACACCTTGGCCAGAACTTCCGTCACACCCCCATCTACAGATTAATTCCGCATTTGCCAAGTTTTCCATATGCACTGATTTCACAACTTCTCTCTGACTAAGAAGAAGACGCTTGCATGTGTGGTCCAGTAAGTCTTGTAATTTAATATCGGCACAATTTTCAGTAATAGTTATACTAGACCGCGGTGGATAACATAATGCTTTGGCCTCTCTAACTGCTTCGTAATTTGGATATGCCGGACAGTTGATACCTTTCAGCGATGCTCTTACAATATTATATTGATGTCTGGTGAGTTTGGCTTCGACCATAACCGAAAGAGCTTCATCTGTTGATAGTGTATTTTGCACTGCCTTTGACGATGTTGGTGCAGGTGCGTGCGTTTCAACTGCAATGTCCTTGACCGTTTTTGACGAATTTACGTCTCCGGAAGAGCGGAGACTCATTTGCGCTGCATAGCACAACTCCTCAGGGGTATGATTTTGCCGCAACTCTTCTGTTCTTCGTCGTTTCGATCGCTCACTTGATGCAGCAAAGTCCACTGAGGGACGACCACGTGTGCTGGCGTCACTCGGTTTCGAATCAGCAGGAAAGGCAATATCCATCTCCAGCCACTCTTGATTCTTATGAAGAAAATTGGTCTCCTTCCTTCCTGACTCTTGCCATTTTATGCGTATCTTATGAATTAACTTGGACAAATTCTGCCTGGCATCTTGGTGGATTTTAATCACACATTGACTCTTCTCCGATAATTCCCGTTCCAATAATTCTACTTGCTCATTATATTCTGACGTTAAATATTTTTTCAGAATTAAAAATATTTCCTTTCGTTTGAATGAGACAAGCGAAGCACCTGAACCTGAAAAGAAATTGTACTTAGTATTAATCATAAATTGCATTGTATTACGAATGAGGATTAGACATACGCCTTTATGCATTTGGTCATACTTCATTAAAATGTGGAGTTGGCGTTCCGAATACAATACTAAATTTCTAATAAATTCCTTTCCCTCTGGAAAACAAATTCCACGTAAACTAAATCAGGTATCAGCATTTTTCACGACGATTCTTACAAAGTATGTATATATATATATATATACATATGTATGTATATATATATTTATATTTCGAATCTATTGTCAGGGTCGACCGGTCGACCCGCAGCTGCAGTTCCAGGTAAGCCCAGTTCGGCTGACCGAGTACCTGGCACGTCACGCGGCGCGCGGTTGACTTATCGGATGACGCGGACGCGCACTAAAATTGCTCTGGACCAGGCCGCGCACCTTTGCGCACTCTCGGTGAGGCGGCATTCGAAAGCTAATATTCTAAGCTTTATTTAAAAAAAAAAAATGAAGGCGGGATTCCGCGGGATTCTATACTAAACGTCTATGCAAAGTCAATATTTACTTTCGAACGAAGGCACTTTTCGGGATTCTCGTTAGACTACGAAAACATGGACAAAAAAAATATTTTTTAATTGTAAAATAGGCAAAATGTTCTACATACCTTGAGGAAGAATATCCATTTTGTTTGAATCAATTATCACTTCCCACTATCCGTATACAAACGTTCAAAGTTGCGCTACAAAACACAGCACGGTCGACGCTCGCGACTGTCACCAACAAAGGTCGACTTTGAACTGAAATATCTAAGCATCTATGAGAGGTAAAAGGTTGGGTCAAACGGGAAATTACGCAGAAATTAGTTCTCTACAAATACCCGTGACCGTTATACCTGTATGGAAAAATTTTTTTTTTAATTTTTGGCCAGGAATTCGTGAAAATTCCCCACTGTGGCGCCCCCAGCCGCGTTGTTCCACCGGACAAGAGAATGAAGGAATAGAAGAAGAGAGAGAAAGAGAGAGAATGATGCGTGAGCGAGCGAGAGAGCGATAGGCCATCCATAGCATGCCCGCGTGTACGTGTTTTGTATGTATTAGGACAGCAGCGCGCATGCGCGTCATTCTATCCGTTGTGTGTGAGTCCACATCCATGCGTGAGTTCACACCGTCTTCGTTTCGTGCCGAGTTTGTATATATTACATATTATACATACTCGGATAATAACTATGAGAAAACTACTGACGGTACAAAATGTTGGAAGAAATATTAAGGTTGATTGATAGGTAGAATGTGGAGGTATTTTCAGATATTAAAAAATGTGCTTTAATTTTAAAAAAATGAAATACGCTCTCCGAAGTTTTCCTCCGTTCGATCTTTAATAGCAATTTATATTTCGCTCAATACATCGCTTAAAGATATTATGAGGTTTAATCGCTAAAGCGTTATTGCCCTTAGCAATAGGCAGTTCTCAAGTTTTAGCCGATATGCTAGCAGACCTTGTGCATTACCGTAATGAATCGGTAATTCTCGCAGGTGATTTTAATGTCAATTTTTCCATTGCCACAGGCCGAATCACTCCATCAATTTTTAGAAAAAAACATTTCTCGTTAGAAATGATCAACGGCAGGAATGATCCGACCACTGAAGGCCGTTCAACGATAGATGCTGTATTTGCAAAAAATATCGACAAAATAGATCTGAAGCATTTTATGTCATATTTGAGTTATCATAGTCCAATTTTTGGTATTGTAGAATTAGACGATTCTATCAATAATAGAAACGAGAGTAATGAAAATAGTATAGAATAAGAGAACAGAATTAATTTATCCCAATTTTTTACTTACAGATACATATACTTATACAAATAAAATTGATTTCATATCTATAACTAATTCCTACTTCTTTGCTCACCCTATCAATTCTTTCTGTCCCCCCACCCCCCTCTATACAAATAAAATTTTTAACGCCAACGTCAACACGAGGTACGAAGACACAGTGAATTCAGCTGTAAACTCATACATACAACGGATAGAACAGTGTGAAATAAGGGCAATCCTGTCATTTCGTGTTTTCATGCATGTCAATCTATCCTCTTTCTCTCTCACTATTCTTTCATCTGATGAGAATAACACCCTGCTAACACAGAACGTTATAAAAACGTTGTTAAGACGTTTACAAAAACACGCAAAAACGTCTCTTTTGAATGGTCGAAAAAACGTCTTGAAAGCGTCGTTTAAACGTTATTGTGGCCGCAATTTTTTTCCCAAAAAAGTTTACAGAAGCTGACAGAAATGTGTTAAACGCGCTGTAAACTTTTTGGGGAAAAAATTGCGGCGAAAAACACGTTTAAAAGACGTTTTGAAGCGTTTTTAAGACGTTTGCGGCAAAATAACGTTTAAAAAAAAAGACGTTTTTTCGACCATTCAAAAGAGACGTTTTTGCGTGTTTTTTTAAACGTACTTAACAACGTTTTTATAACGTTCTATGTTAGCAGGGCAATAAACGAGTTCCGTCGATCACATACGAGTATTCACTTCTGACGCGCGTACCGTGTGTACACGCACCCGTTTTTTTTTTTAATTTTAGACTCCAAAGTACCGAATTTTCCGATTGCAGAATCTGTGATTTAAATCCCGGACACGGGCGTTTTTTTGGCAAAATTTACATGATTTTCGAAAATAATTAAATAAAATTTGTAAATTTGTCCACCGATCATTTTGAATTGCCCAAGTTCGCCAGAGCTAACAACAGGGCCAATCCTTGGGCCAGTACTGGCAATCACGTCTTGGCATTCAGTACAAGCCCAGTATTTCGACACTACCGGCCCAATATTCTTACAGCAATGGTGAAACAGTACTGTGATTTTAACGCTGGCCCAATACTAGTATAGTTATGGCAGAACGACTTTTGGGCACCCAGTACTGGTTCCATACCAATTCAATTGCCGGAAAGCCAGTGCCAGTAATTGAGTATATAGCACCAACATCGGGTAAATAGATGAGAAACCGATACTGGCTATCCGGTACTGGCTCAAAACCGGTTCAACTCTCAGCAACCGGAAATAGCTGGTTAAGAATTGCACTTTTGTTAACAATCGCTTTTCTCAAGAACCACGTGTGGCTTAAAAATGAAAAAAAATACATATAGGCTTTTAAGACTATGGACTAAGAAAAACTAAGTAAAAGTGTAACTCAACCGTTAATTAATAATTGACTTTCATATTTCGGACTGCAAGACAGAAGCATGTTGTTACATAATTATTGTTAAACACAATCCCACACAGAAAAAACATGTCCAAAGTACTTCTTTCAGACATCTCAACAGTTGTCTTGTGATAGTATTGAGATCGTCCCATGGGACTCCCATACGCTCTTAAATGTCCGCTACGTTTACTGCAATGGGATGGTCCAACTGACGTCCTTACGATGTCTGAAGATTTGCTTGGATATTAGGGTGTCCGTTATTTCCCAAATTGACTTTTTTTCACTTGAGTATGGTCAAAATCATTAGTTTATAGCCTAAAAACAATTATGAAAAAAAATCTTAAGTTCCATTAACCCCTGTCTGTAGGACGATACTTTTCCCATTTGCTTAACATGGGATTTTTGCACTTTTTCGACTTTAATTTTTTTTTTCGCTGACTATATTCTTTACCTCATTAAATATTGTTGATTCTACTACTGCTCTGACCTATTTAGATGAAAAAGTTTTTACATTGCTGAAAAACAATTTTTCATAAGTTTTGAACAGGTCAAAATTTATTTTTACCGTACTATTAAATAATTTTCAAATATTTTTGAATTTATTGACTCTTCAATGCATTTTTTATATTTGAAGATTGAATATATGTTTTTATATATTCTAATTGCTGTTTAAGATAAATTTTGACTAAAAGAAATTGCGGTTTAACCTTCACTTGAATCTTTTTTTAACGATGCAAAACGTTAAAGCACACCGGATAAATTTAAGTAATTATATTTGGGTGTACGTAAATGTGATTTAAAATAAATATTAAATATTGTTAATTGTTTGAAAAGTTGGGAAGGAATCCTTAAGAAGTCAGTTTTAAATTTCGCTGAAAATAATTTATTTGGTAAGTGACAGGAAAGTAAAACTATAAAATCAATGGTAATTGTTTACTCTGACGGCTTTTCCGAATTTGCAAATTCTTGGGTTTTTTTGGCGTCAATACGTTTGTTTTGTTCCCAATAAAGATAATCGGTGGGGGGGGGGGGAGAGCTTAAAAAAATTAAGGGGTTATACATGAATATTCAACATTTGTTTGTAATTATTTACTTTGACAAATTTTTCGAATTTTGCAAATTCTTGGGTTTTTTTTGCGTCAATACGTTTTTTTTTGTCTCAATAATCATAATCAGGTGGGGAAGCCTGAAAAAATTAAGGGGTTATACATGAATATTCAAAATTTGTTTGTAATTATTTACTTTGACAAATTTTTCGAATTTTGCAAATCCTTGGGTTTTTTTTGCGTCAATACGTTGATTTTGGTCCCAATAATCATAATCAGGTGGGGTGCCTGAAAAGATTAAGGGGTTATACATGAATATTCAAAATTTGTTTGTAATTATTCACTTTGATAGATTTTCTGAATTTTGCAAATTCCTGGGTTTTTTTTTTCGACAAACATGTTTCTTTTGGTACGAATAATGATAATCAGGTGGGGGAGCTTGAAAAAATTAAGGGGTTATACATGAATATTCGAAATTTGTTTGTAATTATTTACTTTGACAAATTTTCCGAATTTTGCAAATATTTGGGCTTTCTTTGCGTCAATACGTTTTTTTTGGTCCCAATAATGATAATCAGGTGGCAGAGCCCAGAAAAAGTAAGGGGTTATACAGTAATATTCAAAATTTGCTTGTCGGAAGCTGCTATGCACGTGGAAACTATGTCGCACACGAAAGATGTTTGCTACTGGTGTGTGTGCTTGCGCGCGCGTGCGTGTGTGTCCGTGTGTGCCTTCGCCCTCGGCCGGCGCTTCGCCAGAGCCCAGGGGGCTCTGCCCCCGGGTGCCCTGCGGGGGGGGGGCATTCGTACACAACGAAGCACTGAAGAATTATGACTATCCAGTTTCTTGAACACTACTGATATATTTTGAAACGTTTCGTGAAATTCTTCAATTTATTTTCGTAAGGAATTCACGATTTTACTTTGATTTGTTTTATGTGTTATGATTGTTTAGTGTACTCGTCTGTCGTTCCGTTGTTTCGTCCGGGCGAACAGATGGTTCGACACAGGCCCGAGGTCAGTGACGTATGGTGTAGGAGAGAGGTTTGCCGAATTAATTTGATGATTTTTATTAGTTTTTCGAGAATGCCTCAGATTGGTTATTATAGTTATTTCCCATTGACCATGGATGACCTGCGGATAACGTGACCCTACATCATGGGCGTGTAAAAAGCGGGCCACTTAAAGGAGAGGAGAGCCTTGAGAAGCAAGGTTTCCTTTAGGGTAAGCAAAAGTTAAATCCAGCGGCAACTGGGCAATAGGGAGTTGAACGGCTGATGTAATAGGTGTGATTAATATGGACTGCAACATAGGATAAATCGGTACGTGAGTCGGAAAGTATGACACCTCAGATTAATGCCCGAAACTATGACACCTCCATTTAAATTTGCCCGGAGGTGTCATAGTTTCGGGCATTAATCTGAGGTGTCATACTTTTCGACTCAAGTACCGAAATGACTCTAAGATGTTAAGGAACAGTCTGCGTTCGTATGTCTGACTCGAATCGCTGTATTTTCCTCGTACGTCCGTTAGTCTTTATTGTCGTAATTCGCTAGTTATGTGAATTGAGACTGTACGCAATATTTCGAGACTCGGTTTGCGTTGAGACGCGACGTCTCTCTGTTATGTTCTGCCTGGTTGCCCGTGTGTAAGATTGTCTGTGCGTGTGTGCGTTTGTATGAGCGTGTGTGTGTGTTTTTGCAAGTTTCACGATGCTTCCAATCGAGAAGCGATTGGCTACACAAAAACCATTTTTCGTTATAATTCGAAAAATGATATCTTATTGTCGGCTGACTGAAATATATGCGTTTTAACCAGCGTCCTGCACTGAGAGACTTTTTATGTGAATAATTGGTAAAAATATATCAAAGTTTAGTATGTTAACGTTCGAAAGTAGAGAAGTCCGGGGTTGCTTGTCAAAAATTCACATGGTGCATACTAATGAGTGAAATTGAGATTTTTCTTTCAATAAATGAAAAAAAAAATTCGATAATTGATTTAAAACATGATAATATTTGGAACGCACCATGTCAATGTTAGAGAGCGACTGGACAAGCACAATTAGTACGGTGAATGTGAAAGATTGAAATAACCGTATCACATAACGTCACGAAGAATATCAGTTTTTAATACGGACCATACGAAAAACTATGACTCACCGCTGAAAAAATAAAGAAGTGGGGGAGTCGAGGACTTCACAAGCATACTGAAATTGATACACGTCGGAAGATACATATATGTACACTACTTATACGAAGACACCTTACACAAGTCCATCACACAATACACTTATATATTAAACCGGGACTTATACCTAATACATTTACAATATACACATATAGAATGCAATTACATGTCGGAGAATCTCGGAAACTTGTATATATGGTGAGCTTAGAACACTCGTCCGCTTGTGAGAAAGGATTGAAAGGGTTATTTTTTGAATAAATCAGTAATAAACTTTTTTTTTTGAAAAACTGTATTGGGAAAGTGGACTTTATTTTAAAATGTTTATTTTTAACCCATTTTTTTGTTTGACTCGATTTGCGATAATTTTTTTTATGCATTTCTACTTTTTTTAATTGGAACATTCGAAAATAAACCCCATTAATTTAAGAAATGTTCAAGATTAAATATTCTATGCTTTGAAATGAATTCAGATTTGCAAAATTTAAATTTGGCGTAATCAATGTGCTAAAAAAAACTTAAAACATTTGGATTTTAGTGAAAATTGGTACTTGAAGGTTTTTTGGGTCGCTGATCACGAATCTAAAGTTATATTTTTTTTTCTAAATGGGTTGGTTTGGATTCAGTATTAATTATTATTATTATTATTTCTGCTCGAAACGAGTTAAAAAACGTGAAGTTCAAAGGCTGGCTCATGTTCAGCCCAAACCTGCGTATTTTTATTTGATTTCGCTTTACCTTTGACTTTAGCCATTATATATCCAGAATATTAGGCTATAATATTAGAAAACTTCATGAAACACGAGACTGATCAAAAAAACTTTGTCCTAATATTGTTGCAGGTTAGAAATTGGAAATGTATCAACCGCAGTAATCGATGCGCACGCTTCGAAAGGACGGAGTCTAAATTTCGATTGAAACAATGTTTTAGTTAAAAATTAGTATTTTTTTAGTGATCGTAACAAAATATAAGGATATTGCAGCAATAACAAAGAAAACAATGGCCCTATACTGATATCCATTTTTTACCATATAAAAAAATGGTGAAATTTTCACTCACAAAGCACCTCTCCATTTCAAAAAATTAAACAGGAACTAAATAATCACGGTGCACATTATTTTCTCGAATCATTAGGGTTTCTAAACATTGGATGAACAGTCCGTTTTTTTCAAGCTATAAATAATTAGACAAGATGAAATAGTGTTGCCTTCTTTATAATACCTTATTCTTGTCATCATTATGTGAATTTCTGGGAACTTGGTTTGAAATAAATAAATCATTGAGAAATGGTTATGTAATATTTTTATTATAAAGAAACTTACTAATCTTGTATAGTATATGTAAGTGTATTAAAAAAAGTTTTTATACATTTTATCTTAAGAAAATAGATAATTACATCTAATGTTTGGCAATGTAAACCACGATTTGTTTCACGGAGCTACATAACAAGTATTAACATCGCATGCGAATTGATGAATTGGTGGGATTTTTCCGCTGCCGTATCTTTTCCCGAGACGGTGCATGGAACAGCCGAGCGAGGCTTCGTGCGTTTTCGGCAAAGATCGTAATCACACCTGGCGATTCGGGGAATATTTTAATACGCACCATACGAAAAATCGAGACTTCCCGTTTCAACATCTACTATTCTTTTCAGTTTCACGGCTAGTTATTATAGACCATGTCATTTTTTCGAATATTTGTCTCAGTATATAACATTCACTGTGCTTATTATTGAAATAATTTCGTACACAATTTATGAAGGTGAATATGAATTTTTCTTATGGTCAATTTTGACATACAGTATCATAATATTTCATATCCAGCATACTAAATTTTCATATTATTTAGTTAAAGACTGGTATGGGTGTGTCAAACTTCGATATGATGCTGCGAATAATTACCATATTTTCCGCTCTCTTCCCTACTTTCAACTGTAACATATTAAACTTTGATATATTTTTACCAATTATTCACATAAAAAGTTTCTCAGTGTGGGAGTGGAGGGCCACTCGCCGAAATTTAAATGCTTCTAAAA
>OY751317.1:6485928-6638428 GCA_963564615.1 Rhorus exstirpatorius | reverse complement strand
TCTAATAGTACTTTTTACTACCATATACCTTGTAAGGCTTGTCAAGCTGTGTATTGGAAATTTTCAAACGCTATGCCATATTAATATCTATGTTTTTAATTATTACACCTTAGTGCATACGCTTTAGTTTTAGATTTTGTCACAAATTCAGTTGCGTATTCTTCTCACACTAACACATATCTGCTAAAAAATATTCAGGAAATTAATTTTACGAATTTTTTTCAGATTTTCATGACTGCTCTTTAATGTTTCGTTTGGAAACCCCAGAATGACCTTACATAACATTAAATGACCTTTAGAAGACATCGAACCGCTTGATCAAAACCCTAATTCGAACTAAACGACCTCAAAAACATGTGTGTGAATTTTTTCAGATTTTTCTGACGGTTCTCCCTCCACTTGACCTTCAAATGACTTTGAATCTGGTGTGATCAAGGCGGAGTGACCTTGGATTCGGACTCAGTGATCTCAGAAACATATGTGTGAATTTTTTCAGATTTTTCTGACGGTTGTTCCTGAATTTGACCTTCAAATGACCTTGAACCTAGCGTGATCAAGGCTAACTGACCTCGGATTCGGGCTCAGTGACCTGAAAAACATATGTATGAATTTTTTCAGATTTTTCTGATAGTTCTTCCTGAATTTGACCTTCAAGTGACCTTGAAACTGGCGTGATCAAGGTTAACTGACCTCGGATTCGGACTCAGTGAGCCCGAAAACATATGTGTGAATTTTTTCAGATTTTTATGACGGTTCTTCCTGAATTTGACCTTCAAATGACCTTCAACCTGGCGTGATCAAGGCTAACTAACCTCGGATTCATACTTACTGACCTCAAAAACATGTGTGTGATTTTTTTCAGATTTTTTTGACGCATCTCTTTACATTTGACCTTCAAATGACCTTGAACCTGACGTGATGGAGATTAACCGACCTTCTCATCGTAATCAGCGACCTCAAAAACCACTGTATAACCAAACCATTTCTGGTGTTCCAGCGTAGATCAAATGTTGACCTGTGTATCATTATTGGGACCAAAACAAACGTGTTTGTCGAAAAAAACCCAAGAATTTGAAAAATTGGGAAAAGCCGTCATTTACCATTAACAATATTTAATGAGGTAATGAATATAGTAAGCGAAAAAAAAATTAAAGTCGAAAAAGTGCAAAAATTCCTTGTTAATCAAATGGGAAAGGTATCGTCCTACAGGCAGGGGTGAATGGAACTTGAAAAAAATTTTTTTTTTCATAATTATTTTTAGGCTGTAAACTAATTATTTGGACCGTCCCCTCGTGAAAAAAATCAATTTGGGAAATAACGGACACCCTATTGAGTATCTCCCTGATTGCGCCTGGATTATTATCCATTGTCATCCCTGCGCGTGTCAAATTGACATAATGAATATGGTTTATTATTTATAAATTAGCATTTATGAATGATTGATGGATGAATTTAATACTGTTATTCCAGTATTTTTTAATATCCTGTAAATTTTGAAAAAAAGTCATTGTCAGGGATTTGAACCCGCGATATCCTTCAAACGGTGAATTCAGGATATACATTTGATCCCCAAATAATCAGAAAAAAATAAAAATAACGTCCGAAGATTACTTTTTTTTACGATTGTTTCCGACTCCGTAATCCGGATGGTTACGGTGAAATAGTAAACGAGGCTATTAGTGTCTGTGTACAGGAGTTTTGCATTGCTACCAAATGTTTTTTCCACATAATTATAATGGAATAATAATTATAATTATAAATCCATATTTTGGAAAAATCTAAAATGGAAAAACCAACGTAAATTGGGTTATTGAATTTCACATTGAGACGACTAAGTTCAATAATGACCATGTCTTTGTCAAATATGGAGCAGCTGTGAAAATTTGGTTGTGCAACCAGTGCTCTTGCGCCGTATCGCCCTTCCCACTTTGTCACCAACCATACTATTTTATGTTTTCTCACATTTTTCATAGTTTTTCCAAAGACCGCATTGTTCATTAATGTAAAGAAAATTTTTTCAAATCCGTTAGTCGATTTTTTCCTCAAATCGATGTTTAAATCAATATATTTTTTTAACCATGGAGACTGATTGAATTAAGGATTCGATGTACATTTGTCCATTTCATACCTAAATTGCGACATTGCTGTAAATTTCCGTAATGAATTATGTACTTTTCTCGTGAGAGAAGAATCGGCACTAACTTGGTCTGTTTGCTGTTTGGTGGCGTAAAGTGTTGAGGACAGAGAGGAAGATCTTCATGTGTAGGATGCAGCTCCGTGGGATACTCGAGATCTACTTCATATTGGGATACTCGAGATCTACTTCATCGAGAGACTCGGTAGAGTCTCGGGACAATTACATTTTCCCGCCGAGAGTCGACGAAGTATCTATTCCCGAGCCAACTCCGTAGACGCGCATTGGCTACCTTTATCATGAATTGTAGAACAAATTAATGAATAATCATAATTTCTAATCATAGTTTCATTACATAATTCGATAACGATCTACCGATTAATATCAGAATTAATTGAATCGGTCCACACGTTATCGAGTTTCATGACTTTCAAAATTTCATTGGGTCACTTTTATCTCACTTATCGTCTCCTCATCGTGTATGTCACGCAAGGCGAGTTTCTATGGCTCGTGTCACGCAAGGCGCGTTTATATGTACGAGACACACGAAGCGGCGAATGGAGATCCGCACTGCTAAACTTAGCCGCGTGGCGGCAGCATCATAGATTGCGCCTTTTGGCGGAGCTTTTGAATCTTTTCTATCGAAATAAACATTTGTATTGAAAAATGAGCTCTCCTCAAGAAAAAAAATTACGAAATCAATTCAAAATAATACAATATTTTACCTAAATTAAACACTAGTTGATAATTGAATTGAATTAACCTATTATGCGTAATTGTTGTGTTTCGTTGTGTAAAAGAGAGGGAACTTTTTCATTTCCAAAAGACGATAAACGTTGGAGTCGCGATAATTGGTATCACTCGGACACCAGAATTCTGGATCAGGATATAATTACTAATGCATGATGCATCTGATAATTGAAAACTATCACTGTCACCGTAGAAGAACAATCGAAAAGAAAAAAATATTACATTATTATTTTAGAAATTTTAGCGATGCTATTTGCGAGATTATATACTTTTATTTATGTACCAAAAATTATATTTTTAATATCGCGTACCTTTTTTTATCAAATAATGTATTTTTTTCAAGTAAACATATATATCTCTAAAAATATAGATCGCAGAAAAAAAAATGATCCGAGGTAAAAGTTGTAGTTTTTCATCACCTTTTCAATTAAATCGGTATCATAATTTTATCGTCCTTGTAAACTAGATTTTTTTACGAAAATGTAAGAAATGTTTTTTTTCTTCGTAAAACACTACTTTTATTTTGCTGCCGAATTTACTCAACCTTCGGGCATGTGTGTAAATTTAGTAAAAAAATCGCCAGAATGGGAACGTCAACCCTTCTGGCTTAAAAAAAAAACGATGCAGGTGATACAAAAACTTGTTTATTTACGGGAGAGAGCGTTGTTCTGTTCAAGAAGAATAAAATGATGCTAGTCAAAAACTTATATTACAGAGCTATTGTTTCGCAAAAGAGTTCCATAATATAAATGAAATTTGAGAGACAAAAGTTGTAGACATTACCCAATGATTCCAAGTATTGGGAGCGATTTCTCCATCCTCGTAGATACGAAACAATATGAATTATTCGTCAAACTGATTTTTTTCAAGGAAGGAATATATGTATTCAGTGCCAACACAAAATAATCGATAGGTTTTTAGGAATAAAACATTTTCAGCAGGGTAATTCTCAGTTTTATACAATTTCACACAATTAGTTTTTTCTTTAGTCCAGAACCCCTGACGGTCCTATTCTGGAGATTTTTTTTTACCGAATCTACACGTGTGCCCAAAGGCTGAGTAAATTTTGCAGCAAAATAAAAGTGGTATTTCTTGAAGAAAAAAAAATGTTACTTTTTCATTGAAAAATTTAGTTTACAAGGATGATAAAATTATGACATGGATTTCATTAAAAAGATGATGAAAACTACATTTTTTACATAGAATACTTTTTTTCTGCGACGTATATTTTTAGAGATATTTCTACTTGAAAAAATATAATATTTCTAAAACGGTTATTGAAAAATCTGAAATAATTCACTCAAAGGCTCTTAAGGTAGTATCTCCACAGGATAGTTGAATTATGAAATGGTCGAAATTTGGCATACAGGTTATTTAATATGTTATCCGAACATCCGTGCAATTTAAATAAGCTTAACCATCCCGAACCCGAGATATTTTCACTCAAAGTTGGCTTGATTTACACGTAACATATGCGCCATGCATGCACGAAGAGTTAGTTATTAATTCTACCGTCAAAACTAAAAATAAGAAGTTGATGAAAAAAGAGAAGAAGCTAGAAAGAGATGTCACGAATAATGTGAAAACAAATTCAGGAAGATATACCATTTAGTTTTTGAGATATTGTACGTGAAAGAGATACGTCTATGAGCCTTGTTTCATGCGTGCTCGCTCATCGCACTTCGCCGTGCCTACGCTCCCGCTTATTCCCCGCCGCCGGTCGCGGAGATACTACCTTAACTTACCTTTTACAAACTGGCAAAGTTTCGAAAATTTCGGGGAGAGTCGCAAAAAAGTGGCTCGTATGGTGGAGAATGCTTCATATATATATATATATACATATATCTCGCCTTAAAAATGTATTTATTTGTTTTCATGAAAAAAAGATCCTCGCGAAAGATCTAACAAAAAAAAAATTACTTTGAAAAAAGACGTGATATCACAATAAAAAACGCCCCCGGCGAAAAAAAATTGGACAAGTACATTTTAAGTATTTTTCCCCACACAAAAAGCATTGATATCATTATACGGCCAAGTCATCGTCACGATTGAAAATAATGATGAAATATGTTCTTACATTATATATGTTCCACTACCGTGGTTTGACATTGAAATATATGTATCAAATGAAAGTAGCGCCAAGTACTTACTTATATTTCGTTCTTGTGTTTTAATTTGACATTTGATTTATTTTATAACTTTTTTAAGGATGTAGTTTAAAGGTGTTGTTCATGTTGATGAAACCCCCGCCATAAGGTTTAATTTAAGTCATAACTTTTCGTGATATTTGAATTTATTTGACAATTTTTTACAATTGGTATATTGTAAGTGAAAGAGAGTATAATGTAAGAACATATTTCATCATTATTTTCAATCGTGACGATGACTTGGCCGTATAATGATATCAATGCTTTTTGTGTGGGGAAAAATACTTAAAATGTACTTGTCCAATTTTTTTTTCGCCGGAGGCGTTTTTTATTGTGTGTACATATCCTCCCAGGGGAATCCTCCGGTATGGAAAATATATCAAATTGCATATTTTCTACCCATTCAAATGAGTCTGATTGTAAGCGTTGACTCGTGGCGGCGCCATATAAGTTATTTACATCCCTGCTAACACAGAACGTTATAAAAACGTTGTTAAGACGTTTACAAAAACACGCAAAAACGTATTTTTTGAATGGTCGAAAAAACGTCTTGAAAACGTCGTTTAAACGTTATTTTGGCCGCAATTTTTTTCCCAAAAAAGTTTACAGAAGCTGACAGAAATGTGTTAATCACGCTGTAAACATTTTGAAGAAAAAAATTGCGGCCAAAATAACGTTGAAATGACGTTTTGAAGACGTTTTCAAGACGTTTGCGGCAAAATAACGTTTAAAAGACGTTTTCAAGACGTTTTTTCGACCATTCAAAAGAGACGTTTTTGCGTGTTTTTGTAAACGTCTTAACAACGTTTTTATAACATTCTGTGTTAGCAGGGATCAAAGTAGATGAGGTACGAAGTTTCCTTTCTTGGATCATAGTCATTGCCGATGTAGGATTATTCGCTTTTGCGTAACGGTGTGAGCACTACGCTACGCCACCTCTAATCCCTTTCTCAACGAATAACAGCTTCTCGATGTCGGTTAATAGTTCGAGCTTGACTTTTGTATACTTGGGCATTGCTGGTTCCGTATAATAATAAAGAGGATCAAGATATAGTACGTTGCGAAACAATTATGGCGGAAATTCTCGAATACATCTGCCGAGAGCAATATGTACATCTGTTTTTAAATACAAATTCCATTACTTACCGGGTGTCGTTAATTTGAATTTTCGCGTGATCATAGTCTTCGTCCGTAATATCTGAATCATTTAATTTTGAATGAAATTTGTCTGTATATAATAGTTTTTCATCAAGCTTCGTCCAATTATCGATATATTCATATGGAAATACACCTTTACGTGTCACGAACTTGAATTCCTCTGCATTATTATAAAATTTGCGTATTACAAGTTTCCCGAGTCAAAATTTATAGCCTCCTCTGAACTTTGCAGGACCTATTTCTTTTGTAATGCACAAGCCACCGGCCTCCGTTGAACCTACCAAACCCGATTTGTCGAGCTTAGTGTCATGAAGAGGCCTCCTTTCGATCCAGTCTAGCCTCCGTTAGTCCCCCAAACCTTGTTTCGACCTCCGGTTTTAGTGAAACGTTCAGAACGCAGGCCTCCGTAACCAACTTTCGATCTCAAGCCTCCACGTTGAACCTACCAAACCCGATTTGTCGAGTTTAGTGCCATGAAGATGCCTCCTTTCGATCCAGTGTAGCCTCCGTTAGTCCTCCCAAACCTTGTTTCAACCTCCGGTTTTCGTGAATCGTTCAGAACGCAGGCCTCTGTAACCTACTTTCGATCTCAAGCCTCCGTTGAACCTACCAAACCCGACTTGTCGAGTTTAGTGCCATGAAGAGGCCTCCTTTCGATCCAGTGTATATATATAGCCTCCGTTAGTCCTCCCAAACCTTGTTTCGACCTCCGGTTTTAGTGAAGCGTTCAGAGCGAGGGCCTCCGTAACCTACTTTCGATCTCAAGCCGTTGTCTCGACCCTACCTAACCTGCTTTGAGCCCAAATTCGATATCTCCTCCATCAACACATCATTGTGGCCTGATCGGTCACCTGTTCGATGACGAAATAAATACGTTTTCCGCTGATTAACGCCCGAAGAATTGTATAAGTGAATATGCATTATCAGCTGTTTCGCTACGTGAGAGATGAATAAGTACTACACGATTAATACAAATATATTGTCAAATTATTAGTGCAACCATGCAATAGTGCAATATGCGAAAAAAATCAAATTTTCTGAATATTGATTCATTTTCATTTTTTGGGTGATTCATAAAAGAATTGTGTATCCACAATTGATGTGGATATATATTTTACGTATCGTAATATTCATTTCCGCGTCCATTGTATTTTTCATTAGGTTGCAATTAAAGTCCAAAGTTGTCTTGTTTTTGTAATAAATTGTTACTGATGAATGGAGTTTCTATTCAAAAGTGGTGGTTATCATTAATAAAAATTGTAGCATTTCATAACGTATTCGAAAAATTAGTATACGGGTTTTCAGTATTCAAACTTGTGTAAATTAAACTCCACATAGCGTATCAAAAAAACGGGTGCGTGTACACACGGTACGCGCGTCAGAAGTGAATACTCGTATGTGATCGACGGAACTCGTTTATTGCCCTGCTAACATAGAACGTTATAAAAACGTTGTTAAGTACGTTTAAAAAAACACGCAAAAACGTCTCTTTTGAATGGTCGAAAAAACGTCTTTTCTTTTTAAACGTTATTTTGCCGCAAACGTCTTAAAAACGCCTTCAAAACGTCTTTTAAACGTGTTTTTCGCCGCAATTTTTTCCCCAAAAAGTTTACAGCGCGTTTAACACTTTTCTGTCAGCTTCTGTAAACTTTTTTGGGAAAAAAATTGCGGCCACAATAACGTTTAAACGACGCTTTCAAGACGTTTTTTCGACCATTCAAAAGAGACGTTTTTGCGTGTTTTTGTAAACGTCTTAACAACGTTTTTATAACGTTCTGTGTTAGCAGGGTGTTATTCTCATCAGATGAAAGAATAGTGAGAGGGAAAAAGGATAGATTGACATGCATGAGAACACGAAATGACAGGATTGCCCTTATTTCACACTGTTCTATCCGTTGTATGTATGAGTTTACAGCTGAATTTACTGTGTCTTCGTACCTCGTGTTGACGTTGGCGTTAAAAATTTTATTTGTATAGAGGGGGGTGGGGGGCAGAAAGAATTGATAGGGTGAGCAAAGAAGTAGGAATTAGTTATAGATATGAAATCAATTTTATTTGTATAAGTATATGTATCTGTAAGTAAAAAATTGGGATAAATTAATTCTGTTCTCTTATTCTATACTATTTTCATTGCTCTCGTGTCTATTATTTATAGAATCGTCTAATTCTACAATACCAAAAATTGGACTATGATAACTCAAATATGACATAAAATGCTTCAGATCTATTTTGTCGATATTTTTTGCAAATACAGCATCTATCGTTGAACGGCCTTCAGTGGTCGGATCATTCCTGCCGTTGATCATTTCTAACGAGAAATGTTTTTTTCTAAAAATTGATGGAGTGATTCGGCCTGAGGCAATGGAAAAATTGACATTAAAATCACCTGCGAGAATTACCGATTCATTACGGTAATGCACAAGGTCTGCTAGCATATCGGCTAAAACTTGAGAACTGCCTATTGCTAAGGGCAATAACGCTTTAGCGATTAAACCTCATAATATCTTTAAGCGATGTATTGAGCGAAATATAAATTGCTATTAAAGATCGAACGGAGGAAAACTTCGGAGAGCGTATTTCATTTTTTTAAAATTAAAGCACATTTTTTAATATCTGAAAATACCTCCACATTCTACCTATCAATCAACCTTAATATTTCTTCCAACATTTTGTACCGTCAGTAGTTTTCTCATAGTTATTATCCGAGTATGTATAATATGTAATATATACAAACAAAACACAAAACAGAAGCTTAAACTCGGCACGAAACGAAGACGGTGTGAACTCACGCATGGATGTGGACTCACACACAACGGATAGAATGACGCGCATGCGCGCTGCTGTCCTAATACATACAAAACACGTACATGCGGGCATGCTATGGATGGCCTATCGCTCTCTCGCTCGCTCACGCATCATTCTCTCTCTTTCTCTTTCTTCTTCTATTCCTTCATTCTCTTGTCCGGTGGAACAACGCGGCTGGGGGCGGGGCCCAATGTAGTCGCATAAGAAGTATTCACTTCAATAAATATCACTTAATTAATTTAGCGATAGGATGTGTATGAATTTACATTTCATATACCATGTTTGTAAATTTCAATTACTTTGGTACGGTAAAAATATTGTAAATTTCATAACATTTTTAACAGTGAAACTGTTCAAGTTTTTTCTGGCGTGTGAAATACATGATATGAATCACCAAAGTACGTAAACAGTCGATAGCGTAGTGGTTAGCGTGTTAGGTAGATAGGTAGGATAAGTAGGAAGGTCCCAGGTTCCAGCCCACGTCGAGGAGAAGGAAAATCCTATCGAGAATTTCGTGTACGATTTTTTTTTTTTTCAGTGTAACGATAATTTTTGGTGTAACGATATGTAACAATTTTGCAAATGATATAGTGTAACATGGAGAGTTCTAACTCAAGATCCCTACCCCGAAATTTACCGACATTTTTGAGCTCAGACATGAACCACTTAGCCGAGACACGAACCCGCGGGGGGGGCTATCTCTAAAAGCCGGAATGAACGGAGCCGATCGGGGGGTCTCTAGTAACCGGAGTATGTCGAGGCATTGACGGGGGGAGGGGGGGGGGGGCTAGTTTTGAGGGTGGTATTAGAATGCCGCTATTTCTGGCAGCTGCAGTGCAGCTTGTCTTTCATGCTCGCATTAGAATGTTGTTATCTCTAACAAGTAAATAGTGCGCCGAAGCGTTAGACCTTTCAACCACACACGACGCTACCCTCCCGGGCCAGTGCGTCTGTTTGTCGCAACCTTATCGTTAGTCATAAATCATTTCTGTTTGTGTGCTAAGGACCAGACCGCAGTCTGGAAAAGGCCAAACATGAGGTCATAAAATCTTAGAGGCGCCTATGACAGTGTCTCGCCGGTCCTCGGCACCTGAAGGAAAAACATCGAAATGCCCCTAACAGGTATTCTTTTGACCGAATTTATATAAGCGTTTCCCTATCACTGACTGGTGCGTGAGCAGATGTAGCGCAGGGTGCTGCGGCAGATCTTTTTTCAAACCGCGATGAAATTGGGACGAAGAGGAGATTGAAAATATGGAAAAGCACGTTCGATTCGATACTCGAGTTCAAATTCATGTGATGTATGCATGGGATTATGCGTACAGCGCCGCTCGCCAAGGCCGTTTGGAAGAAGTTGCGCGTGATCGTGAGCGATTTAGATTAAGAATTGAAAAATGCAGCAAACTGATTGAAACTGTATTGACGGAGAAAAAAATTTAACGGAAAATGGTATACTGATATGCGCCATCGACGTGTTTCGACCTGTTTCGAGCCCTCCCATTACCTTCGAGAGCGGATGATGCCATATTGCATGTCTGAACACGCTTGAGCCTGCACAGTGTTTACATATTTTGACAAACCGCCGGAAAATGAGGCTTTGGTGTTCATGGAATGCCGCTATGTCGCGCTTAGTCGCGTTCTTGCTATCAGCATGGATGGAGAAAGAAAAGCGTTCAAGTGTCTCTAACGGAATATTCTTCTGACCGCCGCAACGCTACCCTCTGGAACCCTATGTTTAATATATGACGTCTCCCTCGATCCGAACGAAGATGTACTCGTGCAACTGATATACCTGGTGATGCCGATGGTCCATAGAATGGGGGGGGGGGGGGGAGTGGGAGTATATATTGCTGGCTCCAATAATTTTACTCTTCATTAACACTTGTGCAGTCGTTCTTTCTTCTCGGGTTTTTTCTCCTAATATGGATACTCATAAGTGTAAGGAGCTCATTTCCATTATGGAAAATGCTAATTTAATTTCACAAAAAAGATCATCACCAGCTATAGCACTCAGGTGGATCAGGGAGTGTTATAAACGGAAACAAGTGGGCGAGAGAAAATCGCGCGTGGCCTCGTGCAAAGGAGGACCACGAAAAAACCGGGGCTTCGCAGCTCCTCGGTGGGTTGGCTTTTATGACTTCGCAGCCACGTGCCGAGGCGAGACTTCGCAGTCTCCCGCGTCTTTGTTCGGAGGCTAAGGTCTCGATGATAAACTTGTCCTTATTGATGAAGCTGCTCGGTGTCGATGGATCGTCGAGGAAGAGTGACGATGAAACCAGAGTCGTATATTTGTTGAATAGAGTCGTATATTTGTGAACCGAGTCGTTTACACATTTGTGAACAGAACGTTTACGTAATGAGTCAATCGTACTTTCCAGCAACGATAGTTCAAACTCTCGAGAAGCGAGAGTAGCAAGTTTAAGAAATATAATCTAATATGAGAATCGAGAATTTATTGTGTCAATGGTAAGCGCAAAGCTATCGTACTTTTCAGCAACGATGAGGTGAAACTCTCGTGAAGCGAGAGAGCAAGTTTAAGAAATATAATCGAATATTATATTTGCGAGAACAGAGTTGTTGGCGATCTGAAAATATCGGTTTGTTTGAGGCAAAGCTTCCGTACTTGACAGCAACGGGAGCCCGGGAGAATCCATCGAATATGCGTGAATCGCCCTGCCTTATAGACTAGCGCGTACCATGGAGAGAGGCTCGGGATAAAAAATCTACTGGCGCATGAGCCAGAGTCTCATCGGCGCAGCGCGAACGAAACGGCGTCCGGACGGCGCAGCGAGAGTGAGAGAGACAGACTCATCCCAACCGGCGCACCAATCAGACGCTGTCCAACCGGCGCACCAATGGGAAGAGCCCTAGTCAGGCGCCTCGCGAGTGACTTATCTTTATGTTCTTCGTTAAGCTTATGAGATTGAAATATTAAATATATATATGCGTATAACAGGAGGGGGAAAAAAACGTGAAACTATTGACGAAAATTTCTCGGCGCGAATCTCCCTCAGTGCATCAGAAAATGCGCATTCAAGCGACAATTGCGTCGGTATTATCGGTGATAGAAAAATTAAAGAAAAGAGGATCTGGTTCTGGAGCAGCGGATAGAGTGTAATAGAAGGATATGGAGACAGCGTTTAAAAAAAGAATCCAAACGGGCATAGTCATTAACCTTCAACATAAAGATCTCGACGCTTTTCTCGACGATTCTAAACCCTTGATCCTCGCCAAATTAGAAGCTGCATACCAGCGGCATGGTAATTTGAAGGTTAACGTAATATTAGCGTGCAAGTTTTATCTAAAAAAAAATAGGTGAAACTGCGTTGGAGGATAAATTTTTCAACACGCGGAATGAAGCAATTCTTCCCTCTACGAACATCGATATGTGGTTCCAGGAGCATGTAAAGGATCAGTTGTTGAAAAAAATTGAGGAATTTCATGGGAAAGAGTCTGGCTGGTCACTGCACGAAGTATCCAACCTAACTGTGAATTTTAATAAATACGTGCCACTCCGGGGAGTTACATACGTCAGTGTTCCGAAAGATATTCAGCGAAAGCGTGCTGTAGTCAATATAGAGAGCAATGACGAATTTTGCTTTTTATGGGCAGTCACTGCTGCACTTTCTCTGCCAGTTATAAATTGCAATCGAACAAGCTCTTATAGACATTTCAGTGAAGTGCTACAGTACAAAGGTTTGGATTTTCCAATTACTGTAAAAAAAGTGCCAACCTTTGAAAAAATGAATAACCTTAAAATTAACATTTATGGTGTTAATAATCAGAGGAAGAACAGTGTAATAGTGCCGATATATATCAGTAAACAAGCATCTCCTAAATCAACAATTCACCTTCTTATGCTCGAGAGTGACAGGCATGATTGTGATGACGATAATCTTGCGGGTCCTATCCATCACTTTGCATGGATAAAAAACATTTCGCGCTTAGTGGGCTCGCAGATTTCTAGTCATAATGGTAAAACATGGCTGTGTGACAGGTGTCTCTGTCACTTTCAAAGCGAAATCGTGCTGCAGAAGCATATCCTCGACTGCACGAACCAGTGCAGTCGATACAGATTCAATCAGTTTGCCACATTTTTCAATTTTTAATCTAAATCGCTCACGATCACGCGCAACTTCTTCCCAACGGCCTTGGCGAGCGGCTCTGTACGCATAATCCCATGCATAGGGGAGACCCGGGCAAAGCGGAACACCCGGGCAAAGCGGAACACCCCCCCAAAAATGTGAATTTTTTTTTTCAGTGAAAACTCAAAAACTCCGTTACAAAATGTTCAGTATAATCGCGAGTTGAATTGAGACGACCAATTTTTGGAGCGAAAAAAAAAATTTTTTTTTTTTTTTCAAATTAACATCTTTTTTCTCCAATGAGGATTCGGCGGAAATTGTTTTTCATATTTTTTATCGAGAAAGCTTTTCATTCTTGTTGAAATCATCGTTCTCGTTAGAACGATTTGAAAACTTCAAGTCAATGAATTCAATGGAGCCGAATGTGGACACTCGACTACGAGGATACCACTCACGCTCTTTTAATCATTTTTTTATGAGCTGTTAAGAAAAACATGATTTTAAATATTTTTATTTTTCTATATTTCGTGTTCAATTGTTTGTTCAACCAGATCCCACGCGGTAAACATAATTTAACAACAAGAAAATTAAATCAAGGCAGTTTGTCGGTAAGGTAGATCTGCTGGGTTACCGACGGAGTGCGTAGCAACCGCATCGGCTCGCGCATGCGCGCAAACCCAACCTTGCGGGTAGTTCGACTCCATTTTTTATTTGGATTTGTTGCAACAATAAATTGAACGACAAAAATCAATAAATAAACGATCCATACGTATTAAATGAACTAAAATGGTTTATAAATACGCGAGAAAAACTACACAACAGTCATGGGATAAAATATCCATGGCAAAAGCCATTCAAAACATTATTGACGAAAGGATGTCTTATAGAGAGGCTGCGACACGATACAATGTGCCGAAAAAAGCACTTGTTCAGAGAGTAAAAATGTACAAAGTCAATCCAGACATGGTATCCAAAAAGGTAAATTTTAAGTAAAAATTATTTCCCGTTCAATAATTGTTGCCATTTATCAATCGTTCTGCATGTTTTTATAAAAAATTTGCTCAGTCATTCCGGCAGACGAAATGCGGAAAGTTGTTTTGCTGGCGCAAATTTTACAAGGGCAGAGAGACAAATAATTAATTTTTTGTGGGTTTTTTAAAAACGTCGGATTCCTTAATTTTTCTTTGAAAGGTTTTTGCCTGTGTGCCCGTGCGTGTGTGAGGGAGAGAGAGTGAGTGGGTGAGACAGATTGTGTGTGTGTGTGTGTGTGTGTGTGTGTGCGTGCGTGCGTGCGTGCGTGCGTGCGTGCGTGCGTGCGTGCGTGTGTGCGTGCGTGTGTGTGTGTGTGTGTGTGTGTGTGTGTGTGTGTGTGTGTGTGTGTGTGTGTGTGTGTGTGTGTGTGCGTGTGCACGCGCGCGCGCCTGCCCACGCTCTTTGGAGGACGGTGTTTATTCAATCCAACCTTTGACCATTTTCTTTTTTTAAATCGAAACAGGCTTGGGAAGGTTCAAGACGACGTTTGATTCCGAACAAGAACTCAGGATGGTCGAACATTTGAAAGAAATGGAGGAAAAATTTCACGGGCTTATGGCCCGAGAATTTCGTGCTCTAGCATATCAAATTGCCGTGAAGAACAATTTGGAGCACCCTTTCGTGGATGGTTTGGCGGGTGAAGACTGGATGATTTCTTTTTTAAGACGTCATAAACGGTCATTGTCATTGAGAAAACCGGAGCCCACATCCATCGCGCGCGCAGCCGGATTTAATAAAGTTGTAGTAGGCAATTTTTTCGAGTTGCTCGCTTCGGTCATTGGTCGGCTCGATTTGACACCAGACCGGATCTGGAATGTCGATGAGACCGGATGTTCAACGGTGGCAAAACACCAATCGAAAATCCTGGCAACCAGAGGAAAAAAACAAGTTGGCGTCGTCACATCGGCAGAAAGAGGAAAATTAGTTTCAGTCGAGATCTGCGTGTCAGCGGCTGGTGAAGCTTTACCGCCTTTGTTCATTTTTCCTCGAGTAAAAATGAAGGAGAGTTTATTGGCTCATGCTATGCCTGGAAGCTGGGGTCTGTGTCATCCAAGTGGCTGGCTGCAAAGCGATTTGTTTTTCGAATGGTTGCAGTGGTTTGTCCGGATGGTTGAACCGACAGAGGACATTCCCGTACTGCTCCTTTTAGACGGTCACGTGACGCACACGCAAAATATTACGACGCTCAATTACGCTCGTGAAAATTGGGTTGAAATGCTGTGCTTCCCTCCTCACTGCACGCATCGCCTCCAGCCACTCGACGTTACACTGATGCGACCAATATCGATGGCGTATTCCGATGAAATAAAATAATGGCATCGTACGAATCCCGGGCAGTCTGTCGTACCCGATGATATCCCCCGATTGTTTAGCGCTGCTTTCACGAAAGCTGCTCGCCCTGAAACAATACTCAGCGGATTCAAGGCCACAGGGATATGGCCATATAATAAAAATGTTTTCTCCGATGACGACTTCAGGCCAGCTGAAGTGACGGATCGCCTAAATAATTTGCAAGAACGGACTGAAGAAGATGCCGAAGACTGTATCGAGTCGTTGAGCCAAAATTTGTCACGAAATCTTTCCCTGAATGCTGATGCGGAGGCTTACTGCTCTTACGCGAATATTCAGCGAGATGGTGACAAAAAAAAAGCACACAGTGGGAACGTTGAAATTTCAATTAGTAAGGAAAATCTGCAGTTGGATTCTTCCACTGAGTGGGATGATGAACCCAGCTGCTCAACAGCTGGAATTATAATCGAAACCCGGGAAAACTTTGTTGTAACGCCGCAAGAAATTCTGCCAATACCCGCAGCTGGCAACACCAAGCCTCGTAAGTTCCGTCGTCGAGGAAAAACGGCGCTGTTGATGAGTTCACCGTATCGCCAAGAGCTAGAGACCAAACAGACCGCGAAAAAAAAGGATCGATCGTACGAAAACCTGCGACGAAAAGGGCCAAGCTCTCGAGGACTGTGGAGGAATCCCAAGAGGATGCAGTCTGTCCTTTCTGCGAGCAATTATATTCCACCTCAAGCGAAAGTTGGGTGCAATGCACGCAATGCAAGTTGTGGACGGATTCAGAATGCGCGGGAGTTGACGACGATGACGTGGAATACACGTGTGATTTTTGTAAATAGTTTCAACTCGTTATTGAATATTATATTATTTATTTTTATCGTTAATAATTGAATTTTTTATCGAAAAATATATTTTTTCCTCGTTAAAAGAAAAAATGTTTCGTTTTACTAAAAACATCGTTCCCGGCCCATGCTCTCAGTCGAGTTATTCAATTTTTCAATTTTTCACGAAAAAAAAAAAATATGTTTCGAGGGGGGTGTTCCGCTTTGCCCGGGTGTTCTGCTTTGCCCGGGTTTCCCCTACATCACACGAATTTGAACTCGAGTATCGAATCGAACGTGCTTTTTCATATTTTTAATCTCCTCTTCGTCCCAATTTCATCGCGGTTTGAAAAAAGATCTGCCGCAGCACCCTGCGCTACATCTGCTCACGCACCAGTCAGTGATAGGGAAACGCTTATATAAATTCGGTCAAAAGAATACCTGTTAGGGGCATTTCGATGTTTTTCCTTCAGGTGCCGAGGACCGGCGAGACACTGTCATAGGCGCCTCTAAGATTTTATGACCTCATGTTTGGCCTTTTCCAGACTGCGGTCTGGTCCTTAGCACACAAGCAGAAATGATTTATGACTAACGATAAGGTTGCGACAAACAGACGCACTGGTCCGGGAGGGTAGCGTCGTGTGTGGTTGAAAGGTCTAACGCTTCGGCACACTATTTACTTGTTAGAGATAACAACATTCCAATGCGAGCATGAAAGACAAGCTGCACTGCAGCTGCCAGAAATAGCGGCATTCTAATACCACCCTCAAAACTAGCCCCCCCCCCTCCCCCCCGTCAATGCCTCGACATACTCCGGTTACTAGAGACCCCCCCGATCGGCTCCGTTCATTCCGGCTCTTAGAGATAGCCCCCCCCCCCCCCCCCCGCGGGTTCGTGTCTGGGCTAAGTGGTTCATGTCTGAGTTAAAAAATGTCGGTAAATGTCGGGGTAGGGATCTTGAGTTAGAACTCTCCATGTTACACTACTAATGATATATTTCGTTTTTGTTTATATATTGTTATATTTTGCAATAAAAAATTTAACAGAGAGTGCGCGCCTACAGGAGGCCGAAAAGGGGGCCAGTAGGCTCTGCGGGAGCGCTCGAAGTAGGCCCACCTGGGGTTTCGTAGGTTTCAGTTGTGGCCTCCGTGACCTCGTTTGAGTGAAATCGTCTACTTTCTGCCATTCGTGAGGTTCAACGGAGGTCCTGAGATATTGATATTCCGAACATCGTAGCCTCCTTTAGGCCCCCGATAATCCGCTATCGCAGATCTCTGCTCGGCCTGCAAGGCCTTCATTTTGCAGCTCGAAAATTTTGACTCGGGTTGTCCGAGTCATTGAGATATGATGAAAGTTTGTCCAAGCTACTTCGCCATGGATCTAAATGAGTCAATGAATCGCATTTTTACTTTTGTACCTTTGACCTCCTTCGTAAATGCAATGTATTTTTCTTTATTTATTGGTTACGGATTAACAGATCCATCGAATGATGTTGTCAAGTCTCGAATAAGAAAATGTGCGTCATAACCGGATAAATTATGAAAAACAATCAGTATATTGTGACTTGGTGTAATTCAAATTGCAAGAGTCATGTTCAGCACCGCGATATTTACCTGTAAAGTGACTAAATGATCGTGATGCCTTACTACAAGTGGAACAAATAATGGCTCCTCGCAGATATGCCAAAATGTTTCCTCGCTAAAATGGTGCTACTGATCTGCATTCAATGGCTTCATTGGCACGATTTTATTCAGATAGCCTTGAACAGCTACTGCTGTGGATCTTAATACATTTATGAACCATTGAATGCAGTCGGAACCACGGTTCAAATTAAATTTAGATAAAGAATTATCAAAGGTACATTGGATGTAATATGCAACCCTTTGTGGGATGTGCTTTTGCACTCCATCGACCATTGGTTGAAGAACACATTCGAAATCAGCGTAGATAACGAATGGGACGGATTCTTTGTAACGGTGATTTTGAAATTTTACAATTTGATCGCCATCGTTAGGCAAATTTATTCTGGTTTTGTTGATTGCAAGAAAATCCCGTCTATGATTTTGGTACAATGGCTCTCGATAAAAATGACACAGACAACGATCACACAATATTTTTCTGCCGTCATGTCGCGATATATGACAGTTAACCAAACGTGAAAGATTACGGATCCAAGCGAAGTGAAATACAATATGGCCGTTGAGTTGATCGTCATCGTCATCGTCGTCGTCAACATCCGTATCGATTCTATTTTTCTATCGCGATCAAATGAATAGTCGGCCTGTCCGATGATACACGCTTATATAGCGGCACTATCTCACAATCCGAATCGATGACATAGACATTCATCGAAAAGTTATTCAATCCTTCGAACTTTGGGATATCGGCCGAAGGTGTTGGTAAATGTATCCCCTCATATCGTAGAACTGAGCTGAAGTGCGGATGGCTGCTGACCCGCTCCGCATTTTTTAGTTTTTTTCCAGTGTATAAAGCTGCCATGGTTGCCCATCACAAGCAGTGCTCATCCTTGTTTTCGATGTTCACCACAGCATGATTCAGCTAATTTTTTCGTGGGCGTGGAGTGAATATTGATGAACCACCTCGCAGTTGTGTATAATGATCCACGTTAACAACGAGATTGATGATCTCAACCATGGACCACCCGGAGTCACGTTCTTGGAAATCCTCCACTTTGGCGGTCAAATGTTCGGTGACATTGTTATCGAACCATTGATTGAGGTCGGTAGTCGATAACACTATCTCGTTTTGGTTGTTGAAATATTTCGTTTCTTCAACTTTTTCGCCATCATTAAGATTTTCAAATTTGCATGACAAAATGGTGTTTGCTTTAATATTGCCATCCATTTTCAGAACGTCTTTCAATCGTTCTATGGTCAAATGCTTTGCATCGATGAAAAATTTGTGTAAATCGATGTGGCGTATGTTTGTGATAACACCGGTGCGAATTCGACTGTGGAAAGCACTATTCACATCATCCCATTGAACACTAATATTGCTCACGATGTTGCCACCACCAATGACAATATTTTGTTGTTGAAATTTCACCAACCATGATTGCAAAAGTGAAATGGCATTTATTGTTTGTTGTTTTTCATTAACACTCAGATGTGAACGCGTGAGAATATCGTTTAAAAATTTTATATTTTAAAGCCCGTTGTCATTCCAGTGAGCAATAATTTCATCCCTTGTTTGTCCTGGAACCAGTGTGCGCAACAAACCGTAGACACTTTCCATCATTTCGACAAGATCCGAATACAATTTACTATCCATGATCACTAACGTTACTACACCGACGAAGATTGTGGACCACTCGCTTCTACACTAGCATTTTATATATTCTTAGCGCGTACCATGAAGAGAGGCCCTAAAACCTATGGCCACATCTACTATTTTCCGATGCAGTATCTGAGGTAGTATGACACGTGTGTATAAAAATCCGGAGTGGGGGGGGGGAGGAGGGGAGATTCTCTCTTGGGTTGTTTAAGGCGGCTCATCAGTGACAACACTAGTCAAAAATCGTGACGTGAAAAAAAATCATAAACCTATCATAATATTTTCTAAATACTCTGTCTAAATAAAATTTATGAATTTCGATGACGTTTCCGTGATATTTTATCCGTAATTTATTATAAATAATATTATTAATAAAGTCTCAACTGACAAAAGTATTTAACGCTGTCAGTACGCAAGCGCCGAATAAGATTTTGGAACATAACCTAAGGCAGCCTCTCATGACAGTTCAACATAACCTCATCCATCATCCATCCTCCCATAAATAAAAATGCCACCGAAAAATTCCGACCGTCGCAAAAGAGGAAAGCGTAAAGGCCAATTTTGCAAAAAAAAAGTGGTTGTGGCACGGGAAAATTTTCTCGCCTCGATAGCGCAAACAAGAGCGATCAAGTCAAAAACGATAGCTGATATTCCTTTGCAAGTAAGTATATATATAATACGATTCCTTTCAATTCGACTAATGAATAGGAAACATAAATTTTTTTATATATTTTTTAAATACAAATGTGAATTTTTTATTAGCAAAATCAAAGCAGTTTGGATGTACACACAAGGCGCATTGTGGAAATAGATACCATGGCCTCACAGCTATGGTGCAAAGATTGCCGGATACCTTTATCCCTGTCATATGTGGTTGGAGAGAAAAAACAAGGATTGGCCAGTATCTTGAGTGTAAGGTGTATGCAATGCAATGTCATGAACTTCATCCATACCAACGAATATAATCATATGGACCGTTCATATGAAGTGAATGCTAAGTTAGCTTTTGGTAAGTTAACTAATTTTTTGTATAATAATTATGCAATAATTAATCAAATAATTATAAAAATTCTATGGTTTGGTGATTATCAGGAATGATTGACGGAGGCCTTGGCGAGACTCAGATCAACACCGTTTTGTCAGCTATCGATGTGCCTGCAGTCGCATCAGCAACTTTGAAGGCATACGAGAGGAAAGTAGGCCATGCGATAGAAGAAACTGCGAAGGAGTCATGCATTCGAGCTATTCAGTGGGAAAAAAAATTAACGCTGGAAAAAGAGCCGGAACAGAACACGTAAGATATGCACATTTTCTTCATGACCTAGGGGGAAGCCTCCTACAGCCGGACGGCACCTATTGCTGAACAGGACGAATCCTTAAGGAGTTTAAAATATAAACTAGCCCTTTACAGTGACGAATATGGCAAAAAGAACCTTCTAACCCCTTTCGACATTAGATGGTTTGAGATTCATATCAAACTGCTTAAGAATCGTATTGTCCGGCGATAGGTGCGTAATTGTAAGATTACGCTGTAGAAGACTTACTTATTGTAAGATTATGGCTGTAGAAGACTGTCCCCTAACGTCGTGTTTTATAAAAGATAAATTATTCACAATTACGTTTTTTCATAAACACGTATAAGTATCGCTAAATTTTATTTGTATTATATTACTATTATATTAATACGATATTTTTAAAGAAATTGTACATACGTACTTTATATATACAATTATTTTTGAACTAGATATTTACAAAATAATTATAATGAATTGTGAAGTACTTTATATATACAATTATTTGTTAACTAAATATTTACAAAATAATTATAATGAATTGTGAAGAATTGTGAAGTACTTTATATATACAATTACTTTTTAACTAAATATTTACAAAACAATTATAATGAATTGTGAAGATTTATACAATTAATTGAATATTTATATATTTACAATTACGCTATGAATAAAAGTTTTATTTACAAAATAATCTTTCACAAAATAGTTGTTGAATTTGATAAGACTGTGACACTGACTGACTAACTGACACTGACTTTTTCACTTCGAATTTTTCCTTCCTTCATTCTTATTCCTCCATTCCATTCCTTATAAAATGCAGTGTAAATCAAGAACTTCAAGGACAAACGCAAGAAAACAGACCAGTATATTTGAAAGCATCCTACGATAGTGGTTGGCAAAAACGTGGAAATGGACGGTCGTATAATAGTTTGAGTGGTAAGAATGTCATACAATTAAAAATACTATATTCTCTCAGTGATTGAGAATTACTATTGCAAATATTTATGATTAGTCTGATTATATTTTTGTACACGTGTTATGAATATTTGTAGGACACGGTACTGCAATCGGATTTTATTCGGGAAAGGTAATATCATTTGCTAGTCGAAGCAAAGATTGTCGCTTTTGTAAGCTTGGACACTCTAAGAACGACCATGATTGCCGACTGAATTATGAACATTCGGCGAAGTCTATGGAAGCTCACATGGCGGTGGAAATATTTACGGAAAATCCACTGTTCAAACAAGAAAATGTCGAAGTCAGGACTTTGATAGGAGATGAGGATAGCTGTACGATTGCCTCTGTTAGACGGGCAGCTACTCACGATATAGAAAAATGGTCCGACTACAATCACATCAAAAAAAGTTTTACGAGCAATCTGTACACTTTCAAATTGTCTCCAACTCTCATCGATTACTTCGGTAAAAACTTTGCAATTGCAATCAAGCAAAATAAAGGAGATGCTGCAAAAATCGAAAGTTCTTTGAAAGCGATTGTTCCGCACGCATATGGAGATCACTCTCAATGCGGTAATTGGTGTGAGGGAACTCGTAATGAACATTATGTTCATAAGTATCTGCCACAAGGTAAACTTCTAACGGATACTGATATGAAAGCTCGACTGAGTGCACTGGTTTTGCGTTATGCTGTGAACTCGAAAAAAATAGCTCAGTGTGGTTCAACTCAAGCTAACGAATCGCTGAACCAGATGATCGCTTGCAAAAACCCAAAAGCAAAGCATTACGCAGCATCAGAGTCATTGAGTTATCGGATAAACTCAGCAATCTGTCAAAAAAATTATGGTTGTCAATACTCAGCTTCGGTTTTTCGTAAACTGGGCTATTCGGAGAGCTCAAGAAGCGTTGAGGCGAGAAAACAAAAAGATGCTCTTCGTCAGATAAAATATAATCGAATCAGTAAAACTTCGAACAAACAGCGCAGAGAAGTTTTGAAAAATCTACGGTCGTCAAAAAATTCAGCGTGCGATAAAAGGGAAGGTATCTCATATGAAAGTGGTTTCGCTCTTCAGGACGTTTCAATCTTGATCCCTCATCGTAAAGATTTCACGCCAGAAAAAGTTGACCTGCAAGCTTGCAAGGTTTTACTTTTTGATTTAGAAACAACTGGCACTGCTCTTCAAGACGAAATTGTTCAAGTAAGCTCTCATATACCGTGGTCAACTTATAAGAAAATAAAGTTGTCCATAGAACAAATTATGATCAAACTAAAACTTAAATATTATTATTTTCAGATTGCAGCCGACTCTTTCACTGGCACCAATCCATTCAATGTTTACATCATTCCTTCCAAGCCATTCTCGAAGACAGCATCAGAAATCACAGGACTTCATATTTCAAATGGCGAAATGTACCGGTTCGAAAACCGTGTGGAGTCGGTGCCTGCGAAGGTTGCTTGTGAGCAATTTCTGTCATATCTGCGCAGTTTCGAATGCCCTGTTATTTTAGTGGCTCATAATGGTTCTACGTACGATTTTTTTTAAATACACCTCATCATCTTTACTTCAAATGATGTGGTATCCTAAAACAATACTTTAATTATATTTCTAGGTTTGACAATCCACGTATCTCAAAATTGATGGGCCAATGCCAGTTATACACAAAATTCTGCGAAGTCGTTAAGGGTTTCGCTGACTCTTTACGAATTTTTCATAAAATTCTTGTTGAGAGGAAAAAACAAAAGGGCAGATTCTCTATAAACGCTTTGATGCAGGATTACCTGCCTAAAGAAAACTTCCACTCTCTCCACAATGCAATTGATGATGTCCAGGTTCTCAAAAATCTGCTCCACGAGATCGTGAAGTTTGAAACCACAATAAAAGAACACGCGAAAAGCGTTTCAGAAATCACCCGAGAGAAGGAATTGAAAACGAAAAAGGCATCAAATAAAGCAACTTTGGCGCAATATAAAGACAAATTATCGTCTCGAATAATAAACAAGATGTCTGAAGCTGACATTACTAAGGACGTAATCCCGAGCAGAAATTCATTCAGGCTGCCTGATGATTCATCAGGGCCTGATCAGGTATCAATAAGGGGTGCCTGATCCGGCGTGCCTTATTAATGCCAGATAAGGGCCTGATCAGGTATCAATAAGGGGTGCCTGATCCGGCGTGCCTTATTAATGCCAGATAAGGGCCTGATTAGGTACCAATAAGGCGTGCCTGATCCGGCGTGCCTAATTTGTGTCAGATAAGGGCCTGAGCAGGTATGAATAAGGCGTGCCTGATCAGGCGTGCCTTATTTATCTCAAATATGGACCTGATCAGGTATTAAGAAGACACGCCTGATCTGGCGTGCCTTATTTGTGTCAGATAAGGGCCTGAGCAGGTATGAATAAGATGTGCCTGATCAGGCGTGCCTTATTTATGTCAAATATGGACCTGATCAGGTATTAAGAAGACACGCCTGATCTGGCGTGCCTTATTTGTGTCAGATAAGGGCCTGAGCAGGTATGAATAAGATGTGCCTGATCCGGCGTGCCTTATTTATGTCAAATATGGACCTTATCAGGTATTAAGAAGGCGTGCCTAATCTGGCGTGCCTTATTTGTGTGAGATAAGGGCCTGAGAAGGTATGAATAAGGCGTGCTTGATCTGGCGTGCCTTATTTGTATCAGATAAGGGCCTGATCACGTATCGATAAGGGATGCCTGATCCGTAGTGCCTTATTTATGTCAACAATTACTGTGTATTATTGTGTTTACGCAGTCACGTTGTTCTATCCAGCCCGTTGAGACAGCGGCTTTTCATCAGAACTCGTATACTAATGTCATTTAAATACAAGAAAATAATAAGGAACTAATAGCGTAGTGGTAACGTGTCAGTCGTTAGGAAGGTCGTTAGGTAGGTCTCAGGTAAAATCTTAGGTAGGCTCAAAATTAATTTCGACGGAAAAACGTCCGGACTATGAAGCCGGAAACACTCGTAAAAAAAAATAATCGCTAAATTTTTAATTTTTTTTTTTAAATGATTATTTAAGAATCGAAAGTGCTGAATTCGTCGATTGGAGGGTAGTGGGATCAAATCCCGGTCAATGACTTTTTTTTTATTTTTTTATTTACAGGGTTTTAAATAATAATGGAATATAACAGCTTTAAATTCATTCATCGGTCATTCCTAATTGCTAATTTATAAATAATTATATCTATAGCCGGACGAAATTTCTACTCGGGTTTTATCAGGTCCAGATAAGGCGTTTTATCAGGGCCGGATGAAGCGCCTGATCAGGGCCGGATTTACCAAAGCGTTACACCCCTGATCAGGGCCGGAGTTATTTAGCCTGATCCGGGCCGGATTTAGTATTGTGGCAACCTGATCAGGGCCGGATTTCACCCTGATTAAATTTCTGCTCGGGATGCAATTTGCTTTTGACAATAATGGAAAAGAAGGTCTACGTATTTTATTTGCCGAAAATGTCAATGGCAGGCCCAGGATAACCAAGAATGAAAATATTTTAAACAAAATTTATGGCCTCTTTGTTACTGATTAGATAAATAACAGTTAAGCATTATTCAGTATTTTTGAAATGTTTGTTTCATTTATTATTGAGAAAATAAAATAAAATATATGAAACGTTAACACTTTTTGGATCTAATCTTTTATTACATACTAATAATATATACTAATATATATATATATATATATATATACATAATATATTAATATATTATAATATATTATATTAATATATTATATTAATATATTATTTATATATATATATGTACATAATATATTAATATATTAGCTAGAAACCCAATTATAATGCCCTTTATGAGAAATTTAATTTTTTGAACGATTTAAATTTCGCGCGCTGGCGCGTGCGCTACAGTCGCGCGCATATGTTTCCTCGCGTGCAGAATGACAGACATATTGTATCCGAGATTTGCGCACACGATGACTTTCGCGATTAAATTTCTCTGGAAAATCCCTGGCAAGACACAATTTTTTAAATACCATTGGAAAGTTCACGATTTCATCTTTCAATACTTAAAATTTGAATAAGATCTCTCGTCTTTATAAAAAGGTATCATGTCACTTCCGGTGAAAAATGGAATCAACTGCCATAAGACCCATGCTAAAATAGGTAATTTTAAATTACTCGTTCGCAATAATTTGCCTGGCAACATACCCTGAAATTTTGAGAGAGCGTTCATTGCATCTTAGATAACACTCTCCCGAAGTTTCATTCGTATCGCCGGTTTTTTAATTCACTGATGAGCCACCTTAAGCAGCTGCAATAATAACACCATGAGTACACTGAGAAAAAAATTCTGTTGATTCAAACAATTCCATTTTGTTGACGATAAATTCAGTCATTTCAACAAAATATTATTGTAAAAGACAAAATAGGTGTAGAATTAACAAAATATAACATGATAATCTAAATAAATCAGTTAACCACTCTACCTAATATGAAACACCTAAATAATTTACTTTTGTTGCAAGCAATAATTGATTATTATAAATATGATACCGTTTGAATGTATGTTCTGGAGCGTTCATACGATCTCAGTCCTAGCAAGTAAAAGTTTGGTTGCAGTGAACACCAATATGTGTTTGGTAGGTTACATTAGGCTACATCAAACGAAAAATCTGTCATGAAACAGTATCGTTACTACAATAAATATTTTGTAGAATGAAGTACGTGTGACATTATGTGAGATGATTAATCCCAGATCACAAAATTCATAATTACTTGGTAATAATTATATATCGAAAATTATAACATTGGTAATTTTTTTTGGAAAAGCTTTTTTACGGCCAAAGGAAAACCACTCCCGTATTTATAAAGTATTTATTCTTTATAATTGGCACACGTTATATGGTAATAATATGAATATAAAGTATCGCTCGTAGTCACTCGTGGTCCGTATTCTCTCGTTGCCCGCTAAGCAGTAAAAGCACACGTTGTAGCCGGCGTCTTGAGCGTGAGAAGAGGGGGAAGAAAAGAGAGGGCCGTACGATGAGGGCGCCTACTTCTAACAATTTTCCTTATGACATTATTATATACGAATCTTATAACTCTGCAACATGTTTTGCATAATAAAGTAGTACTTTCTCTTACCATCGATAGTTTGAATGAAACAGTGATTTATTCGAACTTGGCTACAGAGGGAAAAGTACGTCGGCTTATTACTGATTTTTTAACATTGTTCAGGAATGAGGAAAAGTTACCGGGCGACACGGTCAAGTTTCGGGTCACGCGAGCGAGCGGGTCGGGTCACGTTTTTCCGTCGATGGCGCCACGTACCGGGCCACAATTTAACGGGCAATTGATACATGCGGGGGGTCCTTCTCATCGATCGCCATGATTGATTTGCTAGTCATTGGTCATTGTCCAACACGGGAATAGATCAGACGCGTGTCGCGCTATACTTGCCTGTTAATTGGGCATTTTCGCTATTATTACGGGTTTGAGATCAAAACGACGGGTTCAGATCTGTTCAGGAAAATTCAGACTTTCGGTGGGCAACATCCCGGGTTCAATATATTCACGATTCCTCCGATATCTCGGGATTCTCGGCGCGGCACGAGTCATTCTCGGCACACGGGTTTTCTCGTACATTCTGAAAACGTGCTCTGCGAGCCACGTTTTCACTAGGGACATTTTCATCGGGACATACATACTTTCGATTTTCACTGTAATTATATCTAACAATTAAAATATATATATTTTTTTGTTATATTTTTCCACGATCGAGTTCACGTCTGCATTATTTTTTTTTGGATCCACCTACACCAGATCCCTTCACAAACAAACATTTTTTATTTGAAATAAAATGGTTGTAGTATTTGCTCTTTTTTCGTGATTTCTTACCGCAGAAAAGTAGTAACTTTAATTAGTCATTTATCAGTAACTTTTCGCCCGAGAAAAGTAGTAACTCTTATTAGTCATTTATTAGTAGCTTTTTTCCCGAGAAAAGTAGTAATGCATTTTACTTAAATAAATACTATCCAACGCAACTATATTATTGTTGCAAACTTTTTTATTCCAAAATATAAGCAAAAACGAAATATATCATTTGCAAAATGGTCCTATTCACATATAGAAGAGTTACACTGAAAAAAAAACCTCCACCGATTTTTCTTGATAGGATTTTTCCTCCTCGACTGGGACTCGAACCTTGGACCTAGCTACCTATCCTACCTATCTACCTAACACGCTACCCACTACGCTATCGACTGTATATGAATTATGGTATTTCATATCATGCATTTACCTCGGCAGAGAACACTTGATCAGTTGTATGTTGGGAGCTACTCAAAGGATGATGGTTGTCCTGTCTTCTACCTTTTAATTCGTATAACCATGTCGGTTTTGGAAGAAATAACAAAATTGAATGTGGCGAATCCAATATGGTGGATCCAAAATTCTAAAAATGCCATAACTTGTCAGATTCACTCTAACTTTATATTCAGGGTTTTTTGGTCGGTGAACGCGAATTTGAGGTCAAAATTACAAAACTCAATATGGCGGATCAATTATGGTGGATCGAAAATTCTCAAAAAGACATAACTTGTCAGATTTCGATCTTACTCAGTATTGAACGTTTTTTCGGGTAATTGAACATGAATTTGACGTCGAAATTACAAAATTCAATATAGCGGATTCAATATGGTGGATCGAAAATTCTCAAAATGCCATAACTTGTCAGATTATGATTGAACTAGGGAACGGATACGCGCGCGAGCGGCTGCTTTATTGCTTATATCCTAACGAAAAAAAGCGAGGTCGCCGAACTTGCGCATTTTTGCGCGAACGGTGATATGATTTTTTTTCTGAAGCCGTGCAAATTTCGACGTGGTATTTTGGTACAAGGGGGTTTTCAGGGTCGCTGATTTACATATTATTTCTTAACTTCTTTCATTATTAGTTATTTTTTGAGGACGAATAAACATATCTCTTCAATAAATTATTGTGTACATCGAATAAAACATAGTAAAATATGTCACAATATAGTAGTGTCACAGTATAGTGAGATCTCTTGTTTTCGCTCGCTGTTTATTCTATTCACGGGCTAGTTTCGGCTCCGAGGGATATAATCCCATATTATTCACTGATTTCAGGAACTGCAAACGTTTTTTTTTTTTTTTTTTTTTTTTTTTTTTTTTTTTTTAAATATAACGGCAATCTGTTAATATTTTAACACTCAGCTGTTTTGCTGACGGTGTACGAAACTGACGCGATTCAAGGGGGGCATCCAGTGATACCCCTCGCTCGTGTGTACAAATTTTTTTTTTCGCGTTGTGTCTATATATGTATACATTCTTTCGTATACGCACTCACACATTCACTCATATGCATGCACTCATATGAGTATAGTTTTTGATTATCGCTATACAGGTTCGGCTGGAAATCTCGCTTGGAGGTCTTTTGGTTTATATCTTTTAAGCCGTCTTGTTATTGTGTCTTCGTCCAGAAGGATGGCAGCCAGTTGGTTGGGGTGGTCGGTGATCCTCTGCTGGTATTTTTCACTGTAGTGCTGTATCTCCTTTTTTATCGGATTCGTGTTGAGATCCTTGTGGATTTGTTTGTTCGTCACGTACCAGGGGGCATTGGTGATGATTCTTAGAGTTTTTGACTGGAACCTCTGGAGTATTTCGATGTTGGAGTTACTGGTTGTTCCCCATAGTTGTATACCGTAGGTCCATATCGGTTTTAGGATCGTTTTATAGATGATGAGTTTGTTGTGCAGCGATAGCTTGGACTTTCTGCCAATGAGCCAGTACATTTTGCTGACTGTCAGATCGAGCTGTCTTCTTTATGTTTTTATGTGTTTAGCCCACGTGAGTCTCCTGTCGAGGTGTATTCCCAGGTATTTGACCTCATCTACGACTGGAAGTGGCTGGCCATACAGTTTTACCTGTGGGCAGTTCCCCTTCCTAGTTGCAAACGTGATGTGAACGGATTTTGTTTCACTGGCTTTTGTTCTCCATTTGTCGAGCCACTCCTGTATTTTATTTAGAAAACGTTAAACGTTAAAACGTTAAACGTTAAAGAAGAATTGACAAGGAAAGAGATATTCCGCATAATTAAGAATTCGATCGCTTCCCAAACTGTGGACGAGGCAGCTCTCGTTCTTGAAGCGCACGTCTCGTGCCGATTAGGCTATGCATTCTTCATGACTGAAGGAGTGAAAAAAAAATTTCTCTCATGTATTCTACAAACTACGTGATATGTGGAAAAAAGCCTACCAGAAGGAAGAGAGGAATGTTCGAAGGAAGAGAGAAATATTCGAGAAGAATGCGGAATGGTTAAGCATTCAATTCATCTTATTATCTCAGGACGGATCTTCTCAAAGTACTCCGGAGTCAAAAGCGATCGGGGGTCGACCTTCTACAAGTTTTTCAGATAGTAGTGGCAGATAAAAACGGCGAAAAACGGAAAAACTGCGCGAAGAATATAGTTCAGAAGAACTCGCCTTTGCTACGCAGAAGAGCCTCCGTGCAAGCGGTAAGGTTCACGCTGCGCAGGTATTGGAGAACGTTACAATGGGGAGTCCCTCCAAAGCATGATCTTACCTGTCGTCTTCGAACACCGTTAGAGAAAGAACATTGACGCATGAAGAAGCATTGTCGGTCTTTGTAGAAGGTAGATTTTCGAAAAATCAATATTTAGTGGCAAGAGCAGGCTGCAAATTAGCTAATAGTCGAGCTTATCCGCCGTATAACGTACTTCGAGAAGCTAAAAATTCTTGTTATCCACCGATAAAAACAATTACATACACAGAGAAACGAGCAGCCGTAGAACTTCAAGCGTCATTAGACCTTACAGTGAAACGAATCGTTTTAGCGCAAGAAAGTGCCATTCAAAATATATCAAACGTTGATTTGGGTAAAATGACTCTTATTTGTAAGTGGGGTTGTGATGGATCTTCGGGTCAGAGCGAATATAAGCAAAAATTCACCGGTGATGATGGCACATTTACAGACACGAGTATTTTCTTTACCTCATTAGTTCCACTGCAACTTTCAAGTATAAATTAACAAAACGAAAAATATGTTGTCTGGCAAAACCCTGCGCCTTCTTCTCCGCGATACTGTAGACCGATAAAAATAGAATTTCTGAAAGAGACTGCGAATACAACGAAAGCCGAAATTCAATATGTACAAGATCAAGTTGAAAATCTTGTTCAATTTTCAGACATGGTTAAGGGAAAATGTATAAAAGTAAATTATAACCTTGCCTTGACCATGGTAGACGGGAAAGTGTGTAATGCAGAGGCGGACAATGCAGCGACTCAACGCTGCTATCTTCGCAAAGCTACATCAAAAGATTTTAATGACCTCGATAAAATGTTGAAGCTCGAAGTTATCGATGATTATTTGAGCTTAGGTCTTTCTTCGTTGCATTCATGGATACGCTGCTTTGAATGTTGTCTGCACTTATCTTATAAATTAGATATTAAAAAATGGCAAGCGCGAACTCCGGAAGATAAAACGATTGTTCGGAATCGAAAAAAGGCCAATCAGGAATCTTTTAAGAAAAATTTAAGCCTTCTTGTTGACCAGCCGAAGCCAGGGTTTGGGAGCTTGAATGATGGCAACACTGCTCGTCGCTTTTTCGAAAACGCTACAATTTCAGCCGAAATTACTGGCGTAGACATTCGTTTGATCACAAGATTCCACTCTATTTTACAAGCGATTTCGTCAGGTCGTACAATTGATACTCCGAGATTTAGAGATTATGCTTGGGAAACTTCGAAATTATTTGTGGAATCGTACTCATGGTACTACATGCCACCATCGATCCATAAACTGCTTATTCATGGTCCGCAAATCATTCGGTTTTACTGCCAATCGGTCAGATGTCTGAGGAAGCACAGGAAACGTGCCACAAATATATAAAAAAATTTCGCCAGGATTTCTCGCGCAAAAGCAGCCGTTCTTTTACAATGCAAGATGTATTTTGCCGTCTATTAATTAACTCCGACCCATACATTTAAAGTGTACGAAAACTACCGAAAAAGAAAAAAAAAAACAAATGTCGCTTGCAGCTCTATATTTAACTGTACCCGATGACACGGACACTGAAGACGACACTGACGTGTCCACTATATATACCAATAGTGAATTTAATGATAGTGAATCTGACTAGATTAATACAATGTATATGTAGTGTACAAATGGGAAAAAAAACATTTTCTTATCTAATTTTCATGTTCAATTCATTTGTACCTAGTTCCCCGCCGGAATCTTTCTGATTCTTATACATTGCCGATGTAATTACCCGGGAAAAAATAATCAAATCTGATCATACATGATCATATATAACTAGTCATGTATGACTCATGCCAGAAAAGTGGCCATGTCTGATCATAACAAATCGTGTATGATCATACCAAATCGTGTATGATCATATCAAGTCATGTATGCACTGCAAATCCAAGCGTTTAGTAGTAGTAATAGTTTATTTATTATTTATGAATTAGCTATTAGGAATGATCGATGAACGAGCTTAAAACTGTTATTCCATTATTTTCGAAAATCCTGTAAATTTTGAAAAAAAAAAAAAAAGTCATTGACCGGGACTTGAACCCACGATCCTCCGCAGTAATCGAATTCAGCACTTTCGATCCTTAAATAATCATTAAAAAAAAAATTAAAGATTTTGAGAATTTTTTTTTTTACGAGTGTTTCCGGCTTCGTGGTCCGGACGTTTTTCCGTCGAAATTAATTTTGAGCCTACCTGAGATTTCACCTGAGACCTACCTAACGACCTACCTAACGAGCGACACTCTACCACTACGCTATTGATTCCTTATGAATTTCTTGTATTTAAATGATATTAGTATACGAGTTCTAATGAAAAAGCACTGTCTCACCGGGCTCGATAGAAGAGCGTGATATTCAGTAAAAAGGTGATATACAGTGAACAAATTTATTCAATTGTTAATTAACAAATGGATTTGTTTAATAATAATTGTTATTATGTAATATGGCTGGATAGAATCGCGTGATATTATTCAGTAAAAAGGTGATATGCAGTGAAAAAATTTATTCAATTGTTAATTAACAAATGGATTTGTTTAATAATGATTTTTATTATGTTATTTATATAGGTTATTAAGTTGGTTATTATGTTAATAATTATTATGGTAATAAGGTAATTATGGTATATAATTATGGTAATTAATAATTATTATGGTAATAATGTTATTATGTTGTTTAATAGTAAATGTTGTTTAATAATCATTTTTATTATGTAATAATGATAATAATAGTTGTAAAATGTCGCAAAATGTGTGATTTACCAATAAATGTGTTATTTTAACACGAATCATAAAGTGTGTAAAGGTTTAATGCGGACCGTGCGTGTAAAGTTACACAGAAAATGCGGGTAAAAGTAGCATAACACGCATATGTGTGTTGCTTTGAAACACATTATGCCATTTACACGTGTTATTTAAAAAATTACACATCTTTTGCGTGTAACATAACACACTTGGATTTGCAGTGTGGTCATATCAAGTTATGGATGATCATATCAAGTCGTGGATGATCATACCAAGTCGTGTATGATCATGCCAAATGATCTATAAATGGTCAAAAACGGATGAATCTATATTTATAAAAATAATTTTTTTTCCAGATTTTGATGGACTTCATGAGAAACATTTTATTTGGGGTCGGATTTTGAAAATGAAAGAGTGAATTCATCCGCTTTTGATTGTGAAATGTATATATGATCATATATGATCATATATGATCATATATAATATGTTTTATATAATCCTAAACGATTATATATATTGTTATGCTGTATAGTCCATAAATATAAATTTATATACGATCCACATGTTCATCTATAATATAATGGTCATATATAATCAAACATAAATGTATGTATGACCATACAGAATATCATATAAAATCGTATAGGATCTTATATAACTTTATATGCAATTATATATGACCATACATAACATCATATATGAATATAGTTCCTATATAAATTCATGTATGTTTATTTATCAACGTACATAACTTCATGTATGATCCTATACGATTATACATGATGTTGTGTATGTTCATACACAATCATGCATAAATGTATATATGATATATACATGTTCATATCTAATGTTATATGCTTATATATAATCAAACATAAATGTATATATGATCTACATGGTCATATATAATACTATACATGGTTATATATGATCATATATAATGCTACATATGATCATATACGATTATACATGAAGTTATGCATGTTGATATGTAAACATACATGAATTTATATAGGAACTATATTCATATATGATATTATGTATGGTCATATATAATTGCATATAAAGTTATATATGATCCTATACGATTTTATATGATGTTATGTATGGTCATATATAATCATATATACAGTTATATATAATCCTATTCGATTTTACATGACGTTATGTATTTTCATATATAATCATACATAAATTTATGTATGATCATATATAATCATACATAAATCAGGCATGAACCAGATATGTTCAGATATGAACATATCTGAACATATCTGGTTCATGCCTGACACGTATATAAACATTTTTTCCCGGGATGTATGATCCTATACGATTACACATGATGTTGATGTGTATGTTCATACACAATCATACATAGATGTATATATGATATATACATGTTCATATCTAATGTGATATGCTTATATACATAATCAAACATAAATGTATATATGATCTACATGGTCACATATAATACTACACAATAAAAAACGCCTCCGGCGAAAAAAAAATTGGACAAGTACATTTTAAGTATTTTTCCCCACACAAAAAGTATTGATATCATTATACGGCCAAGTCATCGTCACGATTGAAAATAATGATGAAATATGTTTTTACATTATACTCTCTTTCACTTACAATATACCAACTGCAAAAAATTGTCAAATAAATTCAAATCTCATGAAAAGTTATGACTTCAATTAAACCTTATGGCGGGGGTTTCATCAACATGAACAACACCTTTAAACTACATCCTTAAAAATTTTTTAAAATAAATCAAATGTCAAATTAAAACACAAGAACGAAATATAAGTAAGTACTTGGCGCTACTTTCATTTGATACATATATTTCAATGTCGAACCACGGTAGTGCCAAGTACTTACTTATATTTCGTTCTTGTATTTTAATTTGACATTTGATTTATTTAAAAAAATTTTTAAGGATGTAGTTTAAAGGTGTTGTTCATGTTGATGAAACCCCCGCCATAAGGTTTCATTTAAGTCATAACTTTTCATGAGATTTGAATTTATTTGACAATTTTTTACAATTGGTATATTGTAAGTGAAAGAGAGTATAATGTAAGAACATATTTCATCATTATTTTCAATCGTGACGATGACTTGGCCGTATAATGATATCAATACTTTTTGTGTGAGGAAAAATACTTAAAATGTACTTGTCCAATTTTTTTTTCGCCGGAGGCGTTTTTTATTGTGATATCACGTCTTTTTTCAAAGTAATTTTTTTTTGTTAGATCTATCGCGAGGATCTTTTTCTCATTAAAACAAATAAATACATTTTTAAGGCGAGAGATATATATATATATATATATATATATGAAGCATTCTCCACAATACCAGCCACTTTTTTGCGACTCTCCCCGAAATTTTCGAAACTTTGCCAGTTTGTAAAACTAGTTAAGGTAGTATCTCCGCGACCGGCGGCGGGGAATAAGCGGGAGCGTAGGCACGGCGAAGTGCGATGAGCGAGCACGCATGAAACAAGGCTCATAGACGTACACCTCTTTCACGTACAATATCTCAAAAACTAAATCGTATATCTTCCTGAATTTTTTTTTCACATTATTCGTGACATCCCTTTCTAGCTTCTTCTCTTTTATCATCAACTTCTTATTTTTAGTTTTGACGGTAGAATTAATAACTTACTCTTCGTGCATGCATGGCACATATGTTACGTGTAAATCAAGCCAACTTTGAGTGAAAATATCTCGGGTTCGGGATGGTTAAGCTTATTTAAATTGCACGGATGTTCGGATAACATATTAAATAACCTGTATGCCAAATTTCGACCATTTCATAATTCAACTATCCTGTGGAGATACTACCTTAAGAGCCTTTGAGTGAATTATTTCAGATTTTTCAATAACCGTTTTAGAAATATTATATTTTTTCAAGTAGAAATATCTCTAAAAATATACGTCGCAGAAAAAAAGTATTCTATGTAAAAAATGTAGTTTTCATCATCTTTTTAATGAAATCCATGTCATAATTTTATCATCCTTGTAAACTAAATTTTTCAATGAAAAAGTAACATTTTTTTTTCTTCAAGAAACACCACTTTTATTTTGCTGCAAAATTTACTCAGCCTTTGGGCACACGTGTAGATTCGGTAAAAAAAAATCTCCAGAATAGGACCATCAGGGGTTCTGGACTAAAGAAAAAACTAATTGTGTGAAATTGTATAAAACTGAGAATTACCCTGCTGAAAATGTTTTATTCCTAAAAACCTATCGATTATTTTGTGTTGGCACTGAATACATATATTCCTTCCTTGAAAAAAATCAGTTTGACGAATAATTCATATTGTTTCGTATCTACGAGGATGGAGAAATCGCTCCCAATACTTGGAATCATTGGGTAATGTCTACAACTTTTGTCTCTCAAATTTCATTTATATTATGGAACTCTTTTGCGAAACAATAGCTCTGTAATATAAGTTTTTGACTAGCATCGTTTTATTCTTCTTGAACAGAACAACGCTCTCTCCCGTAAATAAACAAGTTTTTGTAACACCTGCATCATTTTTTTTTAAGCCAGAAGGGTTGACGTTCCCATTCTGGCGATTTTTCTACTAAATCTACACACATGCCCAAAGGTTGAGTAAATTCGGCAGCAAAATAAAAGTAGTTTTTTTCGAAGAAAAAAAACATTTTTTACATTTTCGTAAAAAAATCTAGTTTACAAGGACGATAAAATTATGATACCGATTTCATTGAAAAGGTGATGAAAAACTATGACTTTTACCTCGGATCATTTTTTTTTCTGCGATCTATATTTTTAGAGATATGTTTACTTGAAAAAAAATACATTATTTGATAAAAATAGGTACGCGATATTAAAAATATAATTTTTGGTACATAAATAAAAGTATAATCTCGCAAGTAGCATCACGAAAATTTCTAAAATAATAATGTAATACTTGTTTCTTTTCGATTGTGCTTCTATGATGACAGTGACAATTTTCAATTATCAGATGCATCATGCATCAGTAATTATATCCCGATCCAGAATTCTGGTGTCCGAGTGATACCAATTATCGCGACTCCAACGTTTATCGTCTTTTGGAAATGAAAAAATTCCCTCTCTTTTACACAACGGAACACAACAATTACTCATAATGGGTTAATTAAATTCAATTATCAACTAGTGTTTTAATTACGTAAAATATTGTATTATTTTGAATTGATTTCGTAATATTTTCTCTTGAGGAGAGCTCATTTTTCAATACAAATGTTTATTTAGATAGAAAAGATTCAAAAGCTCCGCCAAAAGGCGCAATCTATGATGCTGCCGCCACGCGGCTAAGTTTGGCAGTGCGGATCCCCATTCGCCGCTCCGTGTGCCTCGTACATGTAAACGCGCCTTGCGTGACACGGGTCATAGAAACTCGCCTTGCGTGACATACACGATGAGGAGACGGCTAAGTGAGATAAAAGTGACCCAATGAAATTGTGAAAGTCATGAAACTCGATAACGTGTCGACCGATTTAATTAATTCTGATATTAATCGGTAGATCGTTATCGAATTATGTAATGAAACTATAATTAGAAATTATGATTACCCATTAATTTGTTCTACAATGCATGACAAAGGTAGGCAATGCGCGTGGACGGAGTTGGCTCGGGAATAGATACTTCGTCGAGCCGGCGGGAAATGTACTTGTCCCGAGACTCTACCGAGTCTCTCGATACATGGTTATATATGATCATATATAATGCTACATATGATCATATACGATTATACATGAAGTTATGTATGTTGATATATAAACACACATGAATTTATATAGGAACTATATTCATATATGATGTTATGTATGGTCATATATAATTGCATATAAAGTTATATATGATCCTATACGATTTTATGTGATGTTATGTATGGTCATATATGATCATACATAAAAGTATATATGATCTACATGTGCATATATGATGTTATGTATGGTCATATATAATCTACATAAATTTATGTATGATCATATATAATCATACATAAATGTATGTATGATCATATATAATCATACATAAAAGTATATATGATCTACATGTGCATATATGATGTTATGTATGGTCATATATAATCATACATAAATTTATGTATGATCATATATAATCATACATAAATGTATGTATGATCATATATAATCATACATAAATCAGGCATGAACCAGATATGTTCATATCTTATCATATCTGAACATATCTGGTTCATGCCTGACTCATATATAAACATTTTTTCCCGGGTACGATTAAAATATTTTGTTTGTTTAAAACCTAACATCTTATCCATGATTAGCGCAATGTAAAACCCCCAGATACAAAATTTTACTGAAAAGAAAGAATTTTATAAGATACTCGGTCGCCATATTGGATCCGGCATTTTTTTGGGCCAAAACTGATATTGGCGTCGTTATCAGCGACCCCGTAAACCCCCAGATGCAAAATTTTACCGAAAAATAAGAATTTTATGAGATACTCGGTCGCCATATTGGATCCGCCATTTTTTTTGGCCAAAACTGATATCAGATTCGTTATCAGCGACCCCGAAAACCCCCGTATTCAACATTTTACTGAAAAATAAGTATTTTATAAGATACTCGGTCGCCATATTGGATCCGGCATTTTTTTGGGCCAAAACTGATATTGGATTCGTTATCAGCGACCCCGTAAACCCCCAGATGCAAAATTTTACCGAAAAATAAGAATTTTATAAGATACTCGGTCGCCATATTGGATCCGCAATTTTTTTTTGCCAAAACTGATATTGGATTCGTTATCAGCGACCCCGGAAACCCCCGAGTAGAACATTTCAAGACCGTTACACTGTAAAAAATTTTTGTGCGAAAATTAGTATACCGGTATACAAAGCTCGGATGCATATACCGTATATTAATTTTTATATGCATACATATTGTATATTTACAGTGCTGGTGTACTACTATTAAGGAAAAAATTTGTTGACATTAATAGAAGACCGTATTTGATTTTTAATGTACCGTTTTACGAAAAAGTAAGACGGTAATGCACGATCACAATAACCGTGTACTTGAAATCTACCAAACAGTCACTTAAATCTTATGGCGAAGGTACATGTAATTTCAAGCGCATGTACGTTGGAATTTTAATGTGCCGGTATATGAAAAATCATGACGGTAACGTAGGATTACAATAATTAGGTACTTGAAATTTACTATACAATCGCTGAAATTTTATAAAGAAGGTACATGAAATTTCAAGAAAAAAAGTGCTCTAAAATTAATATACCCATTTTTGTGCATAAATCGTTTTTTAAATTTCAAGCTAAAAAATTAGTAATAAACTATAATGCACCTATTATGATATCAGAAATAATATAACAAGAAAAAAAAGTTCTGCGTCGATATTCACTCACTACACAATTTCGGTCTGAAGCGGGATTCGAACCGCCTACCCACAAGTTTCCTACCTAATGCCTGCTTACTAACCCGGGACGCTACCTATTACGCTATTGACTACTACTTAATTTCGTTGCATCAAATTCGAGATATAAGTTGCATGCTGACTCACACTTATAGAAAATTGAATATTATCATTTGACGAAAAGATTTTGAAGCATATAAACGAAATAGAGCTTCTTTATACGGGAAAAATTGTATTAATTTCGAATCGACAGTCAGGTTTTCAGAATTCAGAATTGCGGATCCATTAAAATTAACCCTTTGAGGCATACATTTTTCAGACGAACGGTTTTTTACGAAAACTATCGAACTTGTGGTTTTCGGGGTCGCTGATTACGAATTTGAAGTCCGTTTTTGAAAATAAAAAATGGCGGATTCAATATGGCGGACGAATTTTCGAAAGTTCATCGGATTCACTTGAAACTAGTTACTCGGGGGTTTTCGGGGTCGCTGATTACGAATTTGAAGTCTGTTTTTGAAAAAAAATGGCGGATCTAATATGGCGGACGAATTTTCGAAAGTTTATCGGATTCACTTGAAACTAGTTACTCGGGGGTTTTAGGGGTCGCTGATTACGAATTCGAAGTCCGTTTTTGAAAATAAAAAATGGCGGATTCAATATGGCGGACGAATTTTCGAAAGTTCATCGGATTCACTTGAAACTAGTTACCCGGGGGTTTTCGGGGTCGCTGATTACGAATTTGGAAACAGTTTATAAAAATTGAAAACAGCGGAACGTTTGGGACGTATTGGTTCTGCTGTTTTCAATTTTTATAAACTGTTTCCAAATTCGTAATCAGCGACCCCGAAAACCCCCGAGTAACTAGTTTCAAATGAATCTGATGAATTTTTGAATATTCGTCCGCCATATTGAATCCGCCATTTTTAATTTCCAAAAACGGACTTCAAATTCGTAATCAGCGACCCTTAAAACCCCTCAGTAACTAGTTTCACGTGAATCTGATGAACTTTCGAAAATTCGTCCGCCATATTGAATCCGCCATTTTTAATTTAAAAAATGGACCTCAGATTCGTAATCAGCGACCCCCAAAACCCCCGAGTACCAAATTTGGTTGCAATTTACCCAAAAGTTCGTTCGGAAATTATTTTTTCTCTAAAAAAATGAACGATTTTTGACATTTATTTATTTATAATTGTTTGTAATTTTGCGTAACTGCATGTATCATCATTTTTGTCACATTCCACGATGCTTCTACTATTATAGTACAAAGATTCGTGGATGTTACTTCGAAAGCATTAAATCTACCGAGGAAAGTTGTGAATCAAAAAGGTGGGACTCTGGTATGTCCCACTATGCCGCAAAGGGTTATATAGAATTCACTTGAACATTGTTCTCGAGGATTTTTAAGGAAACTCATACACGTGTATAGTAAATTTCTATCACGTGTTGAAAGCAGAAAATACCAGTGTGCTAAATAAATTATCTCTGCTATCATTTTTTCCAGAACGATACCTTAAATTCCAATCCAGTATTTTATAATTCTCAGTCAATCTATGGATTTTAATACACCAGTGTCGGGAGAATTAACAAGACACCGTTGCTTCATGTTTTAAGTGCCTTAACTTAATTTTCAACAACTTTGACCGCTACTTTCAATATAAAGAAAGATCTTAAAAACCTAATTCGGTCTTTGTATTTACAAAACTGTATAATGATTTTCATACGCAAATCCATTAATGACGAAACTCATACACGGGTATAGTAAATCTCTATCACGTGTTGTAAACAGAAAATACCAGTGTGCTAAATAAATTATCTCTGCTATCATTTTTCCAGAACGATACCTTAAATTCCAATCCAGTATTTTATAATTCTCAATCGATCTATGGATTTTAATACACCGGTGTCGCGAGAATTAACAAGACACCGTTGCTTCATGTTTCAAGTGCCTTAACTTAATTTTCAACAACTTTTACTGCTACTTTCAATATAAAGAAAGATCTTAAAAACCTAATTCGGTCTTTGTATTTACAAAACTGTATAATGATTTTCATACGCAAATCCATTGATGACGAAACCCATACACGGGTATAGTAAATTTCTATCACGTGTTGTAAACAGAAAATACCAGTGTGCTAAATAAATTATCTCTGCTATCATTTTTCCAGAACGGTACCTTAAATTCCAATCCAGTATTTTATAATTCTCAATCGATCTATGGATTTTAATGCACCAGTGTGGGGAGAATTGACAAGACACTGTTGCCTGATTTTTCAAGTGCCTTAACTTAATTTTCAACAACTTTGACCACTATTTTCAATATCAAGAAAGATCTTACAAACCTTATTCGGTCTTTGTATTTACAAAACTGTGTATTGATTTTCATACACCAGTATATCGACGAAGAAATTAATACACCAGTATGATATTTTTCAAACCTGACTAAATAAATTTCATATAAGTTTATGAAATTTACAATGCCGTTTATATTAATTTTACTTTCATACACCCGGTTCTAAATTTTAATATTAAGTTGTGCTATGAATTTACGAACATTTTTTACAGTGTAGACAACGTTTTGAGGTTTGGCCAGCTTTTTGGGATTCTGTCCCACTGTGGGATGGTGGTGCCCCGTCTTCCACCCTTTATTTAGTATAACGATATCGGTTTTGGAAGAAATTACAAAATTGAATGTGGCAAATCCAATATGGTGGATCAAAAGTTCTAAAAATGCCATAATATTATATACATATGTTATTTTATATCAGGACATAAATAATCATATTATGATTATGCATACACATTAAACAATATATTTAACATTTGAAATGTATTTACATTATACTGCTTTCGAAATGAAAATTTGAATAGGGTTCAAAATGCTTTTGATTTTTTCATCCGTTACATGTTGATATGATGAATGTTACTTACATACAGATATAATGCTACAACGCATTATAACGTTCACATAACCTGCACGTTACGAATTTTATATAAAAAATGGTACAAACATGTTGCGTAAACGTTACAAATCTTAGTTATACAGCTGTAACACTAAAACGCGTTCATAACCTTCACATCACATGCTTATAACGAATGTTATATAAATGTCGTTACAAGTACGTTATGTCAATGTTACAAATGTCAGTTATACAACTGTAACGGAACAACACTTTGTAACGTTCACATAACCTGCACATTACGAATGTTATATAAAAAGTGTTATAAGCCTGTTCTGTAAACGTTATAAATGTGAGTTATAAAACTGTGATGCGACAACGTTGTATAACATCTACATTGCCTGCATATTACCTATAATATATAACATATTATTCTCATGTTACGTAGCAGTTACATCACACAGCTATTGCATTGTGACAATTACATGTAACTTCCATGTTATATTACTGTAATGAAACGTGTTCACTGGGTACCATCATTTTTATGATAAGCATCGTCGTGTTTAAGGAGAAGCGCGATGCGCTTCAAGGGAGGGGTTATAAAGATCGAGGAAATGACTAATTTAGTCGGTAATCTTATTGATAATCACAGACATTCTGACTTTTTTTATTGGAGTTGTAGCAAGATAAATATCGTCTCCAAATGTAAATCAATATCACACAGGGAGCGCGAGAGACACGACGACGACGCGCGGGATTACAAAGATCAACGAGAAAGCTATTTTGGAGAAAAATGCATTTGACACAGAAAGCATATTGTTTTTCTTATATTTAAAACACACTTGTATTATGTTGAACGCACCATTGCAGCGAAAAAATTGTTGATAAATAATAATTCGATGACACAGAGCGAGAAACGATGAAATACACGTCGCGCACACGCGGGGTTATAAATATCGAGAAAACTGTAACGACGATAAAAACGGAAGCTAATTCATGCAGCTCGAGATACTTACGATTTTTTCGAAAATTTACACTCTCGTAAGGGTGGACCCTCGGAGTCAAAAATTATAAAAACGTATTTGGGGTCTTTTTAGAGAAACCGGAGACTGAAGGTGCAATAAGAACTTAAAAATTATTATTTTTTCGATGATTTATTTTCGTCGCATTCCAACGATGCAACCTTTTACATCATTTTTATCATGAACATCGTCGCGGTCGGTGATAAGCGATGTGCTCCAAGGGAGGGGTTATAAAGATCGAAGAAATTACTAATTTAGTCGGTAATCTCATATCGTTAATCGCACACGCTTCGACTTTATTTTTCAATTGGAATTACAGCAAGAGAACTATCGTCTCCAAATTTAAATCGATTTTAAACACGGAGCGCGAGAGACACGATGACAATGATGCGCGCGGGATCATAAAGATCGACGAGAAAGCTGTTTCGGAGCAAAATGCATTTGACACCGAGGGCATAATTTTTCTCTTACATTTGAAACACACTTGTATCATGCTGAACGCACTATTGCAGTGAAAAAATCGTCGATCAATATAATAATTCGATGACACACGGAGCGAGAAGCGATGAAATATACGCATCGCGCACACGCGGGGTTATAACCCAGTGAACACGTTTCATTACAGTAATATAACATGGAAGTTACATGTAATTGTCACAATGCAATAGCTGTGTGATGTAACTGCTACGTAACATGCGAATAATATGTTATATATTATTGGTAATATGCAGGCAATGTAAATGTTATATAACGTTGTTGAATTACAGTTTTATAACTCACATTTATAACGTTTACAGAACAGGCTTATAACACTTTTTATATAACATTCGTAATGTGCAGGTTATGTGAACGTTACAAAGTGTTGTTCCGTTACAGTTGTATAACTAACATTTGTAACATTGACATAACGTACTTGTAACGACATTTATATAACATTCGTTATAAGCATGTGATGTGAAGGTTACGAACGCGTTTTAGCGTTACAGCTGTATAACTAAGATTTATAACGTTTACGCAACATGTTTGTAACATTTTTTATATAACATTCGTAACGTGCAGGTTATGTGAACGTTATAATGCGTTGTAGCATTATATCTGTATATAACTGACATTCATTATATCAAAATGTAACGGATGAAAAAATCAAAAGCATTTTGAACCCTTTTCAAATTTTCATTTCTAAAGCAGTATAATGTACATACATTTCAAATGTTAAATATATTGTTTAATGTGTATGTATAATCATAATATGATTATTTATGTCCTGATATAAAATAACATATGTATATAATATTATGGCATTTTTAGAACTTTTGTTCCACCATATTGGATTTGCCACATTCAATTTTGTAATTTCTTCCAAAACCGATATGGTTATACTAAATAAAGGGTGGAAGACGGGACACCACCATCCCTTGAGTAGCTCCCAACATACAACTGATCAAGAATTCTCCCGCGTGTCAAATCCATTATATGAATCGTCAGAGTTCATAAACAGTCGATAGCGTAGTGGGTAGCGTGTTAGGTAGATAGGTAGGATAGATACGAAGGTTGCAGGTTCAAATCCCCGTCGAGGAGAATAAAATCCTATCGAGAAATCCGTGCAGGATTCTTTTTTTTCCAATGTAACTCTTCTATAACCTATAAAAATGACAAAATAAGATGATGAAATAAAAAGATTATTTAATAATAATCTTTTATTTCATCATATTATTTTAGAATATTGCATTTATATAACTTTTATGAATTTTGTTACATTACCTTGCAACATAACTATTACATACCGGGTATATAATACATTATATAACATGTTATATTGCTGACTCGGAAATGGCAAGTTACATGCAATTTACATGTAACATCAAGGTAATATTACTTGTAATATTCGGTTATTTTGCCGTTACATTGCTGCAATATTACTGTGTTTACTGGGAAACATCGAGAAAACTGTCGCATTTGACATTGCGAGTATATAAAAAGGTTTTTCTTTTACCCTGGGCATATTTTTAATACTCACCATCGCGTAATATACGTAAAAAATAAACTTATTATCGCGTTTAATCGACAAAAACAACGAGTGGGTATAAATAACCGATAAAATTCACCTACGGTTGAAGTTGTCTGACAAATATCCTATGCTCTTAACATGGGTTATCTGGTGGATAACTCTAACTGTAAGATAATCCGAGGTGAAGAAACTGGGCCTTCAGTCCGATAAAAAATTATTTCGTGTTTAATTAACCACGACACGAGAGTGTATAACCGCACAACTGTCAAACTGAGTACGTTTACACGCCGCTCCAAATCCGGTGTTACGAAAACCGGTTTAGTTAAACTAGGCGTTTACACGGTACCTAACACCCGCTTTACGTCGTAAAGCAGGTGTTAGGACCCGTTTATACGCACTTTAACGCCTGATTTAACTACGCCGGTTTTCATAACACCGGAATTGAAGTGTCGTGTAAACGTACTCATTGAGTACGTTTACACGCCGCTCCAAATTCGGTGTTACGAAAACCGGTTTAGTTAAACCAGGCGTTTACACGGTACCTAACACCCGCTTTACGTCGTAAAGCGGGTGTTAGGACCCGTTTACACGCACTTTAACGCCTGCTTTAACTACGCCGGTTTTCATAACACCGGAATTGAAGTGTCGTGTAAACGTACTCAATGAGTACGTTTACACGACGCTCTAAATCCGGTGTTACGAAAACCGGTTTAGTTAAACCAGGCGTTTACACGGTACCTAACACCCGCTTTACCTCGTAAAGCGGGTGTTAGGACCCGTTTACACGCACTTTAACGCCTGATTTAATTACGCCGGTTTTCGTAAAACCGGATTTAGAGCGTCGTGTAAACGTACTCATAGAGTACGTTTACACGACGCTCTAATTCCGGTGTTACGAAAACTGGTTTAGTTAAACCAGGCGTTTACACGGTACCTAACACCCGCTTTACCTCGTAAAGCGGGTGTTAGGACCCGTTTACACGCACTTTAACGCCTGATTTAGCTACGCCGGTTTTCGTAACACCAGAATAAAAGCGTCGTGTAAACGTACTCAATGAGTACGTTTACACGACGCTCCAAATCCGGTGTTACGAAAAGCGGTTTAGTTAAACCAGGCGTTTACACGGTACATAACACCCGCTTTACGTCTAAAGCGGGTGTTAGGACCCGTTTACACGCACTTTAACGCCTGATTTAGCTACACCGGTTTTCGTAACACCGGAATTGAAGTGTCGTGTAAACGTACTCATAGAGTACGTTTACACGCCGCTCCAAATCCGGTGTTACGAAAACCGGTTTAGTTAAACCAGGCGTTTACACGGTACCTAACACCCGCTTTACGACGTAAAGCGGGTGTTAGGACCCGTTTACACGCACTTTAACGCCTGATTTAGCTACGCCGGTTTTCGTAACACCAGAATAAAAGCGTCGTGTAAACGTACTCATTGAGTACGTTTACACGACGCTCTAAATCCGGTGTTACGAAAACCGGTTTAGTTAAACCAGGCGTTTACACGGTACCTAACACCCGCTTTACCTCGTAAAGCGGGTGTTAGGACCCGTTTACACGCACTTTAACGCCTGATTTAACTACGCCGGTTTTCATAACACCGGAATTGAAGTGTCGTGTAAACGTACTCATTGAGTACGTTTACACGCCGCTCCAAATTCGGTGTTACGAAAACCGGTTTAGTTAAACCAGGCGTTTACACGGTACCTAACACCCGCTTTACGTCGTAAAGCGGGTGTTAGGACCCGTTTACACGCACTTTAACGCCTGATTTAGCTACGCCGGTTTTCGTAACACCAGAATAAAAGCGTCGTGTAAACGTACTCATTGAGTACGTTTACACGACGCTCTAAATCCGGTGTTACGAAAACCGGTTTAGTTAAACCAGGCGTTTACACGGTACCTAACACCCGCTTTACCTCGTAAAGCGGGTGTTAGGACCCGTTTACACGCACTTTAACGCCTGATTTAGCTACGCCGGTTTTCGTAACACCAGAATAAAAGCGTCGTGTAAACGTACTCATTGAGTACGTTTACACGACGCTCTAAATCCGGTGGTACGAAAACCGGTTTAGTTAAACCAGGCGTTTACACGGTACCTAACACCCGCTTTACCTCGTAAAGCGGGTGTTAGGACCCGTTTACACGCACTTTAACGCCTGATTTAACTACGCCGGTTTTCATAACACCGGAATTGAAGTGTCGTGTAAACGTACTCATTGAGTACGTTTACACGCCGCTCCAAATTCGGTGTTACGAAAACCGGTTTAGTTAAACCAGGCGTTTACACGGTACCTAACACCCGCTTTACGTCGTAAAGCGGGTGTTAGGACCCGTTTACACGCACTTTAACGCCTGCTTTAACTACGCCGGTTTTCATAACACCGGAATTGAAGTGTCGTGTAAACGTACTCACTGACAGAGACTCTGAACGGAACTTGATCACGCATCCTTGTCTGCTAACTGACCAATCACAAGACGAGTACACCGACAGCAATGGATTCGATGATTTCGGTCATAATGTAAGGAAATAAGGTGTGTCATTGCGCATACATTTTAATCGAACCAATCAGAACGCATATCCAAGCTGACGTCATCCAGGCGCCAAATTCAAAACATTAAACACAGTTTAAAATGTAAACACAGTTATTTTCCCAGATATCTCCCTTTTTATGACTCAGGTCATGTTTGCGCTTAAACCTTAACTGAAAGAGTAATGAAGTCGAAGAAAAACTGAATTAAAAGAGTACCAGAATAAAAGAAAAAACTACATACTTTGCGAATGCAATGAATTAATTTTTTTTTAATTTCAAGATTACACAACTTGTAACTAAATTAATTTTTTGTTACACGTCTTGTACATTTTTTTTGCATGTGATTTTCGATTTTAGTTACTTTTTCTTATTTCGCTATTTAATCTACGGAGTCGAATATACGTTCTTGTACGTATAAGACAAAGCAATGCATCGTCGGGAATATGAGTATCTTTCAGTTTCGTGCGAAACAACTCTGCTAGATTTCGAAAAATGAACTTATCACTTGATAAACTGGAACCGTGATACTCATTAAAAGTTTCATTCACAACTTTTGCTGTTTCCAACAATTGTTGGGAAGGGTACATGCATCTCCCTTTTGAAATGAAGTGTATCCAATCATTAGGTATGGCGGCTTCGGGAAGCTTGACCGTTTCCATTCCTAAAAAAGGGTATTTCGTTCTGAATCGATGAGCGACATAGCCAGCTACGTATTTCAACCCCTCTTGCTCTATTTCCTCGGACGTTACAGTTTCCTCAAAATCTTGCAATAACTCAATCTCGTCAGTAGATGGCGCCGTATAACCTCGTATTGTTACATCTATAAATTTATGGGGGCTTAAATTATATACACAGGGAAAAAGTTACCATTACCATGTGCATACGAGTGCGAGAGAGATACAATTTTTTTTTCGAAGCATCTTTCTTGGTGCTTTTTGACATTTGAGGCGAAATTAAAATTGCATGTCCTTCGTTAACTCTTTATAAGTCACAACGCCCGAAACTGTCCCAAAACTGAACTCAGGACGCTAGGGAGGGGGCAACGAGTCTGCATATAAAACAGAAGGAGTGCGGATATTGCTGTGATTTATAAAGAGTCAAGGTAGTACGAGCGGAATTGTGGGTGGGAAATAATCGGAAACGGGGCTGCGGTGAGCGAGGAGAAAGCACGAAAGGAGAGAGTTGGACCACTCATAATCCGACGCACGCGAAAAATTTCCTTAAAATCGATAATTTTATGTCAAAAGGTTCGTCAACCCCTATTTTTTATGGAACGTATGTAATCGCGATAGTTTTCTGAATACTTCACACTTTTGTTATTGATCGTATCTAACCGCGAAAGATTCATATTTCTGTTTCAAAGTTCCGTCAACCCGGAATTCGGAAATGGGGTGGGCTAAATATCTTGATTTCACAAATTAATTACTCGAGTAAGTAGTCGTTGACCTCTTTTGAAATTATGCAGGTGATATCCCATATACTTATTCTGAAGCATATAAAAAATTCAGATTTTCATCCAATCGGGAGGTGTGTGCTCGTACTACCTTAAGTAATTCTCTAGAGCAAGAGATTATGCTTTTCTCATCAATTTCAATAATGTCTGAGAAAGTTTGTTTAAAGTTTTTGGTACCGATTTTCGGTGTTTCACATTGCATTAAGGACTTATTCCTTGATGTTTCCCATATTTTGATTTGCTGTTAAATATGTCAAACCAATCATTCACTAATTCCAACACTTTCGAAGATTCTGACCAATCTAATTGGTCCATGTATCCTTTTTGGCCACACCATTCCAGAGCTTCGGAGATGGTTTTTGAAAAAATTTGTGCCGCGGGTTTAACTCTTTTGTCGCTCGGTTCCTATTTTCTACAACATCTATATGATATGACGATATTTTATGAGCGATGTTAAATTCCTTAACGTTACGCTCTAAAAGTTTTAGTAAACAAGATTTGTCGACAACATGATTGTTGAAGTATAGTCCGGAATCAATAAGGTGGTTTCGAATCAGTTTTAGAAGGTGTGGAATATTGGCGAAAGTGAACACTTTAAGATCTTCGTTGGTTGGATGTGAAAAGTAGCATTTGTCATAATTTTCTAGGGGAATGCCCAAAGACGACCAGACTTGTCTGTTTTTGGGGCGCAGATCGCATGTGACTGCAACGACAGTGAAACCCACTCGGTATAAGCGATCAATTATATCCAGTACAATAGAATGTGTCATTGACTGATCATACTGATAGAAAATAGGTTGTTTCCATTTGCTAAACAATCCTCGAGCCATAACGAATTGACAGTTTTTGTGAGGGCCCACTTTTTGCTCCAATCGTCTGTCAATATCCATGCTATTCGCTATCGATACTTCATCGAAACTCAGAACAACAACCCTCTCAACTTCTGATAAATCGCGCCCTTTATACTCCATGATTTTAAGAACGCTAGTCAGAACACCAGGCTCCAGCTTTAACGACGATGCCCATGTTCGCAATGCTGACATACTTGGCAGTGGAATTCCTACACTACTTCGTAGATAACGGTATGCTTTTGGGCTTATACACCGAAGTGATATGGCGGCAGCAATGTCATCCGCAGTCCACGTAGTCTTTTTCTTATGCGGATTGAGCAGCAAGTGAATTTGTCCGGGTGTGAATATTTTTTGAGTTCCTCGTGGTATCTCTTTTCGACTTTAAGCTTTATAGCCTTTTCAGCATCCTTCCTAGTTTTTCGTAAGTATCTTACTTCTCTACGCATCCTCTTATTTTCTTCAATTACTTCCCGTAGCTTTCTTCTTATCTCAGAAACTACCACAGTATCCACGGAGGCTTCTTTTTTATTTTGTACACTGTAATCATAAATAATTTTCAAGTATGTTTAAGAAGGTTATCTTAACACGTTTATTTTTTTGTCATAATAGTGAAAATAAAATAAATAGTGTGCTGTGGACTGCAATAACAGCGTAATACTTACGGGATCTTTATCAAGTTCGGAAGATTAGAAACTTGGTTGTCGATGAAGAGATCACTTGTAGATGGTACAGTGTTTTCTTTGTTATTATACGGAACTGCGATTATTTCTGTTTGTTTATGTGGTAAGTTCTCTGTCGGGATAGCATCATCTCTCAATTTACGACTTTTCACAGGTGAATACTTTAGCAATATCTGTCTCAAAGGCTTTGAAAATCATGAAGCTGTAAAATGCGTGGAACATACTCGTGCAAAAAAAAAAAAATATAATGTATATATGTACATATACTAAAAAATATTAATGTAGCCTACACCGTTTTAAATTAATAGGCTAAATAAGAGTCAGATATTATAATTCTTTTTATCACTGAAAATTTACTTACCATTTTTTAGGTTCACATCCTCCTCATTTTTACCGCACGCTTCAATCCACGCACGTTTTTTATTATCATCCTTAGGGAATAAAAAAAAGTTAATATTTTGTCCCTTAGTGTTAATATTATTATTTTTATAACTTTTAATCGTGCAAACTGGCATTTTTAGCGAACGAAATGTACGGAAATCGATGTCATTCTCGTTCAGAAATGAATAAAAGAAAGAGAGATAGACTCGCCAAGAACGTTTCAGCATGAAGTAAACTTTTTTCATATAAAATTTTGTGAATTGTATATGTATATTATACGTGTATAAAGCTACATAGATTATATATATGTATATGTACATTGGGGTTGTCCAAAAAACCTTTTTTTTTTTTCAATTCAGGGGCCGTATCGACACAGCTTGCTACACTGTTAAAAATTTCTGTTGGAAATTTACAACAAATGTACACGAAGCAATATTCGGGCACGGTATTGTAAAATTTACTACACATTTATGAAGGTATTTTAAAATACTTGCATTGTAAATTTATTGTACATTTACAGCGAAGTTACTAAACATTGGTGTAGTAATTTTAGCAAACTTGAGTATTATAAATTAACTCATGATTTGCAAATTTAAAGTGTATTTGTCTATTAATTTTGATGTGCATGTATTTTAAACATGTCATACTGATCACGCAATTTTACCAAGCATGTACACATTAAATTTACTGTACTTTTACAGTGAAGTTACTGAGCATTAATGTAGTAATTTTAGCAAACCTGGGTATTATAAATCGACTCATGATTTTGATTTTTATTTTTTATTGCAAATTATAAACGAACATGAAATATATCACTTGCAGAAAGGTTCCGCACACATATTTTGTCGTTACTGAAAAAAAAAAAAAAAATACGGCACGGATTACTCGATACGATTTTATTCTCCTGGACGGGGACTCGAACCTGCGACCTACCTACCTATCCTACCTATCTTCCTAACACGCTACCCACTACGCTATCGACTGTTATGGAACTTTGGTAATTCATTTCATGTATTATTTGACATGCCAGAGAACACTTAATCAGTTGCATGTTGGGAGCTATATACCACCGTGCAGAAAAGAAAAGATAGTGAAGATAGTGAAAAGAAAGTTTCTCGTCCCGAAAAACCGCGTCATAACAATAATAACCAACAAATAAATTAATAATAATAATAATAATAATAATAATAATAATAATAATAATAATAATAATAATAATAATAATAATAATAATAATAATAATAATAATAATAATAATAATCCCTCCCGTGGGTCCACCTGGCCGTGGTGGGAGGGCCGAGTACCTAGCCAGCAAGCCAGCTGGAGGGGAAACTAACGGACCCAACACACACACACATACACACACACATACACAAACACTTACACAAACACGCCCAGCGACAGATCGGATGATGAACGCTCGGGGACCCTATAAATGGGCTCCTCCCGAAAAAGCGAATGAAGGGATCCCCTATAAACGGGCTCTTCCCAGGAATGGAAGGGAATCCCTATAAACGGGCCCTTCCCATGTATGGATTCCGGTCTGCCGTCACGGGCACTTGCTCTCACTCGCACACAACACACAGGGGGGACACACGAGACAAGAACAGGGTGGGGGGGGGGGGGCCTCAGGGGCCGCGCGTTGTTCCAGCGCGGTACGTGGAGCTCCGTCCACGAGGAGCCTTCGGCGAGATGGAACAAAAAACGATGATATGTACGAACAAAAACAAAAATTACCTCAAGTGGAAACCCCCTCGCAGGGGCAATCCACCCTGGGTTCCGATCGGGTGAAAGCCCCGGTGGCCACAGGCAGCGGCAAGGATTTTGAGGGCCGCGAATCGTACGTTGAAGCGACGGAAAAGACGACCGACAGCGACAACGAGACTGACAGACGACGACTGAAAATACCAGGACGAAACCGGACAGACAGCGTGTCGAGCGGAGGCAGCGGAGGAAGCTTCCTCTCTACCACGGACATCACACCGGAGACGCCAAAAACACAAACAGGACCGAAAGACGAACTGACAGAGCTGTTGCAGCTCATTTACTCGACAGCGACGAAAATGGCACAGGCAGCCAAGGTACAGAAAAACATGAACATGACGGTCAAGACCGGAATCGCGACGATCCTCGAGGCTGCGGACATGGCGCTGCAGAAACGCATGGACGCAGTTCCTCCGAGACCGACGACGGACAACACAAGGACAGAAACCAAAACAACGACGGACAACACAAGGACAGAAACGACCGACAAAGAGACACCGCGGACAAAACGGAAACGGGAACCGACCGGAACTACCCCGGAGTCCTCCCAAAAGAGGATTCCGACGGCGGAATCGGCCGGGGCCGGGGCCTGGAAGACGGTGACGAGAGGACGACCCGACAAGACGGCCAAGAAAAAGGGACCTGACAAAACAGACACGAACACGAAACCCCGGCCGGACCGGGACGAACGGGCCCCTCGGAAACGGGGCACCGCCGTCCTGGTCAAGCCGGGACCGGACAAGACGTACTCGGACATAGTACGGATGATACGGACGACAATCGACCCGAAAGAGAGTCACGTGCAGGTGAAGACGCTACGAAAAACGAAAAACGGCCTGTGTCTGGTGAAGATACAGGCAGACCCGAACGGACCGGACGGACGTAACGAATTCAAACAACGGTTACAAGACGCGGTCGGGGGAGCGGGCAGTGTCCGGGCCATGGACTCCAAAGTCCAATTGGAGATCATGGACTTGGACTGCGTCGCGACCGTGGCCGACGTGACAGACGCACTGAGACGGGAAACAGGACGAGACACGGACTACCGGGTCCACATCTTTGGTCCGAACCGCGCCGAGCAGTACATGGCTGTATGCGACGTGGAGTCGCACGAAGCCGATGTGCTGCTTCGGCGGGGGGGGATCGGGATTGGGTGGATGCACTGCCGCGTTCGAAAACGACTGACAGTAACGAGATGTCACAAGTGCCTCGGCTTCGGCCACGTGAAGGCAAACTGTACGAACAAGGACAGGACAAAGTGCTGCCGAAGGTGCGGCACACCTGGACACTACGCGACGGACTGCAAAGAGAAGCCGGTCTGTCCCCTGTGCACCGAGGCTGGGCACAAAGACGTGGCGCACCTCGCCGGATCCGGCGGGTGCGCGATGTTCCGTGCAGCGCTGGAGGAGTGCAGGAAGCAGGCTGGACGACGGACAGGATAGTTCAGGGTAACCTGAACAGAAGTAGGACAGCAGACATGCTACTACCACAGATAGCTGACGAACACGACGCGGACGTCCTGATTCTGTGCGAACCGTACAGGAGAAGGATGACCCAGACGTACATCACGAACGAGACAGAGACAACAGCTATCTGGGTGAGGGGTGCTGCCCGGACTCGAATAACTGACCGGGGCTGCGGGGACGATTTCGTCTGGGCTAAGGTCGGCGCTGTCACATATGTCAGCGTCTACCTGACACCCAACTGCACCGCGGCGGAATTCGAGAGAAAGGTAGCACTCCTCGAGGACGGAATCAGAGATCTGCCCGGGGAGGTGGTTATCGGGGGGGACCTCAACGCCAGGGCAATCGAGTGGGGAATGACAGAAACGAACAGACGCGGACTGCTGCTCCTGGAAATGGCCGCAAGGTTAGATCTGGTAGTAGCAAACACGGGAAATACGCCAACGTACAGACGACCCGGGTTTGGCTTCTCCATCCCGGATGTGACAATGACGTCGGACAGGACGCTGCCACGGGTGAGGGGATGGCGGGTGGTCGAGGACTACACGGCCAGTGACCACCAGTACATCGTCTTCGAAGTGGCAGGACAGACAGAAACGAGACAAACGAGGACACAACACCCCCCGCGGTGGAACCTTAAGAAACTCGACGTACAGAAATTCACCGAGGAGCTGATGGCTGCATCGGCTCCTATAACGAACGTTCCCCCGGAGCTGACAGGCCGGCAACGGGCGGAACGCTTGGCAGACGAAACGGCCAAACTGACGCAACGACTGTGCAACGCGACAATGCCGAAACTCCAACAGCGGCAAAACAGACGACCGCAGTACTGGTGGACAGACGAGATAGCCGAACTGCGTAGGATCTGTCTGGCGAACAAACGACGCGTAACGAGGGCTAGAGGCAGACCCGAAAGGGAAAACCTCCAAGCGACCTACAAGACAGCACGGAAAGCACTGACGAACGCCATACGGGACAGCAAAACGCGATGCTGGAGGAAGCTCTGCGAGGAGGTGGACGAGGATCCCTGGGGTACCGGCTACAAGATTGTGACCGGTAGACTAGGGGCCCGAGTAACACCGGAACTCAAAGACGCTGCTACCGCAGGACGAATTGTTGACGGACTTTTTCCGACGCACCCGCTACGGACGGACGTGACTGACGACACGGACGTCCCGATAGCCCCCATATTCACCGTGCAGGAGCTTACCAAAGCAACTGCCGCAATGAAGACTGGTAAGGCACCGGGACCGGACGGAGTACCGGCGGAGATCCTTCGGCTGATGGGCAACTGGAGGCCGGAGATACTCCTCGACCTTTACAACACGTGCTTGACGACAGGGACATTCAGCGACGATTGGAAGTTGGCGCGGCTCGTCCTTCTCCCAAAAGGTAAGGGCGACCCCGATACGCCATCGGCCTATCGACCGCTGAGCCTACTGAACACGACGGGAAAACTCTACGAACAGTTACTGAGACCAAGACTCACGGACGCGATACAGACCGGGGGAGGCCTTTCAGAACTGCAGTTCGGCTTCCGAAGGGGTCGATCAACGATTGGTGCAATCCGAAAAGTGGTCGACGCCTTCGAGGAACTAGACGGACACTGCCACGCGGCGCGACCTGTCGTGCTGCTGGTGACGCTCGACATCAGGAACGCGTTCAACTCGGCCAGGTGGGTGGATATCTTGGAGGCACTTAGCGGTGGCTTCGGGGTCCCGCGTTACCTGGTCCGGGTCGCGGAGGACTACCTGAGAAACAGACGGATAACGTACGAGACGACCGAGGGACAGGTGACGAGACAAATCACCGCGGGGGTCGCACAGGGATCGATACTGGGACCGGATCTTTGGAACGGTTTATACGACAGTCTGCTCAGGCTGGAGATGCCGCTCGGGGTACTCCTCGTCGCCTACGCCGATGACGTGGCGGCGGTGATCACTGAGCGCTCTCCGGAACTGGCGCAGCTGAAGTTGAACCAGACAATGAGACGAATCGGACGTTGGATGACCGACCACGGACTTCAACTCGCGACACAAAAGACGGAACTGACGTTTCTCACGAGGAAACGCATACAGACGAGACTGACTATGAAGGTTGGGACGGTCGAGATACAGGCTGGAACGGAAGTCAAGTATCTAGGGTGACTCTGGATACGAAGATGACCTTCTGGCCTCACATACAGAAGACGGTTCAGAAGGCGGCCGAGAGGATCGCATCCTTGAGCCGCCTGATGGCAAACACGACGGGACCAAGACCGGGGAAAAGACGACTGTTGATGGCGACAGCCCACTCGATCCTTCTCTACGGGACGGAGATCTGGGCAGATGCTCTAAAGACAAAAAAGTACAGCAAGGCGATGACCAGAGTACAGAGACAAGGGGCGTTGCGGATCGCGAGCTCCTACCGGACAGTCTCTGCACAGGCTGTCTTGGTGGTGGTGAACGTAATTCCCGTGGATCTTCTCGCCGAAGAGCGCAAGAGGATCTACGGGCGCAATGCGGACGTGAGACGAGAGGACGCGGCAAGGACCGAACGCGACAGAACGTTACAGGTGTGGCAACAACGATGGACGCTCGAACAAACAGGTAACTGGACAAGACGACTGATACGGGACCTGAGACCGTGGACTGGAAGGACATTCGGGGACGTAAATTTTTACGTTACCCAGCTTCTGACGGGACACGGCTACTTTCGACGATACCTAAACAACATGAACAGAGTACGGACACCGGACTGTAAGTACTGTGGACACGAACGAGACGACGCGGAACACACATTTTTTGTGTGTGACCACTGGACGGACTTGAGACGAGAACTCGAGACGACAATAGGTAACATCACACCGGACAACATAGTACAGGTGATGTTACGCAGACAGGAATGGTGGTTACTTGTAGCCACCTACACAGAGACGATACTGCGACGGAAAAACGCGGACGGCTGCCTGACAGACGACTGAGCAGACCGAGCGACGCGACCTAACAGAATACAGACAAACGAGACGAACGAACGAACACGGACATGAAAAAGATGACGGACAGGTACCGCGGGGGTGAAGTTATACTAACGTGTTTCCACCCCGCGGAGACGGAATATTGAGGAGGTTTTTAGTCGGTAGGCCGACAGGGAGAGTCCGACACACGGGAGCAGAACTCGGGAGTCTCTCCTATGGTGCCTAACGCATTTTCCTCCTCAAAAAAAAAAAAAAAACAAAAAAAAACAAAAATAAGCCACACTATTATTATTATTATTTTTGTTGTTATTATTATTATTATTAGTATCGAATAATGGGTTGACAAGCGTTTGTAATTTTAATATACTTGAGCTTAATTTTCTTTAACGTTAGTGAATTTAGCAAACTGGTCAACAAATTTCTAGTAATGTGTAGTAAATTTACAAAACAAATGAGGTTACTATATATGCATGTTTAGTGTATTTAAGATGATGTTACGTATTTCTCGTACTACGTATAGTAAAATTAATTTTTCGTATTGTGAATATAATAAATATGCATCGTAATTGACTTTGCTACTCCAAATTTGTTTTTTTCGCAAGGTTTTCGTATAGTAAATGTATTGTAAATTCACAATAATTTTTTACAGTGTGTTTTTGGTAAATTTAGCAAACTGTTGAGCCAATTTCTAATAATGTGCAGTAAATTTACAAATGAAATAAATTTGCTGCGCATGTTTGGTAAATTTAAGATACATTTGGTGGAGTTTAATGAAATCAGAAATCTTTATTGCAATTTTAATACAAATGTATAGCAATTCATTTTGCTGTACTGAGTTTGCAATACTATTGCAGAAATGTCACAAAATTCGAGTGCATCAAATTCAAGACACTACTTAGTAATTTCAATAATCACTTCAGTTATTTTGCTATACAATTTCGTGAATTTAAAAAATTTGATTGTAAAATAGAAACAAACGCACAGCAAGTTTGTTTGCATTACTAAATTTATAATTTTAGAATACTTCAAATGAATTTCCTCCATCTTGTGTCTGGTAAATTTAGCAAACTGTTGAGCCAATTTCTAATAATGTGTAGTATATTTACAAGTGAAATAAATTTGCTGCGCATGTTTGGTAAATTTAAGATACATTTAGTGGAGTTTAATGGAATCAGAAATCTTTATTTCAATTTTAATACAAATGTATAGCAATTCATTTTGCTGTACTGAGTTTGCAATACTATGCAGAAGTGTCACGAAATTCGAGTGCATCAAATTCAATACACTGTTTAGTAATTTCAATAATCACTTCAGTTATTTTGCTATACAATTTCTTGAATTTAAAAAATTTGATTGCAAAATAGAAACAAACGCACAGCAAATTTGTTTGCATTACTAAATTTATAATTTTAGAATACTTCAAATGAATTTCCTCCATCCTGTGTGTGGTAAATTTTGCAAACTGTTGAGCCAATTTCTAATAATGTATAGTAAATTTACAAATGAAAAAATTTTGCTACACACGTTTAGCAAATTTAAGAAGCAGTTTCATCTTTCTCGAACAAATTTTAGTAAAATCAAAAATATTCATTGCGATTTCAATAAAAATGCATAGTAATTCACATTACAGTAGTAAATTTGTAATTTTGCAAGACTTTGGTGTCGTAAATGTGTAGTAAATTCGCGATCATTTTTAACAGTGTACATACTACTAGAAGCTAGTTCCTGAAATTTTCAGATTTTTCAAAAAATTTCTATAGAGGTCCTTCAATTTACTTTTATGTAAGAACTCGTATATTTCTAACTTTTTTTTTAATATAACCCTCGACACAAACTATTTTTTTTTTTTGCTAAAAATCTTCGTTCATATCATACACGATATTGTGATTTTTTTCAGATTTTTAGAAGAATTTCACGCATCTCTACACAGCATGAAAGTGACGATTTTGCGGCGTTGACAATCTTTATAGCCGAAGTACACACCCTTAATATTAGGGCTATCGGTTGATATTTTTTGTACTTAGTTTCGCTATGATGAGGAAGAAATTTGACTCCTAATCGTCCAAGAATATAGTCGTATTAGTCGCAAAAAAATAATCAAAAACGAAAATATTTCATTTTTTACGGAAATAGTCTTAAATCTCGTGTTCACGCACTGCGTGTGCGAAAAAAACACTATTGAAAAGAGGAATAATAACACTTCATTCGATTTATAATGCACCAATTAAATTTTTTATTGCATTAAAAAACGGTTACACGCTACTTCACCAGGTTCAGTCTTTTGATAACCTTGGACTTTTGACAGCAAGGAAAATTTTTTCTGTGTTGCTCAACAATGCAACAAATATTGTTTTTGTTCTTATTTTGATATAACTGAATTAAATGCTTGAATGAGTGAAATGCCTCTTTCAGCTAAATTCTTAACGACTTTGAGTTGGTTAATTTTGTTTCGAGCTTCGATATAATGTACATTTTTGTCCTACAAACTTGGGTCTTCGTTTGTGAAATCTAACGAAGTATTATTTGGTGCAAAATGCATCTTACTATTTTCCGTTAAATGTATTAATTAATTGTTAGGTGTATTAATAAATGTGTTAAACTTCAATTATATTTGACAATTATATTTTGTTTTTACGATTTTTTAAGATTTCAAAATTATAAAAAAAAAAAAAAAAAAAACGTTGCTCCTTCGAAAAACTGAGAATTTCTATGTTCGTATCAGATACTACCCTCATGTAAATATTCAAAACATCTTACCTATGCCGAGTGGTCGGCTGCTGCGATTTAAAATATTACTTATTTTTAAGTATAAAAAAATTGATAAACAAAAAGAAAACAGTTTGCTTCCCTGAAAAATGTCTTATTTCTCATAGTACTACTCACGATAAACTCCGTAAATAAATGTACTACCCCTCAGCCTCATGTAATACTCTAGATTGTCGAGTGAATTGTGAATCTCCCTACGCGGTCTGACACCATCGCGTTCTGAATAAAAATTTAGATGGATTTTATTCATAACAATAATTTTGCGATTCAAAATTGATTATTAATTGCCACAAACATTCGTATCTGATGAAATTTTTTTTTTCGTGATAATTTTTTTTTTTACTCAAAAACGTACTCCATGGTTCTTTGTTCTCTTGCTGGAATAAGAAATCATTAGTCTCAGGGAAGATAGTACATCAGTGAATTTATTCACCTTTAACAATTTTTCCGCTATGACTTTATGCAAAAAAAAATCGCAAAATGTCATTTATTTATTTATTTTCGGTTAAGATTGATGCCAACGACGCCTTTTAGTCGTCGCATACGTCTTTCGATGAAAATCAGCGAATAAAAGCATACATTGCGCTTCATCTCTATCCTTAGTTAATAACGAATTAAATTCCGCGCATAAAGCTACTTTTCGTTCAGCAATACCGTTTACAACCTTTCAGTAAAAATATCATGAGTATCGATAAGTATTAGAAATAATGAAAATGTAGTAGAAATACTACGTACCAACCGCAATTTTAATATTGCACGAGCAGTTGAAACACTGCGAAAATGGTAGTAGAAATACTACAAATATTAGCTGTATAAAAAACAGCTGCGTGGAGTCTTGTAATTTTGCAGTAAAATTATCATAAGGATTATAAATAATGAAACGTAGTAGAAATACTACGTACCCACCGCAGTTTTAATATTGCACGAGCAGTTGAAACACTGCGAAAATATTAGTAGAAATACTACGAATATTAGCTGTATAAAAAAAAATTGCATGGAGTCTTGTAATTTTGCAGTTCAATTATCATAAGTATTAGAAATAATGAATCGTAGTAGAAATACTATATACCTACTGCAGTTTTAATATTGCACGAGCCGTTAAAACACTGCGAAAATGGTAGTAGAAATACTACGAATATTAGCTGTATGAAAAACAGTTGCATGGACTTCTGTAATTTTGCAGTAAAATTATCATAAGTATTAGAAATAATGAAAATGTAGTAGAAATACTACGTACCCACTGCAGTTTTAATATTGCACGAGCAGTTGAAACACTGCGAAAATAGTAGTAGAAATACTACGAATATTAGCTGTTTAAAAATAAACAGCTAACCACACAATTAAAAAATAGTTGCATGGAGTCTTGTAATTTTGCAGTAAAATTAATATAAGTATTAGAAATAATAAAAATGTAGTAGAAATACTACGTACTCTGGGCAGTTTTAATATTGCACGAGCAGTTGAAACACTGCGAAAATGGTAATAGAAATACTACGAATATTAGCTGTTTAAAAAACAGTTGCATGGAGTCTTGTAATTTTGCAGTAAAATTATCATAAGTATTAGAAATAATGAAAATGTAGTAGAAATACTACGTACCTACTGCAGTTTTAATATTGCACGAGCAGTTGAAACACTGCGAAAATAGTAGTAGAAATACTACGAATATTAGCTGTTTAAAAATAAACAGCTAACCACACAATTAAAAAACAGTTGCATGGAGTCTTGTATTTTTGCAGTAAAATTATCATAAGTATTAGAAATGATAAAAATGTAGTAGAAATACTACGTACTCTGAGCAGTTTTAATATTGCACGAGCAGTTGAGATACTGCGAAAATGATAGTAGAAATACTACGAACATAGACTGTACGAATAACACTCGTATCGAGTACTGTAATTTTGCAGTAAAATTATTATGAGTATCGGTAAGTGTTACTAATAATGCAAATGTAATAGAAATACTACTTATTCAGGGCAGTTTTAATACTGCACGAGCAGTTGAAACACTGCGAAAACGGCAGTAGAAATACTGCGCACTCAAGGCAGTTTGAAAATTGAAAAATTACTGTCTGAAACAGAAAGTGATGATACCGACTTTTGGTACATCAGAAAATGACAATACTGATCGAGGTCGGTATGATAGAGTGGTTCGGTGTAACCACTTTATCTAACGAGAGATGGCGCCAGAATCGCACAAAATCGTGTTTCATTTCCCCTTAAAAAAAAAAACGATTTCCAAAGAATGCCAATTTTTCAATGTATCACGATGGAATGAAAAATAGTAGCACTATTTTTGAATTTGGTTCGAAAGAATTTTCGGCTGCAGAATCCAAGCTTCATCTTTGAATTTTTGAAAATCCCGAATGGTTAGAAAAGAATGAATCATATCTGATGCATTTCAAGTGATTGTAAGATTCGGATTCAGTAAGCAAGAACACTTTTCAAACCAGGTTTTAAAATAATGCGAGAAATTTTTTTATTTCTTCGTCTTCCATTCTGATGACGCCATCTTGGATTAAATTTTTTTAAATATTTTGACCTCAGCAATTTTTGGCTTCAGCCAACAAAAAAAATGGCCCGAGAAAGTAACAATAAGTAGGAGTTTTAAAATTTTTTGTCACGTTAGATTTGTTCCACGATTTTTTATTTTTATGTTAAATGGTAATGATTTCCCACGTGTATGTAGCTTATCAAAGATTTCTATCAAAGAAATTTACAAGTAGTTCATGACTTAATAGATAACGACTTGCGTCAGTAAGGTATAGGAATTAGGTAGAAAACCCTTTAGTATAGACAGTTCGTAGGTATGCTGGCGGAGGCACAACTCCAATAAATATTATTATAAAAACTTTTTTTTTATATTGTTGTTGCATATGCATATTTCTACTTTCGTAATGAATGTACAATGATTTTATTCATAATGGGCGTCATTAATCCATTTAAATATTCATACGGCTGCAATACGTGCAACCATTTGTAGGTTCAAAAAACGAAAGGCATGATTGAACAAACGGCAGTTTATTGAATTACTCAACTAAATTGCGCGGTAAATTCAACTGAGGTGAACGAACCCAAATAATGATCGTGCTCCAATTAATGAACAATCCGACATTTTCTGATGCACATTTTATTATAAATTGTTTTATTTCCTTCGAATCGCTAATGTCAAATCGACGAATGAAAGTTCAGTTTTTTCGCTTACCGACTAGCAAAAATTAAAAGTAGTTTCTATTCCTGACACATTTTAAATATTGCTGTTAAAATATATAATTCCATCTAGTCGCATTTCGCGGAATTCGTAAGCAGCAGACGTAAGCGGGCGAGCCCAGTGTTTTTCGCCGGTTATCTTCGTCATGTAAGTAGAACATGGCTTTCATTGTTTTTATATCGGTATTCGAGTAAGTGCTAAAAATAAGCATCGTTCTCAGATTACTATTTTTTCTGGTACTATACGTTCAGATTCCTAATACTATTGATTGGGATTTTTTCCCCTCGTTTTCTCCGCGCAGCAACGTAATCGAAACATAGAAATTTGCAAAAATATATTGTAAGATTATATTACTTCTTGCTCTTTGGAGGATTTTTATGATATCTTGAATCAATTTATTTGGTCGAAAGAAATATCTACAATGAATTTGATGAAAAAATATTTAGAAAAAATTTAATTCTCTAATTGATAAATAGAATTTTATTTCATTTGTATAATTTAAAATTATTTTAATTATAAATTACGTCCTTCTCCCAGTTTTAGTCATATAGCGACGTGTGAAGATAAAGAAAATTCAAAACCTAAAAAAATGTAATTTTTTTTTAACTAAAGAGGCTCTTTTTGTTTAATAATCTATTTGCAACGTTCAGTTGAATTTGAGAATTCAGTTAGAAATTAAATATAAAAATATCGATTCCAGCGTACACAGAAAACGAAGGTGGGGAAATTGAAATTGCACGACACAGACAGTCTTGAATCGAATTGTGAGAACCACTGCTCGGTGAGTCAGGCATGAACCAAGCAGTGAGGACCGGTGCGAGGCCGCTGGGGTGATTCGCCAAAATGACCATGACCATATTACAGGACAGAGGCTCCCGGTAGTTTGTACAATTACGGACGACGATTAATTACTTCCAATCAGAGCTGAGCGACATATCTCAGGCTTTGCATTGTAACGCTTCCACTAGTCTACGAATGCAGCAAAATGAACTTGAAAAATTACAATCTCGCTGAATTCAATAAATTAACCATTAAGGGGTTACATGGGTTTCGAAGCCAAAAAAGCATGTTTTCTCGTTTTATTTTTTCCATTATATATAAATTATTATTTATTATATATAATTTATTTTACTTTATTTATTAATTAGTATAGCTCGTGAATGAACAAAGGATTTAAAAAAAAAATGGAAATTTGAATTTTTGGCAGACTTGTATGCAAAATAATACATTTTTTGGTACAATTTACACTACATATAGCCTTGTAAAATTAGTTGTAATAAAGAAAAAAATCCTTCGTTCAATGACTATATACTTATCTACTAACAGAAAATATTTGGTTTTTTAATTTCAGATAAAGCTATCACGAGTTATCGTGACCACCGCGAGGACACTTTTTTTTTGAGGGGTCTCCGGAAACCAGGTCCCACCGGCTGAATTTTCAACATTTTTGGATGGAAATTTTTTTAAATACCGTTAAAATGTTACTCTTTGATGTACTTAACATTTTGAATAAAATAATGTACATATAATGTGAAAAATAAAATCGAGAAAACATGCTTTTTTGGCTTCGAAACCCATGTAAACCCTTAAACCCAAAAGGTGGGTCATTTTTGTCCAAGCTGATTTTAATTGTTCGAATAGTAGGTCGAGAAATATCTACCACTTCGTAGTCACCCGCAATAATTTTATTTCAGATTTTCTTTTTCATAGCGTCTCAGTGGAAGGTTCAAACATGGTATATGAATTTTTATGGCTTTTTTAATAATACATTAAGTTGGTGGAAAACGAGCCGGACAAAAATGGACCTACCATTTGTGTATGAGGGTACCAAAAAACGTTTTGGGTTTAAGGGTTAAGTGAACCTTGTAATCGATAAATTCATTAAATACATTCAAAAGAAACTCCATATATTCAATCAATTCAAATGATTGAAGTAATTCAATCTATAAAACTACTAACATAAATTTAGTAAAGACGATAATTAAGTAAATTAAGGAGGTCGTACAGTTGGAGCCAAACGATGAGAATTTCCTCAAAATTTTTTAGGACGTTTGTTTGACTAAGGCTACTGTACTGTTAAAATTTCGCGAGGTTTAACCACGTAGTCTTGGAGAAAATAAAATATATTTAAAAAATTCTTATACATGGCCTCTTATAGAGAAAGCAACTTGATCTTACTTTACTGTACTTCATAATACTTTTTGTAATGAAAAAACGATGGAGCTCCCGAAAAAAAATCCATCACGTGGAAGAAATTTTTTTTCACAAAGGTAACAAAAAAAGAAACACCCTTTTCAGTATCCCGTTTCCAAAATATGCGAATAAGACACGAATAAATGTGCGAAAATTATCCGTGGACATGGGACGTTAGAGATCTTGTGAAGTGGACCGATCTCGCACGCTGCCCTCCCGGAAAACCGTGTCCCATGCGACCACTCCGCGCCGCCGTGATCTGTGATACTGTACAGCCTCCTGAAGGTGGTTCTTGCATTTTCTTCAAATCTGATAGGCTGATAAAAATACGAAAAAACGGAAAATTTGAGGTTGCCGCAGCATGCTTGCAAAGTTTTAGATTCTTTCACCGTTTGGTTCCGGAGATATATGCTCGTAAACTTTTCCAATTTAACACGGTGGGTATATAGGCCCCAAAGCGACAAACCGCGACAAACGTAGCTAGGTCTTAATCTTTTCAAATTCTAGTACGTAAAAACTAGATCAGCGAACGAAATTTTGCTGAATCGATGCAATAAACATTATTGAAGATTCTGATGAAAACTTAAATTTATTTTCTGTGCCGTATAATTAAAAAAAGCAATTATACAGCCCCGGGAGCAAAGCGACTGTCTCTTGTTTCATGCGTGCCCGCTCACCACGCTTCACCACGCCTACGGTCCCGCTCATTCTCACCCGCCGGTCTCGCAAGAACTACTTTAATTAAGCGAATCGAATGCATTTATGAAAATCTAATGAAATCAGGAAATATAAAGAATGTGCTATCCTACGTGCCTTAAGGTGGTTTTTCCCCTAAGTGACTGACTTAAGGGATCACTTTACTTAAAAAGAACCATGATTTATTTATACGGGGTTTCATGATCCCTTAGAGGGCAAATAAGAGGAATAAACAATCCAGAAAATCTATGAAAATATACATTTTGTCACTAAGGTTATGGCGGACCAGTCACTGTCGAAATTATAATCGAGGAATTGTCACAACTTACAACTCACACCAAGAACGGATCGTAAATGGTTTAAAATATCTGGATTCTGTAGGTTTCGAAAAATAAGCTGCATGATTGTCGGAAATTTTAACGAAATATTTAATGATGAAATACACGGGTAGCCCGCGAGCGGTCCAACTCTCTCTTGTTTCATGCATGCTCCGCTCACCGAGCCAACGATCGCGCCTACTCCCACCACCGGCGCAAAAGAATCACCTTAAACGTGTATCACAAGGCATACATCGACCCGCGCCACGAAGAACAGCACGTTTCAGAATCATGGTGAAGAATAGCACGTTTCAGATTCACGGTGAAGAATAGCACGTTTCAAATTCACGGTGAAGAATAGCACGTTTCAGATCCAGGGTGGAGAACAGCACGTTTCAGATTCACGGTGAAGAATAGCACGTTTCAAATTCCCGGTGAAGAACAGCACGTTTCAAATTCCCAGTGAAGAACAGCACGTTTCAGATTCAAAATAAAAATTGAGACTAAAATCAGACATTAAATGAGTTCATTTCATACTCCTGATTTAGATAATAAAACATTATGCACACACTAATCAAATGATATCCGAATCCACAAAACAATGAAGACCTTTCATTTATTCTTTTCTGTTCGTATATAATGTAGTCAATATTTGAAGAATGACTATGAGATTCTGACAGTACAATAAAATATGATTACATGTGATAAATTTTCTGAAAAAAAATTATTATAGCTGTCATGTGTTGGATTACCGTTTACAAAAAAAAATAAAAATTTTCAAATCATGATCTATTTTTAATAAAAAAATTAATGTAGCATGATGCACGTTTTGCCCTCGTCTACCTTACCATCTGAGCTTTAATGAGTTTATTTTGAGATATCGAAAAAGCGGTTTACGTTATAATGTCGTGGTATAATGCATGGTGCTCGAGAAGGATGCAGTTTTTCTCACACATGCTTTTTAAATCTTTAATTTTCCGAGTATTAAGTTTGAATTTTAAATTTTAAGCATGTTTGATTTCATAGACATCAAACATTAGCTATGACCATAGTATTTTTTTTCAATAGTATATCAAGTTTTTTCGGCGCTCCGTCAAATTTGTATTGCATAGAAATTTCTTCATCTCTTGAAATATTGATGCGCGAATGCTTGCTATTTTTACCGAGGTCCACTTAAGGAGATCGGCAACCCTGATTTCCAGCTATATGAGAAAGCTGTCACAAGAATCTCGATTTTTTTCTGGAGACTATTTTCAAAGTAAAATTCAACCATGAAACAATTGATAGTGAAACTTCAACTTGGCGGCGTTTTTTTATTTTACTTTTAGCTGAAAAATTGAGATATCGTAAAATCGATACGATTCATTTTGCGTATTGGAATTTGAAGGGTGCACGATTTTTTTCGGATTTTTTATTCAATTCTTAGGATTTTTGATGCAATATTTACAGGAAAAAAATCTATTTTTGCGCACATAGCGCGATAGATAAAGCATTGTCCCATTTTTCTCGAAAAAAAAAAAAAAAATTGGTTTTAGACAATAAATGCATACAACTAAAAAGATCGATTTTCTCATAAGCTACAACTTTTGTAGGAAACATTTTTCTCTAAGATTAACACTTTTTAAAATAAAATGAAAAAACTGGTTTTATTTATTTATCTAACTTTTTTAGCCTTCCCCAATTAAATATCATCATTTATAACCCGATAAAGGAGAAAATGAAAAAAAAAAAATTTTCGGCTTATTTTTCGGAAAAGTGACTAAGTTTCTTAGTTTAGTCACTTTTCCGAAAAACGGCGGGAAATTTATTTTATCCGTGATGACTAGCTTTATCGTGTCACCTATGATCATATTCTGTCGGGGGAGGCTGAAAAAGTTAAATAAATAAATGAATAAATAAATCAAATCAGTTATTCCATTTTATTTTGAAACGTATTGATCATCATTGGTGACACGATAAAGCTATTCATCATGAAAAAAAAAAATTCTGCCATTTTTCAGAAAAGTGACTAAACTAAAGAACTTATTAGTCACTTTTGCGGAAATTAAGCCTAAATTTTTTTTTTTTAATTTTCCCCTTTATTGGGTTTTAAATGATGATATCGATGGACTAAAGCCAAAGGGGCGTCTCAGTTATGTATTAGCATAGCGTATACGCCCCTATGGAATTAAGCCATCGATATTCAATTGGGGAGGCTGAAAAAGTTGAATAAATAAATAAATAAATCAATAAACAAAATCAGTTTTGTCATTTTATTTTGAAAAGTGTTAACCTCAGAGAAAAATGTTGCCTACAAAAGTTGTAGCTTATGAAAAGATTGATCTCTTATGTTATATACATTTTTTTGTCAAAAACCGTCTTTTTTCGAGAAAAATGGGATAATTCTCCATCTATCGTGCTATGTTTGCAAAAATAGATTTTTTTTCTGCAAATAATACATCAAAAATTCTAAGAATCGAATAAAAAATCCGAAAAAATTCGTGCACCCTTTAAATTCCAATATACAAAATCAATCGTATCGATTTTGCAATATCTCAATTTTTCAGCTAAAAGTAAAATAAAAAACGCCACCAAATTGAAGTTTCACTATCAACTGTTTCATAGCAAAATTTCAATTTGAAAATAGTCTTCAGAAAAAAATGGAGAGCTTTTTGACAGCTTTGCATCAGATAGCTGGAAATCAGGGTTGCCGATCCCCTTAATGAATTTCGACAAATCCTCGAAATCATAGATATCGTGCTGTTGAGTTTCGTAAACAGTATAATGTGGTTCTACAATCTTGGCTTTGAACATCAGTTTACACCGTTGTTGCTGCGTGAAAATTGATTTGTTCTTTGCACTATGTTCAATTCGCGTGTGCATAGAATCGCCATCGCTCTGAGTATGCCCCACTTCCAAGAACCTATATCAATACATGGTATTAAAACACAGATACTGCAACTAAGAGACTATTGGTGTCACACCTGAAAATATAACCCAGCTAACATTATAAATGTTTACTTTTCCTGAAATCCTATCAATATTTTGAAAAAGTCAAATAATTAGCCACTTTCTGCCAAAATATCGGATCAATTATCAAAGTTTCATCAAAGTCAATCCAGGCGTTTGCGAAAATTTACGAATCACATTTTCGAATTGATAAAAATTAGTAACAATAGCCCCTTAAGTTACCGTCTTGAAAGTTACTCAATCGCACGAGTTCATACTGAATCAAATATAGATGATCTCCAATGTAAATGTATTTTTTTTTTTATAGAACGTAATACAGAGTATATTTTTACTTCCAAAATTTGAATGAGTGATTATCGCGTGATTATGTCGATTAAAATTTATAGAGAGTAAGAATATACTCTGTATCACGTGCTATAAAGAAAATTACATTTACATTGGAGATAATATAATATTTGATTCAGTATGAACTCGTGAGATTAAGTAACTTCCAAGACGGTAACTGAACGGGCCATTGGATGGTCATTGTTACTAATTTTTATTAATTCGAAAATGTGATTCGTAAATTTTCGCAAACGCCTCGATTGCCTTTGATGAAACTTTAAGAATTGATTAGGAAAAGTAAACATTTATAATGTTAGCTGGGTTAGATTTTCAGGCGCGATGTTAGTATTCCCTTGGTTGCAGTATCTGTGTTTTAATACCATGTATTGATATAGGTTCTTGGAAGTGGGGCATACTCAGAGCGATGGCAATTCTATGCACGCACGAATTGAAGATAGTGCAAAGAACAAATCCATTTTCCCGCAGCAACATTGGTGTAAACTGACGTTCAAAGCCAAGATTGTAGAACCACATTATACTGTTTACGAAACTCAACAGCACGATATCCATGATTTCGCGGATTTATCGAAATTCTTTTAGTGGACCTCGATAAAATAGCAAGCATTCGCCCAATCAATATTTCAAGACATGAAATTTCTGTGCAATACAAATTTGACGAAGCGCCGACAAAATTTGATATATTGAAAAAAATACTATGGTCATGGCTAATGTTTGTTGTCTATGAAATCAAACATGCTTAAAATTTGAAATTGAAACTTAATACTCTGAAAATTAGAAATTTAAAAAGCATGTGTGAGAAAAACTTCATCCCTCCCGAGCACCATGCTTTCTATCACGACATTATAACGTAATTCGCTGTTTCGATATCTCAAAATAAACTCTTTAAAGCTAAGATGGTAAGGTAGACGAGGGCAAAACGTGCATCATGCTACATTAATTTTTTTATTAAAAATAGATCATGATCCGAAAATTTTTATTTTTTTTTTTGTAAACGGTAATCCAACACATGACAGCTATAATAATTTTTTTTCAGAAAATTTTTCACATGTAATCATATTTTATTGTACTGTCAGAATCTCATAGTGATTCTTCAAATATTGACTATATTATATACAAACAGAAAAGAATCAATGAAAAGTCTTTATTGTTTTGTGGATTCGGATATCATTCGATTAGTGTGTGCATAATGTTTTATTATCTAAAACAGGAGTATGAAATGAACTCATTTAATGTCTGATTTTCTTCTCAACTTTTTTATTTTCCGCTGGGCATTTGAAACGTGCTATTCTTCACCGAGAACCTGAAACGTGCTGTTCTTCACCAGGAATTTGAAACGTGCTATTCTTCACCGTGAATCTGAAACATGCTATTCTTCACCGTGAATCTGAAACGTGCTGTTCTTCGTGGCGCGGGTCGACATATATTTCCCATATATTTCAGCCTACTTACAACTTTTTGTCACCTATCATTACTCCATCGTCTATCGTCTGGCAGGTATAGGGCACGTAGAGAATCACAAGTACTTCCATTTGGAGCATTCAATGCGAAAACAATAAACGTTTGATTTTTACGTCTTTAGATTTCATTGCTGTATTTTTCACAGAATTTCATTTAAAATAATTTTCAAGATAGTGTTAAAAAATTTTTTTTTTTTAAATATTCGCTAGTTCGATAGTGAGCATATGTTAAAGTGGCAAAAACTCTTCATTGACGATCTCATTGATAAAAGTTGATACGATCAATATTGTCCTTGAGCTGGACTGCAGTAATAACTTCCTATCCGCGAATTCTGTACTGACAGTTTTGAACCAGTCTGTATCGAGATTATATGAGACATTCTACATCAAATCGGCCTCATGAATGCAGTTTTTTCCCCATCCAATTTTAATTTTTGTTCTTGAAGTACTCTATAAAGGAACATTTAAAAAAAACACTCCAAAAATTTTGTATTTCTTTGAAAATTGGTTTGGTAGTAACAGACCAGAATCGATTTTCATGAAACTTTGGCGGCAATTTCTTTGAGAAAAAACAAAAAATTTTACCCTGAACGAACATGGGCGCGATTCTAGCTGGGAAAATAAACTTGAAAGGAATGATTTAAAAAACGATTTATTCGCAGTATGCGAATATAGTATATTGTGCACCTAGGGCGTAAAGTGGGCTTTTTTAGACCGAGTGTGGAGATTGCAGTACGAGTCGCAGGTGAGCTAGCACGAGTCGAAGGCGAGCTAGCACGAGCCGAAGGCGAGTGCAGCAGCGAGCCGAAGACGAGTGCGTCCGCGAGCCGAAGACGAGTATTGCAACCACAAGAGGTCAAAAAGCCCACTTAGCCCTTGGTGCACACCATATTTTTTGTAACGCATTTATTGATTTCTGCGTTTTTTGTGCCTATAAGCGGCACTAATTGTAAGGTCTTCGTAGGTCTTCGTGTCCAGGTCGACCAGACCATAGATTTCGAAATCCAGGTCAGCCGGTCGACCTGAACACCAAGAACTACGTTCCGGTCGACCTGGACACCTAGACTTACGGTCCGAGCGACCTGGACGCAGTCGTATATACAGTCGCTCAAAAGCGGGCGTAAAGTAAGCACTTTACGCCCGCTTTTTCGAACCGGTCAAAAAAAAGTCACTTTAGGCCCGCTTAATAGGTCAAAAAACGCAGAAATCGTGCATGTGTTACAAAAAATCAATTTTCAACGATAAAATTTGTTTCTCTTATGGAGGGGATACGTTGTTGATTTTTTTCTTAATTTTATTTTCAATCTCCAAATGGTTATTGGATACACAAATAATCGTGATAGCATCGTATCGTTGGTGACATGAGGATTCATTGCCGCTGAAAAGTGACTTTGTATGCATCGAAGACATGCACTGAAAATCCCACATTGGTGTAGAAGCGATACAGAATTATCAATAATTTCAAATGCTCCGTGAACAATACTTACAGTTATCGCAACGAAACTGAATAGGAGTTAAATCGAAAACGTTCAGTTTGCCCTCTTAGCAATTTCGTTTCGTTCTAATAAGCATAAATGTATTGGTACGATAGGTATAAAAGGTGGATCGTTCCGCTACCTAAGCGTATAGCTGTGGCAGCTATACTATTTTGCTGCAATGCCCAGAAGTTGCTACGTAGGCTACGTAGCAACGAAGTCAGCTGACTAGTATATATATATATGTACATTAGAGTGGTCCTTATTTTGGTCATTTTCGAATTTTGATTTCATCCTCTCGTAGAAGGGTTCCAAACAATTAAAAAAAAATATCCCCAAATTTGAAATTTTTATCTGAATATTAACACATGCCCCAGAGCTCCGGAAGTTTCCCTATTTGATTAACATTACGTTTTTACTGAACTTCATTCAAAAATCTGCCACACCGACAATAAGTACGAGAAAAATCTAATTCCGGTTGGAATCTCTTCAGGAATCCCGATATTATTTTATCGAATTTTGAGAAATTCAAAATTCAAAATGGCGGACCCAAAATGGCGGCTTTAAAATTTCGAAAATGCTCAAATCCACTCAAGGGTGAGCTTGAAAAGGTTCTGGGGGTCGCTGATGTTAAATTGTGTGTCGAAAATATTAAATTCAAAATGGTGGACCCAAAATGGCAGCTGTAAAAAATCACTTTGATTGAAACCCATAGTTTAACACCAGATATTTTCTATGATCAAGAAAAAATGAATTACTTATCAAGAATCACAGAACCTAGCCTTGATACGCATTCCATCTGAAAAATTGTCACTCACAATTGTTTCTTGAAATTATTATTATTTTTTTTTTTCAGAGACAATTAAAATCGTTTGTTAAAGACAAAGCTTCATTCGCCAACGATGAATTTGAGTACAACATTCATCATTGAGTGAATGAATCGGATCAATCATTTTAATTCATTCAAAATATACTATGACAAACAACAATGAATAATTTGAAATCAGGAGGTAAAAACATTTACAGCCGTAATTTTGGGTCCGCCATTTTGAATTTCATATTTTCGACACAAAATTTGACATCAGCGACCCCCAAAACCTTTTCAAGCTGACCCTTGAGTGGATTTGAGCATTTTCGAAATTTTAAAGCCGCCATTTTGGGTCCACCATTTTGAATTTTAAATTTCTCAAAATTCGATAAAATAATATCGGGATTCCCGAAGAGATTCCAACCGGAATTAGATTTTTCTCGTACTTATTGTCGGTGTGGCAGATTTTTGAATGAAGTTCAGTAAAAACGTAATGTTAATCAAATAGGGAAACTTCCGGAGCTCTGGGGCATGTGTTAATATTCAGATAAAAATTTCAAATTTTAAGGATATTTTTTTTTAATTATTTGGAACCCTTCTACGAGAGGATGCAATCGAAATTCGAAAATGACCAAAATAAGGACCACCCTAATATACATATATATACTATATATATATGGGGCATTCCAGGTCAATTCGACAAGGGTCTGAGTCTTAATGATCGGAGGTGTTTCGTTAGCCTAAAATAACATCTCTAAATTTTTCTCAGATTTTTACCAACCCCCCTGACGCCACCCTGACCTCTTAAGTGATGATATTTTCGAAAACGGTCAATCGGACATTTTTGAAAATTATGAAAAAAATTGCATAAATTCTGTAGCCAAAAAGAAAAATATCCCAACCAAAATCAAAGTGGGCAGGCAAAAGGGTAATTTTTTATCAATTTTTTAACCCATTAACTTTTTTTTTCAGTTATTTTGATTTTTTTTTAATTTTCAGAGTTCTATACACCATTCCTAATACACCAACCATCTAGAAAGTAATTAACATTCTGTTGAGAGCTGTAGTATAATTTAAATATTCCCGCATATGAGGGAGGCGCTAGTGTCGCTGTTGCGAGCGCCAGTGGCCACGTTGGCAAGCGCCCATTGGTGTAGCGAGTGTGGTGCCACGCTTGCACGCTGTGATTGGGTGAGTGAGAACGATCCTGTGGATCGTGAGCTGATAGGCGTGTTCCTATATTTACTGGCAGTGCTGAAAATGTATAGTGCAAGTCACGTATACTGTACATTTTCAGCACTGCCAGTCAATTTAGGAATAGGGCCGATAACGGCGTTCTAAGGGTTTCTCACCGTTTGCGCGAGCGCGCACGCGTGAGAACTTGCCACCTGCACTCTAATGGACAATATTGGTACTATTAACGCGTGTTTCGCCTTAGTTCTAACCTGAACTTCGTGGTATCTCAAATCATAAAATTCTCAGATCATAAAATGCAATAGTATTTATTCATTTGTAAAAATCCTTCCAAAATCTTTTCCTAAATTTAAATTACTCTCCCGATGGTGTTGCATTTAGGAAAATATATTGAATCCTGAAAAATGCGAAAAAAGTCAAAATTGCTGAAAAAAAAAAAATTATTCGGTAAAAAAATTGATAAAAAATTACCGTTTTGCCTGCCCACTTCGATTTTGCTTGGGATATTTTTCTTCTTGACTACAGAATTTATGTAATTTTTTTCATAATTTTCAAAAATGTCCGATTGACCGTTTTCGAAAATATCATCACTTAAGGGGTCGGGGGGGCGTCAGGGGGGTTGGTAAAAATCTGAGAAAAATTTGGAGATGTTATTTTAGGCTAACGAAACACCTCCGATCATTGAGACTCAGATTGGAGAGGGTGAGGGTTAGACCCTTGTCGAATTGACCTGGAATGCCCCGTATATATATATTTATTTATATTAACTGTCTCAAAAAAAACTTTCATTTTTTTTTTCGATCTCCCAATTTATGAAACCATAGTTAATAACATAATATTGAACCTCGTGAAAGGAAATCGCCGCGCGATTTTTTTAAGAGGTGACGTATTGAGTTTTTGTATTCGCCATTGGATTAACACGTAAGAAATCCAATTCTAACGGTTGGAGGTGGATAATAATTTTTCTATACAACGGACGGAACCCTGTGTAGTAGCGTTTGACAACTCATGTGTTTTCTTTTAATCGGCGCGTCATAGAAAATTTTTAACTGCACGATCTTCGAAATTTTTAAGATTGCGTAAAACGTGGTTTTTCACCTTTTCGAAAAATGGGTATCTAGGATAAATGCCTAGCTTCCGCGACTAGGCCACAGTAAAATGTTCAGTAATGAACATTCCATGGTTAGCCATGGCTCCGATCTGGCTTCCGATCTACTCAATATTTGATTAATTACGATGCCCTTGTCGTGTTAAATGGAATCTCATGCGGTAGTAGTGAACATGCATGGCTGACCATGGTTAGCCATGCATGTCCACTACTACCGTATGACATTCCATTTAACACGACAAGGGCATCGTAATTAATCAAATATTGAATAGATCAGAATCTCTCAATGGGACACTTAGATTTTATTTTGCTCATGGTTATTAGGACTCATGGTCGTCATTTTGATCATGTGTAGTAAAACACGAAACCTCACAATTCCCGCTAAAGAATAGTTTGCAATGGCAAAAGAACCACCAGCAGCGTTCATTCTCGATCGTCGACTTTTTCAAAATAATTTTTAAACTATCAAAACTTTTTTTGCAATTATTTTTTTAGCCTAAAGCCCTAGTCCAATCATTTCAACCGTGGTGCTGACCTATTTCGATTACAAGTCACATCAATAATAATGATAGTCGTCGCCCAACAAGGATTCGGTTTTTTTACTCTAACCGTCTTTGGGGTCTCCTTGACCACTCCTCTCTGTCAGTTATGTCTACATATTTCGAGAAATGCTTGTTTTCATAGTTTTCATATGTTCCTTATACATATAATATATGTGAGACACTAAAAAAATAGTGGCCTCAGTTTTTTGCCTCAAAATTTTGATTTTAAATTCCCGTTTATATTTTGTTGAACACATTGAAATGAACAAATTGTGCAAATTTCAGACCTTTTTCTACGTGAGTAACAGAGAAACGCCTAATTTTGCGTCTTGCGCATTTTTTTCGTTTTTTAAGTTTTCAAGGGGCTGAAGACCAAAAAATTACATCGGGAATACCAATTTTCATCGGAAATTGTCTGAATTTTTCGAAAAAAATATTTTCAAAACTCGAAATTCAACTTTTCACGATGAAAAATGAGTTTGAAAGTCAAAAGTTGAAAAATAACTGCGTTCCCCAAAACTTTTTTGACTTTTAATTTTTTCTTTGAAAAGCTGAGATTATTTCACATAAAATCCATTCGTAAAAGAAATGCGGTCACTGTGAGCTTAACGAAAAAAAAAGTCAGTTTTTTTTTTTTTTTTTTTTTCGTCATTAAACCCAGAGTGACCGCATTTTTTTACGCACGAACTTTATGTGAAATCGTCTCAGCTTTTCAAAAAAAAAAAATAAAAAGTCAAAAAAGTTTTGGGGAACGCCGTCATTTTTCAATTTTTAACTTTCTAACTCGTTTTTCACATTAAAAAGTTGAATTTAGAGTTTTGAAAATATTTTTTTTCAAAAATTCAGACAATTTTCGCAGAAATATAGTATTCCCGATATAATTTTTTTGTTTTTAGCCCGTTGAAATCTAGAAAAACAAAAAAAAATGCGCAAAACGCAAAAATAGGCGTTTCTCTGTTACTTACATATAGCAAATGGTCTGAAATTCGCACGGTTTGTTCATTCCACCGTGTTCAACAAAATATGAACAGGAATTTGAAATCAAAATTTTGAGGCCTAAAACCGAAGCTACTATTTGTGGAATGTCTCATGTATATAATTTGATGTCAAATGCTTATTGTATAATATACGTAAAATATACGCATATCACAAATACACACACACACACACACATATATATATATATATATATATATATATATATATATATTAGGGTGGCCCTTATTTGGGGTCAAAATTTTTTTTTCCCCCTCCCATAGGCTAAAGTGTCTCCAAATACATTTAAAAAAATGTACGCGAAACCCCGGGCCCCAATTCCAACTCTAAATATTTCCTCAAAGCCCTTGAATTTTCCCATTTGATTAACATGGGATTCCTGAAATTTCGTGGTTCAATTTTTTTGCCCATCGCACTATTGCTTGGAAAATTTGAAACTGCGCACACTTTTTCTGTGCTATAGTAGGTATCTCACAAAAAAATTTCAGATTTTTTCACGAATAATTTCCAGCGATGCATCTGGAGAAAACTTTTTGCGAATTTTTTTGCGAATGAAAATTTTCCGAATAATTACTTTACTATTATTGTTATTGTATTAATTTTATTTTACTCAACAATGCGAATATTTATTATATACGAATCGAAAATTTTGTTGAAGTTTCACGATCTTAGCTTACAATTCTCGCCACTATGAGGCGTGAGCGTTCGTTAGTGTATATGTGGAACTCTATGTTATCGACCGAGCTTGTCTTTTCATAAAAAATATATTTCATCAATACCAACAATGTCTTCGAGATTGATATTACGGCAAAATATTTATCTGATCAGTGATGTCGGTATCTCACAAAAAAATTTCACATTATTTCACGAATAATTTTGCCGAAGTTCCACGATTTGTCTCCGAGCTTGCAATTCTCGCCGCTGTGAGGCGCGAGAGTATGTTCGTTTAGAGACCGGCGATCTTAGCTTACAATTCTCGCCACTATGAGGCGTGAGCGTTCGTTAGTGTATATCGATCGGACTTGTCTTCTCATAAAAATCTATTTGAGCAATGTCTTCAAGATTGAAATTACGGCAAAATATTTATCTCATCGGAGATGTCGATATCCAAATTCTTGGAAACAAATTGCCCTCCAGATTGCAAGTTTTCAAAGTGTTTTTTTATCACATGCGAATATTGAAGACGGGAGTACGAGACAGTGCTTTCAAAACTATCGACGAGGTCAAAGTTTTTTGGCAAAAGGCGAATTTGTCTACGCAGAGGGATGATCATTGTGCAAACAAATTGATGAAAATGTATGATGAATATAAAGCTGTACAAAAAAACCAATCAAGAGAGAGTAATCGACAGAAAGAGATAGATTTTGTATCGTCATTGCAAAATCTTTTCGACATCGCTCACGCAGATGTTTTGCAAATGGTTGATGAGAATGGGAGAAATTTCCTGATAAATCAAAAAAAACCTGGACGAATTGGATATATTGCTGATATTAAATCAGAATATGATGAAGAGCAAGAGAATTTGAAACGAGAAGAAACTGATGAACAACGAACCGATGAAAGAGAAGATGATAGACGAACTGTCGGTAAGTGCCTACATTTCATATATTACTATTATCAGAATAGTATATTGAGACGTAAAAAATGAGAAAATGTCGAAGAAAAGATGAATGTTTATAAGCATATTTTTTATCGATTTTTTTAGATGATATTACTCGAAAAATTTCAAATCTCAGTCGTCAGGAGACGAATTCTTCGAGTCAGAACAGTATCTCTGTATACTCCAACTTCTCTGAAGAACTGATGTCTCAACCTGTCCTTGAAGATCAACCAGAAGACGGACCATCGAACCCCAAACGATCGCGTGGTAGAATAAATATTTTAGACGGTAAATTAGTAGCAACATTAGATCGATGCAAAATTAGTAATCGAAATGCTGTATACTTAATTTACGCCGTTATCAGTGCTCTCGCCAATGCCGACGCTCTGAAATTCGATTTAAATTCTCTAGCGGTGAATCGAGAGTCAGTTCGCCGATACCGAGACCAAATACGCGAGGCGAAAGCGGCAAACATCAAACGAGTATTTAAAAATCTAGAGTGGAAAGCTGCAGTCTTACATTGGGATGAAAAAATGCTCCCAAGTATAATGAACGGTAAAACGGCCCCAAGATTACCCGTTATTATAAGTAGCGGCAAAGTTGATAAGTTGTTAGGCGTACCAGAATTGTCTGATGGGAGAGGAATATCTCAGGTGGAAGCTATTTTTGAAGTGACAAATGATTGGGGAATATACGATTATATCAAAGCTATTTGCTGCGATACTACACCATCTAACTTGGGCCGTTCAAATGGTGCTGCGGTATTAATCGAAAATATGCTACAAAAAGATCTTTTGTATTTGCCGTGCAGACATCATATGTTTGAATTAATCTTGCGAGCCGTTTTCGAAGCCAAAATTCCCCACACGACAGGTCCTAACGTTCAAATGTTTAAAGATTTTCAAGAAGCCTGGACGAATATAGACAAGGGTGAATACAGTATTGGGATCGACAATGATTATGTACGTGGAATTCTATGTGAACGTATTGATGAAATCGATCGTTTCGTACGTAACACTTTGGAAACCATTCAGCCGAGAGAGGACTATAAAGAGTTGTTAAACTTGGTACAAATATTTATGGGAAAAATTCCAAGTGATGGCATTAAATTTAAAAAACCCGGTGCTTACCATCACGCTCGTTTCATGGCGAAAGCAATATACGTTTTGAAAATATTTATGTTTCGCAAGTCACTTAATTTATCTTCAAAACAACAAAAGTCGATTTCGGAGGTGTGCATATTTATTGTATTGATCTATATTCGAGCGTGGTACACATGTCCTCTTGCAACTGCAGCACCCAACCACGATTTGCAACTGTTGAAAAAACTACGCGATTATGAATCGATCGACGCGAATCTATCCGAAATATCGCTGAAAAAATTTGAAAACCATCTGTGGTATTTAAATCCACAATCGGCTGCAATGGCATTTTTCGATGAAGATTTATCAGACGAAATAAAGCGACGAATGGTCGTTAAGCTGGAAGACACGAACAATAGAAACGATTGCCCCAAACGTTTCGTTTTAAAAAACGAGGATATTTCGGATCTAACAATTGATCATTTTATTTCGTCCCACTCAAAAAAAATGTTTGAGAGGTTTCAAATTGAAACCGAATTTCTCAAGGTTGATCCGTCACAGTGGTCACACGATAAAACCTACAGAGAAGGTTTGAAGTGTATACGAAATTTGCGAGTTGTAAACGATGTCGCAGAAAGGGCAGTAAAATTAATGGAGGATTATAATAATATATTGACCAAAAATGAGGATCAGAAACAATATATTGTCCAGATTATATCCAAATTTCGGAAAAATAATCCCGATGCCCGAAAGTCCACTGTACTAGCCCAGTGAAAATTAATTTTTCAATGTAAAATAACGGTAACATAATTTAATGTTCCTGTAATATAACTGTAATATAATTTTCATAATTTAATATTCATGTAATATAACTGTAATATAATTTTCATAATTTAATGTTCATGTAATATAGCTGTGAATATAATAACAATAATAGTAAAGTAATTATTGGGAAAATTTTCTTTCGCAAAAAAATTCGCAAAAAGTTTTCTCCAAATGCATCGCTGGAAATTATTCGTAAAAAAATTTGAAATTTTTTCGTAAGATACCTAATATAGTACAGAAAAAGTGTGCCCAGTTTCAAATTTTTCCAAGCAATAGTGCGATGGGCAAAAAAATTGAACCACGAAATTTCAGGAATCCCATGTTAATCAAATGGGAAAATTCGAGGGCTTTGAGGAAATATTTAGAGTTGGAATTGGGGCCCGGGATTTCGCGTACATTTTTTTAAATGTATTTGGAGACACTTTAGCCTATGGGAGGGGGAAAAAAAATTTTGACCCCAAATAAGGGCCACCCTAATATATATATATCAATAATTATTACGCATTAACTATTAATCATAGTTCATAGTAGGACCCGTTTTCTGGGTGCAAATGAGATGAACGCGTGTGACATAAAGTGGATATGGGGTAGAAAAGACAAAGGAAGGGATGAAGAACGTAGTGGAATAAGAATTTCAGATAAGGGTTGGGGAATAGAGAGAGAAAGAGAGAAAAAGAGCGAAAGGTGAGAAATAAAGGGCCAGAACAGGTTAGGAAAAAATGCAAAGGGGCAGGGGAAAAAAATGGTGAGAACATCAGGTGAAGACAGCAGCGGAGAAAGTGAAAAGTAGGAGGTCAGAGAGAAAGGACGGCAGGTTAAGGTGGGCACAAAGGTAGCGGAGGAGATACTGACGAATCGGTAAAACAGAGAAGAGAGTCTGATAAGCAGGTGGTCCAGACTGCCAGGGGTGGTATCCCGTGCAGGCCTAATCCACAAGCCTTTATTGTGTGACACTATTCAAATTTTCTTTTTGAAGGGTCAAGTTGCGGGTCATCTTCTATAAAAACATCGTCGTCGACGAAAATCACCCATCCTCAACGATAGATATTTCCGTGTCCAGGTCGAGAGGAATCGTGTCCACGGGTAACAGTGAAGGACTTTCGTCCTCGATTTTCTCTTTGTTTATCAAGTTTAAAACTTCCATCCCATTCTCGCACGTTTCACGGAGAAAAAGAAAAGATCGAGGACCAATGTCCTTGACTGTTAACCGCGGAGGTAGACGGGGAAGAGGAGAGATTCCGCTGAACGAGGATATGAAAATTCCCATCGACGAGGACCCTGCGATTTTCATCGACGACAACGGCGTTTCTGCAGAAGATAAACCACAACCTGGCCCCTCAAAAAGAAGGTGATTTAAATAGCGTCATATTTAATACCTATGAATTAAAAATAAAAACCCGCCTAAAACTATGCCTCACGGGTGGTGAGGCGAGGAGTTCAATGTAAATATATATTATTAGTGTATTCCATCGTATACCCTTTTAGGGTTTTTATGTCCCTTCCCTTTCTTCCATTTAAAAAATCACAATGTATTCTAAAGCAGGTATAATAGCATACAAAGTCGTATTGATAATTTCAAGTAGATCGTGTGTAAGGAATAGTGTATGCTTCAAAGAGTTAATGCAAAGTCGCTTCACCAAACTGTAGATGGTGAAAGTTTCTGTCGAAATAATTTATGTTTGTGGCGTGCGTTTGAATTTGCCACCCTATCGAGGAATCGTTTAGGATGAAGAACTTCATTTTTAGAATTCTGATAATATTCTGCTTTTATTATTATATGATTACGAGTGATAAAAATGGAAGTGAGGCAGAGCTTCACGACTAACAAGGAAAGTCTTTCCGCTGACGTCCTTCGATTTTGACGAAATTCAAATATGTTATTCTACATCAAAATCTAAGAGACACGTATTTTTTTTTATCGGCGGAAAAACGTTTCTAGGGGGTGAAATTATCCTTTAAAGTTCAGACCTCCGAGGGGTACTTTTCAGGTTTCACCTATTTTCACTTGAGATAATCGAATGCACCCAAATGGATAATTACCTTAATGATAAACGATGAAAAATGCAACTGGTTTCATATCGGGGGGTTGCATAATAGGAAAAAAATTATAGGGGTTGAAATTCACAAAATCGTTATAACAAAAAAACTCTTGCACCTATCTCGATGGATTCAATTGCACTTTGAAGAGGGCAAAAAAATAATACATACATGTTTTTGCGTTTTTTTCGCAAATCAAGTTAAGGGGGTGAACTACCCCTATGTATGTTTACATTTAATCTCAATAAAACGGCAGTAATTCTTTTTTTTTCATTTCTTCTCCTAGTGATACGTTTTTTCTTTAAATTCTCAACATCTACATATCAAACGATGGATAGATTTTTCTCGAAATTACATTCTCATAGTTGGTGAAAGCGATAGAACCAAAAGTATAGGTCCAATCTTAATGGTTTGTTTTTTATTTGAAAGCAATTTGAGACTCCCCGTGCGTCAAATTGCCAGGGCAGCCCTACCGTAAGTCGGGGCCTTTAAGGGCTCAAACGTGGATGCCCTATCATAAATTGCCATAACACCGCCAGGTTAGGCCCCAACAGGGCAATGCCAAGGTCGCCAGGCTTAATTGAAATATGGCTGACCTAATGCAACCCGTTGAGGACCTAGTCGGGCTTCGATCGGGTAACCCCTATTCAAGGAATTCGGTATGATTACAAAAGAACCAAGTTGGGGCGAATAAGGCCCGACCTAATTATTTCAAATATGTCACTGTCGAGGGAACTCTTTGAGGACCTAGTCGGGCTTCACCGGGGCAGCCCGCATTGAATGAAGTTGGGATAATTACGACAAAACCAAGTCGGGCCCGTATTGGGCGAAAGTATCGGAGCCCTAATTATGTCAAACATGGCACTTTCGAAACAACCCTTTGAGGACTTAGTCGGGTTTCACCGGGGCAGTCACATTTAAAGAAGTTGGGATAATTATAATAAAACTAAGTCAGGCTCGAATAGGACGAAAGTATTAGAACCTTGATTCATTAAAAAATAATTGTTAATTAACAATTAAATAACATTCACACTTACTATCGCCTTGCATGTAGTCTCATAAGCCCATATATAAATTTTCATTTTTAAACTATGCGTGGATCTTGAAAAATGTAATTGTTAACTAAGGTGCACTTAAGTAATTGTTACATGAATATTATACTTTTTCTACAACATCCTGTCCTGTTCACACTTTCAATATTCTACACATGAATTTTATAATTTCAATGCTCCTAGTTCTTATAAAACCAATTTGTTTATTAACAATTAAATAATTTTTTTCACTGTATATCACCTTTTTACTGAATATCACGCTCTTGTATTCAGCCCAGTAAGACAGCGCGTTTTCATCAGAACTCGTAGACTAATACCATTTAAATACATAAAAGTCATAAGGAATCAATAGCGTAGTGGTAGCGTGTCAGTCGTTAGGTGGGTCGTTAGGTACACTGTTAAAAATGTTTGTGAATTTACTACACGTTTGCTACACAAAAGACTCGTAAAATTACAAATCCAGTGCAGTAATACATAATTACTATACTTATTTCGTGAATTTGCGAAAAAATGTATGATTTTACTCTACTTTAACAGAAAAATACGTGACTGCATCCGAAATTTGCTAAACTTGTGAGGCAAATATTTTGTGATCGTAAATTTGCTATACATTGCTTGAAATTTACTGGAATATTCGGTGAATTTACTAATCGAATGCGGTTGTAAATTTCAAAAATAATTTTTAAAATTACAAATCCAGTGCAGTAATACATAATTACTATACTTGTTTCGTGAATTTGCAAAAAAAATGTATGATTTTACTCTACTTTAACAGAAAAATACGTGACCGCATCCGAAATTTGCTAAACTTGTGAGGCAAATATATTGTGATCGTAAATTTGCTATACATTGCTTGAAATTTACTGGAATATTCGGTGAATTTACTAATCGAATGCGGTTGTAAATTTCAAAAATAATTTTTAAAATTACAAATCCAGTGCAGTAATACATAATTACTATACTTGTTTCGTGAATTTGCAAAAAAATGTATGATTTTACTCTACTTTAACAGAAAAATACGTGACCGCATCCGAAATTTGCTAAACTTGTAAGGCAAATATATTGTGATCGTAAATTTGCTATACATTGCTTGAAATTTACTGGAATATTCGGTGAATTTACCAATCGGATGCGGTTGTAAATTTCAAAAATAATTTTTAAAATTACAAATCCAGTGCATTAATACATAATTACTATACTTATTTCGTGAATTTGCGAAAAAATGTATGATTTTACTCTACTTTAACAGAAAAATACGTGACCGCATCCGAAATTTGCTAAACTTGCGAGGCAAATATATTGTGATCGTAAATTTGCTATACATTGCTTGAAATTTACTGGAATATTCGGTGAATTTACCAATCAAATGCGGTTGTAAATTTCAAAAATAATTTTTGAAATTACAAATTCATTGCAGCAAAGTTAATGACTACACATTGCCATGAAATTTGCACACCATTTTCTGATTTTACTACATTTGATAGTAAAATTAGTCAACTGTTTATCAATTTCGCAATATATGTATGGTAAATGTATTGTACACACACACACGCACACACACACACACGCACACACACACACACACACACACACACACACACACACACACACACACACACACACACACACACACACACACACACACACACACACACACACACACACACACGCACGCACGCACGCACGCACGCACGCACGCACTCATGCACACATACACACACACACAGACGTCCATGCAAAAATGGTCGGAGGTGATTCTTTAATTACGATTTTTATTGTATGTAATTTACTATCTTTTCTTTTCTACATAGCGGTATATAGCTCCCAAGATACAACTGATCAAGTATTCTCTGGCGTGTCAAATAATACATGATATGAATTACCAATGTTCCAAAACAGTCGATAGCGTAGTGGGTAGCGTGTTAGGAAGATAGGTAGGATAGGAAGGCTAGGTAGGTAGGTCGCAGGTTCGAGTCCACGTCGCGTCGAGCAGAAGAACTTCGTACCGTGTAATCCATGGAGTATTTTTTTTTTTTCCAATAACAACGACAAAATATGTGTGTGGAACCATTTTGCAAGTGATATATTTCATGTTTGTTTATAATTTGCAATAAAAAAAAAATCATGAGTCGAATTCAAGTTCATTGAAATTAGTGCGTCATTGTATATTGAAATTGGTATGGAAGTACATTGAATTTGCAAAATCAGTTTTCAAAATTACTGAAACGATGTATAGTAAATTTTACTACACCGTGTATGTAATTAACTTCCTACACTTTGTAGCAAATTTACAATCGACAATGGTTTTTAATTTACCAATTCATGTATAGTAAATTTAATACACGAATGTTTAGTAAAAATTCTATACCAGTATGCTAGATTTCAAGATATGGCTTTCGATTTAACGACTCATGTGTAGTAAATTCAATGTACGCATGTTCATTGAAATTACTCACATTTTTATCAAAATTCAAGTACTTGTGCTTATTAAATTTGCTAACCCTGACTTTGATAACAGAATCCAAGTTTATTGAAATTAATGCGGCATTGTATATTAAAATTAGTATGAAAGTACATGGAATTTGCAAAATCAGTTTTTAAAATTACTGCAAAGATGTATAGTAAATTTTACTACACCGTGTATGTAATTAACTTCCTACACTTTGTAGTAAATTTACAATCGAAATTTTTAACAGTGTAGTTCTCAGTTAAAATCTCAGGTAGGATAGAAATTAATTTCGATGGAATAACTTCCGGACTACGAAGCCGGAAGTATTTGTAAAAAAAAAAATCTCCTGCCTGGTAATTTTTTTTTTAAAACGATTATTTGAGGATCGAAAGTGCTGAATTCACCGATTCGAGGTTCGTGGGTTCAAATCCCGGTCAATGACTTTTTTTTTTTTGCAAAATTTACAGTATTTTAACGAATAATGGAGCATCAGTTTTAAATTAGCTCATCGATTTAATTTCTAATTTATAGATGATAAACTATATTTATTATACTAATTTTATACTTGGACCCTGATAGGGCTTGACCATGGGGATGTTGTGGATTCGACATCGCAGACGTGAGGCGATTGCGAAGGCCCTAATTTGGTAACCTTCTAAGGCCCTAGTCGACAAAGCGTGACCGCCCTTTCAGGGGCCCAGTTGGGCTTCCAGACTAGGGCCCTAAGTAAGTTAGGGAAATCCGATCGGGGCCTAGTCGCAGCCTCAACCAAATTGACGCACGGGTCTTCTAGTTATACTTAAAAGATTCCATTTAAAATTAATTAAACAATGGATTTTACCGAATTGAGCTAGAAAAATTGGAAAAAATCAAATTTTTCTGTTAAAATTCTACCACTTTATCAGTTTTTTATTTTTTGTAACTTTTTACGGTATTTATACGAATCACATCCATAGTTTGAAAAAATTCACTTATTTATTTTTTTCCGCCAAAAATTACAGATTGGTTAACTTTTACGGATAACAATTTTTTTTATTAGTTAATATTGAATAAACCACAAGACGAATTTCAAAAATATCTATTCCTTATATTTTTCACAAAAATTTAGTAAATGCTGACGTATTTTCATAGTTATCATAACTCCCCCCCTTACTTGACGGTGTTATCTGGGAGTCACCTCTGTTCAGTCTGTGACTCGCTCCCAAAATTAGATTTGAAATACGACGTAGAAGCAGTGATAAACTGCGATCGCGGAATATATTCACCGCAGTCGGCTATTTTTCTTTTACACGACGAAATAAGTCACTTACAATTCGAGACTATTTAAAACGAAATTGCAAATATTAATCAAAATGAAGATAAATCCTTTGAACGTTATTAGAATGCTTCTCGCAACTTTTGAAGTTATGCGTTTACCGGATTCGCCAGTAAATAACGATGAAATACAGTTGAAAGAAAACTTGGAAAATATTTTGTTGAGTGCAATGAACGAATACAGTGGTTTCGAAATGGTAGAAGAAAATTCTTTGCATTTCGAAGAACCGTTTAAGTATTGGGAAATGGAAATTGTTGAAGATAAAGAATCGGCAAACGCCCTGTATGAACCAGAACATCGGCCTGATACATGCACTCGTGATAACGAAGACTTATCTTACGAGTACAAATTAAGGGCCGTTGAGTATTGGCGCAGCGGGAAGAAAGGAAATTTAGGTTTGGGCAGTGTTAAACAAAAGTTCAAGAAAGTGCAATCTATACGACAGTTGCAGCGGTGGGCCCACAATTTGAACAAGGGGGGGGGGGGACATACAAAGAAAAATTAGCACGAATTTGTGGTTACACTTTCGAAAATTTCAAAGCTGCTGTGGATCCTGGTTTAATAGTGCATGATTCCGATTTGAAAAAATGGGCCGTACATGCTCAAAAAGAAATAGGGCATACTGATTTTCGTTTCAAAGCATCTCGTACGTGGATAAACTCATTCAAAGCAGCTCATCGTATCGTATCGAGAAAAATTAATAAATTCATTACATTCAAAACAATTGAAGATGGAAAAGTCTTGGAACAACAAATTCAAAAATTTGTCTATGACGTAAAGCAAAATATTAGAACGTACGGATTGTCAAATACATTCAACGCAGATCAGAGTGACTTCCAACTAGAAATGCATTCCGGAAGAACTTTATCAGTCGAAGGAGAAAAGCAAGTACAATGTCTTGTACAATCAGTCTCTTCTACGACCCACAGTTACACTATTCAGCCGACTATATCAGCTGACGGCAAGCTGCTATCTCCTCTATTTTTGGTTTTAAAAGAACCAACTGGCAAGATTGGTCCAATAGTGGAGAAAACGCTTTACAGACCAGATAATGTGTACATAGAAGTATCCAAGTCTGGGAAGCTTACTTCAGGTATAAATTACACCCACTGTTTTTGTATACACATTTTTTCGAATGAAAAAATAATACGTTTTTCTATTTCCAGGTCATTTTAAAATTTGGTTGCAGCATGTATTTTTCCCGAAAGTTGATCCAAAATCTTTATTACTCATTGATTCTTGGACTGGACACTGTCCCCAAGCTGTACTTGACGTGAAACTTTCAAATAGAGATGTCAAAATAATGATTATACCTAAAGGAACTACCGGAAAAATCCAGCCCCTCGATGTTTTTGGATTCCGAGTATAGAGAAGTTTTGTTAGACATTTTTCTGATAATTGTCTTTTGATGAATTACGATATTGATTTGCATTTGAGAAACAATATCATAAAGCTGCAGTCACTTGTTCATAACCAACTGTCGTCACCACGTTATATCGATCTTTTCAAATATTCTTGGTACAAAAGTGGTTACATAGAAGAAAAACCAGCGAATTATGAAAATCCTGTACACTTTGCATTTCGAGATTACTGCAACTCATACTGTGAAGTTCCAGGATGTGAAAATGTTGCTATTGTTCGCTGTTCCTGGTGTAAAAAGTCGTTATGTTTTAAACACTTTTTCAATGACTATCATTACTGCAGTACTTACAACGGCTAATAGAGCATATGATTATATATTCGCTTCTATTTATTGCTATAGTGATTATTTTGTTAGACTGTTGACATATTATCAATAAAAGATACAAGCATATTGTACGCTCTCTTTTTTTTTACTTGACTACGCAGTTTTTCTATGGGTCATCCCAAAACTTGGTCTTATCTACCGAAACGAATATGTGTAAGCGCTTATCGTATGCCTATGTTATCTCATTGCCAAATATAAATCAGTCAGAATTATCGATAAGTCAGATATAAATACTTTTTCATCAAAAGATCGATCTATAAATAAGTTGGCTCCTAGATAAAACCGTTCATTAAATGCTATGTACGTGATACGGTTGTGGTAAATTTAAAGAAAAAAACGTATCACTGGGAGAAGGAATAAGAAAAAAAAAGAATTACTGCCGTTTTATTAAGATTAAATGTAAACATACATAGGGGTAGTTCACCCCCTTAACTTGATTTGCGAAAAAAACGCAAAAATATGTATGTATTATTTTTTTGCCCTCTTCAAAGTGCAATTGAATCCATCGAGATAGGTGCAATAGTTTTTTTGTTATAACGATTTTGTGAATTTCAACCCCTATAATTTTTTTCCTATGCAACCCCCCGATATGGAACCAGTTGCATTTTTCATCGTTTATCATTAAGGTAATTATCCATTTGGGTGCATTCGATTATCTCAAGTGAAAATAGGTGAAACCTGAAAAGTACCCCTCGGAGGTCTGAACTTTAAAGGATAATTTCACCCCCTAGAAACGTTTTTCCGCCGATAAAAAAAAATACGTGTCTCTTAGATTTTGATGTAGAATAACATATTTGAATTTCGTCAAAATCGAAGGACGTCAGCGGAAAGACTTTCCTTGTAAGAGGAAGTGAGGCAGGTCTGTGTCATACACGAACTATTCACGTAAAAATATATAAGGATATTCCAGTATATGTTTTCAATGAGTATTAATAGAAATATCAAGTAGATAATATTAATCAGACCAGAAATAAAGCACTATGAAGAAAGTAGTGAGTTAAGTGATTTATATTTTTATTTTTTAGTTTTATGCAGCAAAGAGAAAAGTTGCTCTAGTTTTAACGGACCGAAATTTCACCATTTTGGCATTTTGATCAGAACATCAATATACCTGTACTAGGATTGGAGCAAGTTCTCCGTTTCCTTAGTCTGGATATAGGGATCAAGAGCTGCCACTATGAATTCCGGAGTAGTACCGCTGCCTCTTGGGAACAGGAACCAAAAAATGGTACACACTCAGAGATCCTCGAACTAATAGCAATAACTGAGCTTTAAAGTATCTTCTACAACTGAAATCGTGATGAATAACTCGGCCTGCTCGCCGACTTAATACTTAATTAAAATACCATTCTGCTATTAGTTTGTATGCGAGGAAGATCTCGAGGGCGTGCGACTGCCACACGGTCCATATGCTCATATTTATACGAGTACAGACCTGATCATAATAATTGTTAACGAAAGACATCGACTCTTAGTAATAGGATTAATGTGCCAAGTTCTGCCAAGTAACTTTTTTCCGTTAGCTCTAACATACTTCACAACGAAATAATTTAAATCAGCTGATCGCTGTGAAATGCATAACTCCCGGCGTTTTGCCCGACTGGCAACAGCTAATAAAGTCAACAGCTAATAAAAAAAAAAAGAAAAAGTTCACCTAATGTCGAAACTCATGATATTTCATGCGATTCAGCGTTAGACGGAAGAAATCGTCGACACAAACACGAAACTAACACCAACATGTATCTATTTGATAACCATTCGAAAAAGGACATGAATAAATTTATCACAATAAAAAACGCCTCCGGCGAAAAAAAATTGGACAAGTACATTTTAAGTATTTTTCCCCACACAAAAAGCATTGATATCATTATACGGCCAAGTCATCGTCACGATTGAAAATAATGATGCAATATGTTCTTACATTATACTCTCTTTCACTTACAATATACCAATTGTAAAAAATTGTCAAATAAATTCAAATCACACGAAAAGTTATGACTTAAATTAAACCTTATGGCGGGGGTTTCATCAACATGAACAACACCTTTAAACTGCATCCTTAAAAAAGTTATCAAATAAATCAAATGTCAAATTAAAACACAAGAACGAAATATAAGTAAGTACTTGGCACTACCGTGTGGTTCGACATCGATATATATGTATCAAATGAAAGTAGCGCCAAGTACTTACTTATATTTCGTTCTTGTGTTTTAATTTGACATTTGATTTATTTGATAACTTTTTTAAGGATGCAGTTTAAAGGTGTTGTTCATGTTGATGAAACCCCCGCCATAAGGTTTAATTTAAGTCATAATTTTTCGTGTGATTTGAATTTATTTGACAATTTTTTACAATTGGTATATTGTAAGTGAAAGAGAGTATAATGTAAGAACATATTGCATCATTATTTTCAATCGTGACGATGACTTGGCCGTATAATGATATCAATGCTTTTTGTGTGGGGAAAAATACTTAAAATGTACTTGTCCAATTTTTTTTCGCCGGAGGCGTTTTTTATTGTGTAGATACTTCGTCGAGCCGGCGGGAAATGTACTTGTCCCGAGACTCTACCGAGTCTCTCGATATAACCGAATTTGAACAATAAAACCGCTGAGAAGAAGTATTTTGATGTATATCCTTTGAACTTGCGTTCAAAGTTGCAATAAAATCACCAGTACCGTTCTCAAGATATTACATCTCAGGGTGGTCCTTATTTGGGGCTGGAAAAAATTTCGATGCGTTTGCCCCCCAGATTGGCTCAAAACATATGGAAAAAAATCTGTGTAAAGGACTGACTTTTTCCCATTTAAATAATAAGCGTTTTTGTGATGTTTCCATTTTCGATTTTTATTTTTCGAGAAACAACTAAATCTCTTTAGTTGATACATAAGTCGATTGATTTAACTAAAATTTGCTTACACTAGATGAGGATCAGTTCGTTCATTGCAATCATCGATATTTTTAAAATTTGAATCAACTAAATCAGTCAAATCAAATTTTTTGTTCAAATCACTGGAAATATTTGTTTGTTTCTACTTGATTCAAATATATTTTCATTATATATTTAATTGAATACTAGGTACCAAAGTATCTAATCAATTTTGTTGAAAATAACAAATATTCGTTGTATCGAATCGGACTGATATATTTAAAAAAAACTAAATTTGTGTTGAAATCAATGTATATACTTCAGTCAAAATTATTTTTCAAAGTAACAAATAATTTGGATAGTTGGATTTTTTTTTTATATGGCTTAACTAAACTTCATCGATCATGTACTAGTTCAATTGGTGATGCCAATGCCTAAGAAAATCATTTAACAATTTGATTTAGTCCGTACAAATATTATAAATTTGTTATCCATAAGGCAAAAATCGGTTGCTTTTCACACTACATTTAGTTGGAGCTTTTATAGTGACCAACTTGCATGGTTTCTTTGTTAAAACTAAATGATTTGTTTATTGAACATAACGTATTTCTTCTAATAGACTTTATGAATAGTTACTTACACAGCACAATCTGAATAACTAATTTTCGTAAGTTGACAAAATAATTTGTCTCATTTTGAACATATTTTTTAAAATCATTATAAACATCTTTTTGCGTACTTTTATCTATGAGAAATCAGAATTTCTCAACGGAAGCCTTTTTTTTAAGCAAAACTGCTTCAAGTAGTTGGTTCGTCGCTTAATATAATTCGTTATAATTAACGAATCAAATTGTTGAACTATTTTGTTAAACCAAAAGCACAAATTTATTACCAAAACCGAAATTTAGTTGGATTGATTTTGAAAGTGTTGTCTGAAACAGATTTTGGCCGACTAATATTTAATATATTTAATATATTTAGTTGTTTGAAATAAGTTTTTTGTCAGTGTAGATAAATCGTTGAACACAACTTTTTTTATGACAAATTCAAACGCATAACTCAAAATCGCCTCTTTGTCCTGATTTGTTGAAAAGACGTATATTTATTTCAACGAAACGTACTGCCAGTTTATTCGTTTGAATTTTGTTGAATTTTAATCGGCACGCAAGCCCAAAGACGTGCAAGTGATGTCGCCTCTTTGTCTTGATTTATTGAAAATACGTATTTATTTCAACTAAACGTATTCCCAGTTTAATCGTTCGAATTTTGTTGAATTTTGATCGGCACGCAAGCGCAAGCGATCACGGGATATTCGTTTGAATTAACTGTTGCCAGTTTGAATTGTAAATGATATTTGTTTTATTTTGTAATTGTGACCCACCATGCAGCTTATATATGAAATTTAATCTAATGAAATTCACTAGAAGTCAATAGCGTAATAAGTAGCGTCCCGGGTTAGTAAGACAGGCATTAGGTATTAGGAAACTTGTAGGTAGGCAGTTCAAATCCCAGCCCAGGCAGAAAATATGTAACGTGCGTAAACATCGACGTGGCGCTTTTTTTTTTCTTTTAATTAAAATCCTGTTACACTATTTATGTCATAATGAATATATTATGATTTTATTGATTATAAATACCATTAGTTAATTAGATTAGATTCAAATGAATTTTTTTTAGTGTAGTTGAAACAACAAATTTTTCCCGTCGAACAAATATATTTTAGTTGATTATACTAAAATGTGTGTTGCAACGACAAAACTCTTGAGCGTGGTGGTGACCTCAATTGTCTTTTGAATTGTATGAATAGTTCGATAAGCCGTGCGTAAAATTTGGTTGACATAAATTTGTTTTGTATGTTAACAGCGACGTACTCGATATAACTGAATTTTTATTCATTGTTATATACAGGATCTTGTTTATTTTCTCAATTTTTTGTTCGAATAGTATATTATTTTGTGAATTTGATTTTAGGTGTTCTGCGATCACAAATTACATGTACATTGAATATATAATTATTTTTATACTAACAAAATATTACGTTCAAAGTCTTCCAATATTTTAATGCAACACTCAATTTTGTTGATTTACATCACGATTTATTTAATTCATTATCGAAATATTTTGATAAATTCTACAAATACTTTGTCGTGCGTATGGGACTAAATAATTTAGTTGCATCAAACGTATTTCAAGCTTTTCAACCAAATTTTTTTTTCAGTGTATCATGTATTTGACACGCCAGAGAACACTTTTGATCAGTTGTATGTTAGGAGCTACTCAAGGGATGGTGGTGGTCGCGTCTTCAACCCGTTTTTAGTATAACTAGGGCCCATCACGCGCGCTCACGCGCGCGAGTGGTTTTCTGACAGCGCTGCAGCGCTCCAATCCAATCTAGTTTCGATGATCGACTAATCTCTGTCACAACTGTCAAACTGACAGTCGTGACAAACTGACAACTGACAAACTGAACTTGATCACGAATCCTTGTCCGCCAACCGACCAATCAGAGAACGAATAAAATGCCAACAATGTGCTCGATATTTCGATAACTTCGAGATTCGATCGTCACATCAACTTTTTAAGAGAAAGAACCATATGTCAGTTTTTGAAGAAATTACAAAATTGAACGTGGTGAATCCAATATGGTGGATCCAAAATTCTAAAAATTCCATAACTTGTCTGATTCACTCTAACTATAGTCTTCGCAAAGAGAGATAGACATAGCCCCTCTATTTTCTGTCTCACTCAGTTCTGCTGCCATCACGTTTAGGACGGTAGACGGAGTCCATATATATACTATATATATATATATATATATACTAGGGGGGCTTCGCCCCCCTGCGCGCTTCGCGCGCCAACCCCCCATCTTGTGTTTGTGTCAGTTGTTAAAGAAAAACAATCTGGAAAGATGTTTTGAAAAAAAATTGTTTATATTTGTGTTAATTGGTTTTCGGATAAGAGTTTGGGTTGAGTTTGGGTTTTAATGAAATATCGATATACCGATATATCGATTACTGAAACGGTTCAATATATAGATATATCAATTTCTGACTCCGTTCAATATATGGATATATCGATTCTTGACACGGTTCGATATATCGAAATATCGATTTTTGACACATTTCGTTATATTTATACTCGATTATATACATCGATATATCAATTCATCAATTCTAGACACAATTCGGTATATCGATATATCAACTTATCGATTCGTGACATGATTCGACGTATCGATATATCAATTTATCGATTCTTGACACGATTCTGTTTCAGGTTGAGTGAAGATTCTCCGCATTTAAATAAAAATTTTTTTTTTCCTTTTATCGAATTTATAATGAATTATTTCTGGTAAAATTACTACTTCATTACAAATTCGATAAAAAGAAAAAAAAACATTCTAATTCAAATGCCGCGAATCTTCCACTCAACCTGAAATTCTCATCTTTTGACATACATTTTTTTTCTACCTAAACTAATTATTTCAGGTGTGGCCTGTTGGTAAATAAAAAAATTTTCATTATAAATTCGATGAAAAGAAAAAAAAAAATATTCAACTCAAATGCGGCAAATCTTCCATTCAACCTAAAATTCTCATCTGTTTGCATAAAATTTTTTTCGACCTAAACCAACTATTTCAGGTGTGCCCCGAAAAATTTTCATTATAAATTCTATGAAAAGAAAAAAAAAAAATTTTAACTCAAACGCTGCGAATCTTCCACTCAACCTAAAATTCTCATCTTTTGACATAATTTTTTTTTCTACCCAAACTAATTATTTCAGGGTGGCCCATTGGAAAATCGAAAAATGTTCATTATAAATTCGTTGAAAAAAAAAAAAATTTCAACTCAAATGCGGGGCGAATCTTCCACTCAACCTAAAATTCTTATCTTTCAACATAAATTTTTTTTCTACCTAAACTAATTATTTCAGGTGTGGCCCATTGGAAAATCAAAAAATTTTCATTATAAATTAGATAAAAACGAAAAAAAAAATTTTAACTCAATTGCGGCGAATCTTCCACTCAACCTAAAATTCTCATCTTTTGACATAAATTTTTTTTCTACCTAAACTAACTATTTTAGGTGTGACCCGTTGGAAAATCGAAATTTTTTTTTTTAAACACCCTAGTATATACATAACATATGTATATACATGAAATGAGATGGAATTCCTATAATATCAGACTTTCAGATAGGTCGAGTTGAAACGGAATTCCCCATATATCCGGTTTTTAGGTAGGTTGATGTTAGACGGATTGATGTATCGATTTATCGATTTATCAAAAACCAAAATTCGATATAAATCAATATTCGATATATCGATATTTGATAAATCGACATTCGATATATCGATATTCGATATATCGATTCATATCGATATTCGATATATCGATTCATATCGATATATCGATTCATATCGATATATCGATTCATATCGATATATCAAGTTGAGACAGAATCACCAGGCAGAATTATCAGGCTTTTAGATAGGTCGATTTAGACGGAATTCCCTACATATCAGGCTTTTAGAAAGGTCGATTTTAGACGGAATTCCCCATATATCAAGTTTTAGAAAGGTTGATTTTAGACGGAATGCCCCATATATCAGGCTTTTATGAAGGTCGATTTTAGATGGAATGCCCCATATATCAGGCTTTTAGATGGTCGATTTTAGACGGAATTTCCCATATATCGAGTTTCAGATAGGTCGATTTTAGACGGAATGCCCTATATATGAGGCTTTTAGATAGGCCGATTTTAGACGGAATGCCCCATACATTCTTGACACGGCGGCGGCGATATATTTATATAACATAGAACGATATACATATATATATATATATATATTCGAGATCTCAATTCGGATCGCGCGCAAAACTTATTGCGCGCGATCTTTGTGTTATAATGTATTTATATAGTATACATCATATAATGTAAATAAAGTGTTATAAAATATATTTTAAGTGTAAGAATTTATCCATCCACTTATATATATCTCATATAGATCACTGACATCTAATATACATATATTATATGTATAAGAAACATCTACTTGACGATAGAAACGAAGCCAACTGCATTGCTGTCAAAATCACGTATTATATACGTATTTCGGACGGGTGTTTTACATCAATATCTCCGTGGAATTTTGTACATTTCATATACGTATAATATTCGTTCACTATCTTTCGGTTGTAATTCCCGGATCTGAAGCTATAATTGTATATAAATATATATAAATATTCAATGTACGTATGTACATGAAATATATATATGTATATGCTTCAGATCCGGAAATTACAACCGAAAGATAATGAACGAATATTATACGTATATGAGATGTACAAAATTCCACGGAGATATATTGTTGAAAAACACACATCCAATATACGTATATAATACGTGGTTTGACAGGAATGCAGTTGGCTTCGTTTCTATCGTCAAGTAGATGTTCCTTATACATATAATATTTGTATATAATTTGGTGTCAAATGCTTATTGTATAATATACGTAAAATATACGTATATTAAATTCTTTCACTACATCAGTTAAATGGCACCACAATATACACTCAATATATGTATAATATACGTATAATATAAGTCTATCATAGACGTATGCATATCATATACATATATACCTAAAATATACGTATATTATACGTCAGTGGTATATCTGGGTGACATCAATCCGTCATTGAAAACGGATGTTGCGATGTTCGTACCGATGTTAATTATTTTGCAATTTATTATTATTATTATTATTTTGCACCCATAGTCATAAATTACAGCGCGCGCCGGGATCACAAAAGGCGCTCGGAGCATACCTGAGAGGCGTTACCGCAGAATGGAAAATTTGGGCACTCGGACACTTTTGCCGTATTCCATCATTTGGTATATTATTTTTAAGACCCTAAAGCACCTTTTAAGTGAAAATTTTTTTTTTCGAAAAATTGAAAATTTTACTGTGATTTCCCCCCTTACGGTAATTACAGAAAAATTTATATCCGTATAGTCTTTGCCATCCAATGCATACACGCGGATTACCATTATTATTTAGTACAAAATACAATATCATATTTTATCCAAGCAATCCCACACAGCATTAGATATTCATTGTACATATTTTGCATGTTCCAGAAAAAATATTCGAATGTTCATAGAACATTCACTTTTATCTGAGGTATATGTTCTGAATGTGTAATGAACATGACAATGTCACCCCAAAATGATATCTGCAAAATGTCGATGGGAACATTTAAAGGATATGTATACTATATACACGAATATACACGAATATCGTGTACGTAGTATGCATGTCCTTTAAATGATCCCATCGACATTTTGCAGATATCATTTTGGGGTGACATTGTCATGTTCATTACACATTCAAAACATATCCCTGAGATAAAAGTGAATGTTCTATGGACATTCGAATATTTTTTCTGGAACATGAAAAATATATGTACAAGCATTATTATTATTTTCAATGCCTTGGGCATGGTGAACACACAATCAATAAAATACAGTTTAAAAACTTAATTGAGAAATAATAAATACGACGAATAAACGTGGTGAATCACCTGATGCATAAAAGGTTAACAACGCGCGAGGACTCGTCTAACATAACCTAACACAAATTATAAACTAGAAGAGGTGGAAATAATATATCAAGTCGAACTATATTTACAATTCCTATTATGAATATAATACTCTCGTACGTACACGCGTCAATATGTAAAATAATTTTCCTGGTTTATTCTTAAAACACGTGCGGCGACAAACTTTCGTGCGCGGGATTGAGTGAGAATCAAGCCTTTATTCGCACGGTAACAGCACTGCACTTCCACTGGTTGCTTTCTTCGCTGAAAAGTCACGTGAGCAGATATCCTCTTGGATTGGCCGTCGATCGCAGCGCAACTCATATTCTGGCGCGAATTTTGAAACGTAAAACAGCGAAAGCTTTCTGTAATACGTTCTCAAAATAGATAAATAGCTCTGTATACCTTCTATCTTATATTATTCATCGTACTTATTCATATATATAATAATTTTATCAATTTTTTTTACTCGTTTTTCAACTAAATTATTAATTGATTAAAAATGTACCTACATAATTTTTTCCAACCCAATTGAACGTAGTTATTCGATAATTATTATATATACTGTTTATAGTGAACGAATATGCTTCAGAAATCACACTTCTATGCAAGTCCGTGAGCTGTGGGGGTATCAGAATCTTCAATTACGGATTCGAACATTCGAAAACATACGGGGAATATATAACGACGAATATCCCGGAATGTTCTAAAAACGCATATACATATAATATTCATGATATGCTCGTAAATGAATATCCTTCCGGGTATGTACATAAAATATCGTTTTCACATGCACGATATTTTTTTCACATTGTGCACTTATTTTGTACATACGGTGAATATCTAATGCTGTGTGGGATAGAACCCCTATTATATAGTCCATGTTAAAAATATCAAATAATTGATGTATATCCTATTTTTCGTTAATTATGTATTTTAATTGTTCACGAAAAAATAATTAGGTCATATTTATTCTTATTTCAATTAAACAAAGCTTTCAACTAGTACGATGGTTTGAAAAAAAAAAAAAAAAAAAAAAACAAAACAAAAAAAAAAAAACAAAAAAAACAAAAAAAACAAAAAAAACAAAAAAAACAAAAAAAAAAAAAACAAAGTTACGACGTTATCCATGCGAGAGTATATCTAATTAATCAGTAAAAAGACCTAAATTCATTCACACATAATTTCCACAATTGGTACTTTTAAGGATGTATGAGCACTAGCTTCACGATCATATAAAAATCTGAATTTGTTATATTGTGTAGCAGAAGTTTATAGGTTAAAACCTGCACAATTTCAACGTGGGTCAACGACTTTTTACGCGAGTAATTAATTCGTGAAATTAAGATATTTATCCCACGCCATACACGAATTCTGGGCTGACGCAACTTTGAAACAGAAATTCGTATCTTTCACGATCAGATACGATCAATATTAAAACTGTTAAATGTTCAGAAAACTATCACGATTACATACGTTCCATAAAAAATGAGGGTTAACGAACCTTTTGACATACAATTATCGATTTTAAGGAAATTTTTCGCGTGGGTCGGATAATAAGCGGTCCGACTGTCTCTTGTTTCATGCGTGCCCCTCGCTCACCGCGCTCACCCGCGCCCACGTTTTCGCTTATTCCCCGCCACCTTGTGCTCATACATCCTTAACAGAAAAAATGTGTAATTATTTTGTATTACTCTGACAAACAAACTCGAAAAGATTCAAAATAAAAAATAAATTAAGGATAAAGGCTAATTTGATACGATATTTGATTTTATTTGTCCCCATGTACGTACTGCAGACTGGCTTGGCATTGGCACTGTACTGACGCCAAAGCTGCCAATACTGGCAGGCTACCAAGGGCCAGGCCTTGCCCAAGTCAAAATCGATCTTGGGACAATTTTGGGTTGTTAACACCTTATATGGTCCAACTTATATGGTGCCGTGAATCGGCTCGACACTGTTTACGGGTATTGGCTCAGAACGTCTGCTCAGTTTTGGGCCACATATTATTGCCAGTCTTGTGACAAACTCTAAATCAATACTTTGCCGGTATATGCCCATATATAGACTGAAAACTTGGCTTAGTCTTGACTCAGTACTGACACCAGAGCTGCCAATACTGGCAAACTGTCAAGGGCCAGCACCAGCCCAAGTCAAAATCAATATTGGGTCATTTTTGGGTTGTCAACACCGCTCTAACATATCCCATGTACGATTCTAGAGTCGGGCCGACTTCGGCGCAACGATGATCGCCTGAGTTAGAACGTCACCGTCGTCGCAACGTCGGGCCTACGTCGATTGCCAAACGCATTTTATAATCACTTACAAGTGTGAAAACTTTTGATTTCACATCTACTTGCATGTCTTTTGGAAAATTTTCAACGGTTGCGCCATCGTCAGAAAAAAATTCACGAGTTGACTCTTAGGTTTTTCTTCTAAAGGCTTGTCCGACTTGTCAGCTTTGTTCTTTAAGTATTGAATCAAAGCGATGGCAACTTCGTCGTTCGATGATTTATTTGCCATTTTATATTTTTTCATAGTGTCTGGTTTCGATCGTGAACTGGTCGAAGTTTGAGAACTGGATGAACTTAGTTCAGGAGGCAAATCTGCGAAAAAAAAATCAATTCATGTAGGCGTCAATGGTTAAGGGTTTGTTGAGTCATCATCAAAAGAATGAAATACAATTTGAAATCATTTTTCCGCTGCATTGAACGACTTGGTGCAAAGAAGTCAAACGTAACTTTTAAGGTGGCTCATCAGTGAATTGAAAAACCGGCGATACGAATGAAACTTCGGGAGAATGTTATCTAAGATGCAATGAACGCTCTCTCAAAATTTCAGGGTATGTTGCCAGGCAAATTATTGCGAACGAGTAATTTAAAATTACCTATTTTAGCATGGGTCTTATGGCAGTTGATTCCATTTTCACCGGAAGTGACATGATATCTTTTGATAAAGACGAGAGTTCTTATTCAAATTTTGAGTATTGAAAGATGAAATCGTGAACTTTCCAATGGTATTTAAAAAATTGTGTCTTGCCAGGGATTTTCCCGAGAAATTTAATCGCGAAAGTCATCGTGTGTGCAAATCTCGGATACAATATATATGTCTGTCATTCTGCACGCGAGGAAACATATGAATATCAGCTATCGTTTTTGACTCGATCGCTCTGACAGTGTTAAATACTTTTGTCAGTTGAGACTTTATTTATATTATTTATAATAAATTATGAATAAAATATCACGGGAAACGTCATCGAAATTCATAAATTTTATTTAGACAGAGTATTTAGAAAATATTATGATAGGTTTATGATTTTTTTTCACGTCACGATTTTTGACTAGTGTTGTCACTGATGGGCCGCCTTAAGCCGCGCAGATATGATATAAACAAAATACGGGGAGTGCAGACATTACACAAGTTGAATCCATCGTCTTCAGTAGATTAACAGCAAAATAAAAATCATCAAGTTCCACAGTTCTTACTTGTATCATTGTCTGGAGTATCAGGGCTATCCACTACAACATCATTTTCGTCGTCCTCGACAGTAATGTTGTCATCAAACTCAGACGAATTTCTTGAGTCACTCGTGATGTTGAAATGCGTCTCTCGTTCGGCGATGTGTGGTTTTATGAATTTCATCTGGTCTTCATATTTCCAATTGCGGATTTTCTTTGCAGCCTGCCCACTTTTGCCCTTCCTAATTTTCATTGCCTTCCGGTAACTCTCCCGAAGGTTCGCCCAACACTTCTTGCACTCTGTGACTGTATGAATGCATCAAACATTCATAAATAGGTAATAAAATCAAAATACATACAAACACTTACAGTTGAAAAAAAAAAAAATGAAATTAGCGACATAGATATCAATCCCCCCCGACCTACTTGAACCTACTTATCAAGACAGTCTAAAGTATTTTCCACTATCATTCTAAAAGTATAAGATTATTTGATACATGAGTTACGTGTTTAACAAAATATGTTCATCTATATTCACGGTGAATGTTATCGAAAACACCGTTTGAATTAAAATGAATTGATTAATCTGAATAAAATTATCCGAAAATAGTTAGTGAAATAAATTTTCTGACTTTTTTTGTACGCGGTAAGTTTTTCGATAAAATTTGAAAATAATTTGGATATTGATTAAAATGAATCTGTCTGCTTGACTCATCGTATTCTCCGCAATTTTCACAGCATATTTCGTCTAAATACAGATTTTTCTTTATAGATTTCTGACGACTGGTGATTCGTTTAAATCGATCAATCGATAGCGTTCAGTTACCGCCTGGGACACACAACTGTATGCAAAATTGTACACGAGACATGCGCAATAATTTGGACTCGATTATCTCCGCTAGTAATGCCGGCCCCTAGCACTGAAACCTGGAAATCAATTGAAAGTGTGTTTTCACAACAATGGAATTTTCCGAATTGCATTGGTGCTCTCGACGGCAAACACATATAGTTATCGAAGCTCCAGCCAAGACAGGGTCCTTATTCTACAATTATAAGAGTACATTTAGTATCGTTCTCATGGCTCTTGTGGATGCCGATTACCGGTTCATTGCCGTTGACGTAGGCGCTTACGGAAGAAACAGCGACGGTGGGATTTGCGCAAATAGTGACTTTGGAAAATCTATGAACGAAGGGACATTCAATGTTCCTGATGATAAGCCACTACCTGGTAGTGATGAGCCACTTCCACACGTGATCGTCGGTGATGTAGCCTTTCCGCTTAAACGCAATATTATGCGGCCGTTTCCACGTTCAAGATAGGAGGCGACGAGCAGAAACTTATCTTCAACTACAGACTTTCACGCGCAAGAAGAGTGTCAGAGAATGCGTTTGGCTTATTGACTCAAAAATTTCGAATATACCAGCGAAGAATAAAAATGAGTGCAGAGCATGTTGACAAAGTTGTACTGGCCACGTGCTGTCTGCACAATTTTTTGCGTAACGCAGCAATCGATAATATTGAAAATCGCGGTGAAAATATCGATTCACCAACAAGCGAAATTCGGAACAGCGGAGGGAATTCATCACAGAAGCAATGGCAATCCGGGATAAATATAAGAACTATTTCGTCTCACGCGCTGGCAAAGTTGGATGGCAAACCGAAGTAATCCGGCGAGGTAGAATAAATATTTGAATCTTCGTTTTTTTTTGTGACATGACATATTTTTATATGACCTCAAATTTATAAATTTATTAATACTGTCATGAAGATTTAAAAAATTGCATCAAATTCTCGATTTTCAACACACTGCACTAATTTCTTTGATTTATAGAAAATTTTTAATAATAAATTGAGGATAAAGAAACTTGATGCTATCTCGAAGTACTTAGTAATTGAAAAAAATACCTGTCGTCAATACAAAAATCCAAGTATATTTAATATGTATCATGCACGTAATCGATTATCAGTATTTAGTATTAGAAAGCAAGCCAGTAAACACAGTAATGTAGTCGCAATGTAACGGTAATGTAACCGAAAGTAACAAGTAATGTTACCCGGATAGTACATGCAGCTTACATGTAAGTAGAAATTTCCCACTCAGCAATATAACATGTTATATAACACGTGTTATATACCCGGTATGTAACAGTTATATTGCAACCCGAGTCGAAATTTAGCGCCTCATTTCATACTCTTAGCATCCAACACATCCTCTTTATATCCCATTTGCTCCTCGAACTCCTCTTTTGCACCTCCAAGTCCTCTAAAGTAAAAAATTAGCAACCATTTAAAGCCTCTTTTGCACCTCCAAGTCCTCTAAAGTCAAAAATTAGCAACCATTTAAAGCCTCTTTTATGCTCTTCGAGCTCGAGCTCCCATTTAGGGCCTCCCAAGTCCTCTGGTTTCATGATTTAGCAACTATTTTGATACTCATAACGTCCGGCCCACTCTCGAGCTCTCATTTTGAACCTCGAAGTCCTCCAGAATCATAATTTTACACATTATATCAAATACTCATAACGCTAAGTGCAAATATATCTCTTACCTTTTTTATGCTGAATTTCGTAATAAACAATTTGACCGATTTAATTTTTTTATTTGGTTTGATTTTCATTGGCTTTGCACAGTTTCACCATTTCCCTAGCGGTAAAAGCAACCGGTTGTCTCGTGTAAAACAACCCTACAAGCAACCGGGCAGACAACGGTTGCTTTGTGCAAAAAAGCAACCGCAAAAGATGCAGTTTCTTGCGGTTGCTAGTTGCTGGTAGTTGCTCGTGCAGTTGTTAGTGGTTGTCTTAATCGATTGGGTCACACGTTTTTCTCTCGCAAATATTTTTGCATAAAGGTAAGCAATTTGAGGGTTTTCGATGTCGCTGATTACGAATTCGAAGTAAAAAATACAAAATTCAAGATGGCGGATCCAATATGGCGGAACCAATTTTTAAAATTTAACGAATTAGCGTGAAACGTGTTTCAAGGGGTTTTTGGGGTTGCTGAATTCGAAGTGAAAAATGCTCAATTCAAAATGGCGGATCCAATATGGCGGAACCAATTTTTTAAAATTAACGAATTATCGTGAAATATGTTCTAGGGGGTTTTTGGGGTCGCTGATTACCAATTCGAAGTGAAAAATACCAAATTTGAAATGGCGTAACCAATTTTCAAAAATTAACGAATTATCGTGAAACATGTTCTTTAAGGGTTTTTGGGGTCACCGATATGACCCTGAAGATATCTGCATACCTGCACATTGGAAGTTTGGCAATTTGTAGCTTTTAAACTATGACTTTTTGAGAGATATCTGTACAGCATCTTTATTGTTATTTTTTCGATTCTCTAAAAACGGATTTTTTAATATTTTTTTTAAGCCGCATATAAAGCGCGTTTGGGTTCAGTTTCATTCTTTGGCACGCGCCCCCGCCTCACCTGTTCATCCGAGAGATGACCGTACGGGAACTTTTTTGTCCCTTTTTTGATCATCTAAAATCAGATTTTTTTACTTTTTTAATCTGCATATAAAACGCGTTTGGGTGCAGTTTTATTCTTTGACACGCGCCCGCGCCTTACCCGTTCATCCAAGAGATTGTTGTACAGGAACTTTTTTGTCCCTTTTTTGATTCTCTAAAATCGGATTTTTTTACTTTTTTTTTTAAACCGCAATGCCCGTTTGGGATTCTATTTTATCACACCCGAAAATATGAGAACCGTACATTATATTCATTTATTACTTTGTTAGATGTAAAATTTAGGTTCAAAAACATGTTATAAAATTAACTATCTTGGTCGTTAAGGATGTATCGGACGTACCTTCCCAACCAAAAGTGACTTTCGTCGACAATATTGCCTACTTCATGATAAGAAAAAAATCGGAAAAAATTCAACTACAATAAAGACGATTTACAACTACAATAAAGACTTTTTAATAATAATAATGCTCAAAAGTTATCAATAATTTGTTTCAACAAAACATTGCTTAACAAATTTTTAGGGAATGTTTCTTTTTGTCATGTGAAATGAATTCATTGATTTTTCTGACTACACGTGAATTTCTTTTAAATTTTCTTATCATTTTGAAATTTCAGGTTTCGGAAACTTGTAAAGGTTGTATTTACGAAACTATTCGTTCAATGCCCTGGAAACTTCTAAATTGTAAAATATACAACGTTTTTACGAAAACATATCCAAAATTCATGATTCTTCCTTCATTTTTCAAAATTAAAAAATTTTCGAAAACCGAAATTTCAAAATGATAAGAAAATTTTTAAAAAACTCATGTGTAGTCAGAAAAATCAACGAATTCATTTCACGTGTCAAAAAGGAAACTTCCCCTAAAAATTTGGTAAACAATGTTTTGTTTAAACAATTTATTGATAACTTTTTGGCTCTATTATTGTTCAAAATTAATCTTCTATCGTCTTTATTGTGGTTGAATTTTTTCCGATTTTTATCTTATCACAAAGTATGCAATATTGTCGCGACGAAAGTCAATTTTGGTTGGGAAGGTACGTCCAATACATCCTTAATGGGTTAAATCCAAACTCCTGGATATTGTATTTTTTCTAAAATTACGGTTTTTCTTATGAAGTATTTAGCAACTTTCTATCTTAACAGAGGAGGACTACGTAATACTACACGTATGATACAATAAATAACGTCCCCGATTACCTTAATCGATCCCGGCATATTCAGCGGACTTTGGAAAAGAACAACAACCGCATGATCGGTCGATCGCGATTGTATGGACTTAAAGCAACCATCAACAACTGCATTAGCAACCACCAGCAACTAGCAACCGCAAGCAACCGCATCTTTTGCGGTTGCTTTTTTGCACAAAACAACCGGTTGTCTGCGCGGTTGCTTGGGTGGTTGTTTTTCCCGCTAGGGTTGACACTGGACTACCACAACGCTAAAAAATCAAATAAAAACAAACCAAATAAAAAAATTAAATCGGTCAAATTGTCTATTACGAAATGCTGCATAAAAAAGGTAAGAGGTATTTTTATTGTAAGATTTTTAATTAATTAATTATCAGGCCTCAAAGTATTTTACCTTCTCATTCATCATCTTTTTTGCTTATAACTTTTTTATATTAACTTTAGCGCAAGAAGTTATGAAATAAAGTTGTAGACAATTTTATCAGGTACAAATAAGCTCTTTACAAAATTTTTGTCAGCTTCATGGTTACGGAGATAAATTTTAAAAAATATTTACACCCTTAATTTCAAGATGGCGGTCGTTCCTCACCTACTAGAATCCCGGAAACTGAGTTTTACACTCATGGTCGATCCCCTACAAAATGAAAAAAAAAATCGCTACCTAATACCCAAAATGCACAGAGGACCCTTTTTGATGCACCATTTGACTGGACTAATACATGAGCATAAAAAACGCAGAAATCAGTACATGTGTAACAAAAAATATAGTGTGCACCATGCAAGGGCTAAGTGGGCTTTTTGACCTCGTGTGGTTGCAGTACTCGGTCTAAAAAGCCCACTTTACGCCCTTGATGCACAATATACTATTTCAGCAACACGTACAATTACATTTGCAATTAGCGAAAAAATATTAAATATAATACTGAAATCGAAAATAGGAAAATAATTATAGCCAATGCCTCAACTTAGTATCGCCTTATTTACAGTCTTACATGTCTATATAAAAATTTTGATGCTGAAACCATACGTGGTTCTCGAGAAATATATTTAAGTGACGTGAAAAAGGTAAATTAATTATATAAATATTAAGGATTTTGGATACATAATTCTGGTCTATTCAGAATATGAAAATTCGAGATATCAATTTTCAAACTCTAATTGCCTGCAGTCATTTTGAACTCAATTGTTAATTAACAGGTAAGTAAAATTTTCACTTACTGTCACCTTGCACATCGTCTCACAAGCCCATATAACAATTTTCATTTTTGAACTATACATGGATCTTGATAAATGTAATTGTTAACTAAAGTACCCTAAGTAAATTGATTACATAACTAATGTATTTTTTTCTACACTATCCTGTCCTGCTCACATTTTCAATATTCCACAAATGAATTTTATAACTCTATGCACCTAGTTCTTATGAAACCCATTTGTTAATTAATTTTTTTTTTTAATACAATTTTTATTGTTCACATGTATTTATTATATTAAATAAAACTCACAGTCTTACATAAAAATTTTGATGCTGAAACTACACGTGGTTCTCGAGAAATATATTTGTTAACGAACGTGAAAAAGGTAAATTAATTGTATAAATATTAAGGTTTTTGTATATATAATTCTGTTCTATTCAGAATATGAAGATTCGAGATATTAATTTTCAAACTTTAATTGCCTGCAGTAATTTTGAACTCAATTGTTAATTAACAGGCGAGTAAAATTTTCACTTACTATCACCTTGCAAATCGTCTCACAATTCCATATAACAATTTTTATTTTTGAACTCTACATGGATCTTGATAAATGTAATTGTTAACTAAAGTACCCTAAGTAAATTGATTACATGAATATTGTATTTTTTTCTACGCCATCCAGTCCTGCTCACACTTTCAATATACCACAAATGAATTTTATAATTTTAGTTCACCTAGTTCTTATGAAACCCATTTGTTATTTAACAATTGAATAAATTTTTTCACTGTATATCACCTTTTTACTGAAGATCACGCTGTTCTATGCAACCCGGTGAGACAGCGCTTTTCCATTAGAACTTGTAGACTAATGTCATTTAAATACGAAAAAGTCATAAGGAATCGATAGCGTAGTGGTAGCGTGTCAGTCGTTAGGTAGGTCGTTAGGTAGGTCTCAGTTAAAATCTCAGGTAGGAAAAAAATCAATTTCGACGGAATAACGTCCGGACTACGAAGCCGGAAACATTCGTAAAAAAAAAAATTCCCAGAGCGTTAATTTTTTTTTTTTAATATTTATTTGAGGATCAGAAGTGCTGAATTCACGGATTGAAGGATAGTGGGTTCAAGTCTCGGTCTGTGACTTTTTTTTTTAAATGTGCAAGATTTTTAAAAATAATCGAACAGTATTAATTTAATTCATCGATGATTTTTAATTACTAATTTATACATAATAAACTATATTTATTATGCCAATTTGCCCTGACGGAAATCCAAACCAGGCCCAGGATAAAAGTGGAAAATTTCGACACGAGAGCCGATGAAGTATCTATTCCCGAGCCAACTCCGTAGACACGCATTGGCTACCTTTAGCATGCATTGTAAAACAGATTAATGGATAATCATAATTTCTAATCATAGTTTCATTACATAATTCGATAACGATCTACCGATTAATATCAGGATTAATTAAATCGCTCCACACGTTATCGCGTTTCATGACTTTCAAAATTTCATTGGGTCACTTTTATCTCACTTATCGTCTCCTCATCGTGTACAGGGTGTCCAATAGGAATGTGTGAAAACTAATCGAATCTCCCCTCCCTCTCTAACATTGTAAGGAACCCTGCGTTTCAGAAATTTGTACCTGAGACCTGTCAGTTATATTCTAGCTGTGGTAGAAAGCGGACAGTCTTCTTAAAAATGAGTGAGCTAACTATCGAAGAAAAAGTTTTTCTCATTGAATGTTATTATTCAAGAGGGAAAATTTATAGTGAAGCGTTCAGAGGCTTTCGTACGAAGTATGGAAGTAAAAAAGTCAGAAGCGAAACTACTCTTAGAAGGTAAGAATTGAATATTTTTTATATCAAGGTTTATGAACAATCAGATCTAAAGATCTCATGTTTCAAAATTTTTTAGATTGTAACTATTTTTTTTTCCGTTTGCAGAGTAATCGATAATTTTAAAGAGTACGGAACATTACAGGACCGTAGAAAAGATTTGTCAGGCCCTTCCACCTCAGTAACTACAGAGGAAACGATTAAAGCAGTTAAAGACTATTTTGAACAAAATCCTCAGTCTTCAATCCGTAAAGCCACTCAAGCTTTAAAAATAAGCAAATCGTCGTTGCACAATATTCTACGTCATTTTTTGAAAATGCATCCTTACAAAATAACAACGCATCAATTATTGTCTGAACATGCCATGAAAACAAGAAAAGAGTTCTGCAACTCATTGTCAAATGTTGGAAAATGGAGAATTGAACGAAAAACAAATAATTTTCTCCGATGAAGCCCATTTTTGGATAAATGGCTATGTTAATAAACAAAATTATCGCTTTTGGGGTTCAGAAAATCCGAAAGTCGTAGTGGCAACGTCTCTTCATCCTGTAAAAGTATCCGTATGGGCAGCTGTCTCAATAAAAGGGATCTACCTGCATTTCTTTGAATCTACTGTTACCGGACAGAGCTATAAAGAGATGTTGGAGACACAATACTTTCCCTATGCAAAGAAAAAACATCTCGTTAAGAATTATTACTTTATGCAAGACGGAGCAGCACCTCATCGAACACAAGAAGTTTTCGAAACCATCAATAAAGTTTATGGTGATCGAGTTATCGGCCTTGGATATCCTCGATTTACACGAACAGGGATGGAATGGCCCCCTTATTCACCCGATCTCAATCCTTGTGATTATTTTTTGTGGGGTTATATTAAAGATCACTGTTATGAAAACAACCCAAAAACTGTAGATGATTTGGTCAAAGGAATAAGGAAGACTGTCGATGGCATTTCAAATAAAACTACCCGGGAAAAAATAATCAAATCTGATCATACATGATCATATATAACTAGTCATGTATGACTCATGCCAGAAAAGTGGCCATGTCTGATCATACCAAATCGTGTATGATGATATCAAGTCATGTATGCACTGCAAATCCAAGCGTTTAGTAGTAGTAATAGTTTATTTATTATTTATGAATTAGCTATTAGGAATGATCGATGAACGAGCTTAAAACTGTTATTCCATTATTTTCGAAAATCCTGTAAATTTTGAAAAAAAAAAAAAAAGTCATTGACCGGGACTTGAACCCACGATCCTCCGCAGTAATCGAATTCAGCACTTTCGATCCTTAAATAATCATTAAAAAAAAAATTAAAGATTTTGAGAATTTTTTTTTTTACGAGTGTTTCCGGTTCGTGGTCCGGACGTTTTTCCGTCGAAATTAATTTTCAGCCTACCTGAGATTTCACCTGAGACCTACCGAACGACCTACCTAACGAGCGACACTCTACCACTACGCTATTGATTCCTTATGAATTTCTTGTATTTAAATGATATTAGTATACGAGTTCTAATGAAAAAGCACTGTCTCACCGGGCTCGATAGAAGAGCGTGATATTCAGTAAAAAGGTGATATACAGTGAACAAATTTATTCAATTGTTAATTAACAAATGGATTTGTTTAATAATAATTGTTATTATGTAATATGGCTGGATATAATCGCGTGATATTATTCAGTAAAAAGGTGATATGCAGTGAAAAAATTTATTCAATTGTTAATTAACAAATGGATTTGTTTAATAATGATTTTTATTATGTTATTTATATAGGTTATTAAGTTGGTTATTATGTTAATAATTATTATGGTAATAAGGTTATTATGTTGTTTAATAGTAAATGTTGTTTAATAATCATTTTTATTATGTAATAATGATAATAATAGTTGTAAAATGTCGCAAAATGTGTGATTTACCAATAAATGTGTTTTTTTAACACGAATCATAAAGTGTTTAAAGGTTTAATGCGGACCGTGCGTGTAAAGTTACACAGAAAATGCGGGTAAAAGTAGCATAACACGCATATGTGTGTTGCTTTGAAACACATTATGCCATTTACACGCGTTATTTAAAAAATTACACATCTTTTGCGTGTAACATAACACACTTGGATTTGCAGTGTGGTCATATCAAGTTATGGATGATCATATCAAGTCGTGGATGATCATACCAAGTCGTGTATGATCATGCCAAATGATCTATAAATGGTCAAAAACGGATGAATCTATATTTATAAAAATAATTTTTTTTCCAGATTTTGATGGACTTCATGAGAAACATTTTATTTGGGGTCGGATTTTGAAAATGAAAGAGTGAATTCATCCACTTTTGATTGTGAAATGTATATATGATCATATATGATCATATATGATCATATATAATATGTTTTATATAATCCTAAACGATTATATATATTGTTATGCTGTATAGTCCATAAATATAAATTTATATACGATCCACATGTTCATCTATAATATAATGGTCATATATAATCAAACATAAATGTATGTATGACCATACAGAATATCATATAAAATCGTATAGGATCTTATATAACTTTATATGCAATTATATATGACCATACATAACATCATATATGAATATAGTTCCTATATAAATTCATGTATGTTTATGTATCAACGTACATAACTTCATGTATGATCCTATACGATTATACATGATGTTGTGTATGTTCATACACAATCATGCATAAATGTATATATGATATATACATGTTCATATCTAATGTTATATGCTTATATATAATCAAACATAAATGTATATATGATCTACATGGTCATATATAATACTATACATGGTTATATATGATCATATATAATGCTACATATGATCATATACGATTATACATGAAGTTATGTATGTTGATATATAAACATACATGAATTTATATAGGAACTATATTCATATATGATGTTATGTATGGTCATATATAATCATATATACAGTTATATATAATCCTATTCGATTTTACATGACGTTATGTATTTTCATATATAATCATACATAAATTTATGTATGATCATATATAATCATACATAAATCAGGCATGAACCAGATATGTTCATATCTGAACATATCTGAACATATCTGGTTCATGCCTGACTCATATATAAACATTTTTTCCCGGGATGTATGATCCTATACGATTACACATGATGTTGATGTGTATGTTCATCAGTGGCGGATTTACCAGCAGGCTGAGTAGGCTTGAGCCTAGGGCGGCAAATTTGGGGCCGAATTTTTTCGATTTTTTTTTTAGCCAAATTTTTTTTTTAGATTTTTTTTTACAGAAATCAAAAAGATTTTTGCAAGACGGTTTTCTGATGTTTTGCAGAAAAAAGTATACAAGACATCTTTCCGATGACTTTTCCCTCTTCCCTTTCATTGTACATTGAACGGTATCGCAAAATTTTATATTAGTACGAGAGCCCACGACCAAAACCATGTCTCATAGCAACCCGGCTAAAACCTTATAAAATTGATAGATAATATGACCCTGAAGCAGACTAAGTGGGTAGTAACGTTCAAAAGTGTAGCATTTTCGTGGGGGGCCATTTCTGCTATGTCAAAAAAATAGGCAGGCGGATGTATAGCATCCCGTCTGATATTGAAAACGTACATAGTGTTTGGTATATTATTTCAAAAAATTGAGTTTTCAGACATTTTGCGCGTAGCGTTCGACCTGGACGAATTTTCAAAGATGTTAACAAATTGAGCCAACCTGATCCATAGCAACTCGGCTAAATCTTTTGTATTCGATAGATTATACGACCCTGAACTCAGAAATGCAGTATTCAGACATTTTGCGCGTAGCGTTCGATCCAGGCGAATTTTCAAAACTGTCAACAAATTGAGCCGACCTGATCCATAGCAACCCGTCTGATTTCCGGAACGTAGTTAGATGGTAGTCCTGAGGTACCAAAAACACACTTTTCAGATACCAGTAGCGTAGCGTGTGTCTAGTAGCCATTTTGAAAAAAAATGAGACAAAAAATTGGATGTATAGCATCCCGTCTGAAAATCATTTTTATAAGTAGGCTGGCGTAAGTTGATGCGAAAACAACAGTTTTCAGAAAAAAATCGTGTCACCACACATGTTCGGAGCATTTTGAAAGAAACGTTCCGGGGTTGTTTGCAACGCCCCAACACTTGTTACGGTCCTATGTCAAGGTGGGCTATTTATTCACTTATTACCCTCCGATAACTAGTCAGAGCCGGATATGGCACGTATTATCGGCGAAAAAACCATACGTATTAATCACGACATGTGTTACGAATATTCTGTTGGAAATGGTGCCATTAAACAAACAGTTAACGAGGATCTTTCCTGTCCAGAGCATGAGAAGGCTGATACGAAGATGGTTTACCATGTCTGTCAGATAAATGAACGAGCTACAGTGTCCATTCGATGCTGCGACACTGATATTTTAATAATTATGCTTGGGAATATCGAGGTTATAAAAGGCAAGATCAAAATTTGGATGGATGTCGGTGTGAGTAATAATCGCCGTTATATTGATGGTTCGCTGCTGTATGAGACATTGGGATCGTCATTATCAAAAGCTTTACCCGGTTATCATGCGATGACAGGGTGCGATTATAATCCCTCATTTTATCGCAAGAGAAAAAAAGGCCATTAGAAATCCTCAGAAATTCTATTCGCTACCAGAAAGCTTTCGCGGATTTAGGCACAAATGCCGAGGATACCTTACAAATTTTTCAAGAATTCACGTGCCGATTGTATAATGAGAAAAAAATTAACAACGTGGATTTGGCTAGGCTACACATTTTTTCCAAAACATATCAAATCAAAAGAGGACACGAGTCTTCAACTGCTCTCAGTCTAAATCTAGCTAATTATGATGCCTGCAATCTGCCACCGTGCAAAACGGAACTCGAACAACATCTCTTACGCACCAAGTATAATAGCGGAGATGTGGCGCAACGCTCACTCGAAGACCCCAACAAATTTGAATGCGACCGACTTTGGGTGGATTAACAACGAGGGCCATTTAGAATTTTCGTAGTTCTTCGGTGAACAACTTCCCGAATTGAGCGACGTTATTATTGACGATGAATCGACATCCACGGGTATTGTTGAAATCACTTTGTTTATCAAATTTTTACGAAGAGGTGATTGATTTTGACTAATGATAATTATTTTCTAGATAACGATACTGACATAGATAGCGACCTGGCGAGTGACGACGACAACGACGATTATGATGACTCCGATAGTGATTGAAATGTTCGATGAATAAATATATAAATATTCATCACTGTCCCATTTTGTACAATTTATTTTTAAAATCCTTCAAGTTTAGTTTAACCGTATAAGGTAACTGCTTTTGTAATCATTATCAAGAAGTTTTAGGAGTGCAGCATGAACACGAGCATGAATACGGGTATTTTACGATTCTTCGCTATCTAAAAGTTGTCTGATAGGTTAGCTGCTACACTCAATTCGTCTGATAATAATTTTTTCTATATCTAGGTAACTTATTTTATCATGTGCAACAGTTTTCAGACGAGATGCTATGGATTAGGTTGGCTAAATTTGTTGACAGTTTCAAAATGCTCCGAACATGTGTGGTGACACGATTTTTTTCTGAAAACTGTTTTTTTTTCGCATCAACTTACGCCAGTCTACTTATAAAAATGATTTTCAGATGGGATGCTATACATCCATTTTTTGTCTCATTTTTTTCAAAATGGTCTACTGGACACACGCTACGCTACTGGTGTCTGAAAAACGTGTCTTTGGTACCTCAGGACTACCATCTAACTACGTTCCGGAAATCAGACGGGTTGCTATGGATCAGGTCGGCTCAATTTGTTGACAGTTTTGAAAATTCGCCTGGATCGAACGCTACCCGCAAAATGTCTGAATACTGCATTTCTGAGTTCAGGGTCGTATAATCTATCGATAACAAAAGGTTTTAGCCGGGTTCCTATGAGACAAAAATCTTGGTCGTGGGCTCTCGTATTATATTCTATGGTAAAACACCCAGTTCGCAGCCTACAACCAGTAATCGGCCTCTGCCCACACTTTGTATGACAATGTATGAACAACGTTACGTATCACTCGCACGTGTTTTCTTATATCCTATCTTTTTCTATCCCTAATAACACGAGACACGAGTGTCGTGATTTTTAACGGTCCCGCACTTCAATAATCAAAGCCTCGGTTGATAGTTTCCTGAAATAATTGAATAACGGATTGACACTTATTTCTGGTTCATCACCCCGCCTTATTATTCGTACATGATTGAGCTTTTATTAGCTCAGAAATATACCCAAAAACTATTTCTTGAGCAATTTCAATAAAATTTTTGGATTGTAAAAATAATCTAGGAACTGACAATTTTCGAGGTAAGGGCGGCAAAAATTTACCAGCCTATACTTGGGAAATGTGTAAATCCGCCACTGTGCATCAGTAATTATATCCCGATCCAGAATTCTGGTGTCCGAGTGATACCAATTATCGCGACTCCAACGTTTATCGTCTTTTGGAAATGAAAAAATGCCTCTCTTTTACACAACGGAACACAACAATTACGCATAATGGGTTAATTAAATTCAATTATCAACTAGTGTTTTAATTTAGGTAAAATATTGTATTATTTTGAATTGATTTCGTAATATTTTCTCTTGAGGAGAGCTCATTTTTCAATACAAATGTTTATTTCGATAAAAAAGATTCAAAAGCTCCGCCAAAAGGCGCAATCTATGATGCTGCCACCACGCGGCTAAGTTTGGCAGTGCGGATCCCCATTCGCCGCTTCGTGTGCCTCGTACATATAAACGCGCCTTGCGTGACACGGGCCATAGAAACTCGCCTTGCGTGACATACACGATGAGGAGACGGCTAAGTGAGATAAAAGTGACCCAATGAAATTGTGAAAGTCATGAAACTCGATAACGTGTCGACCGATTCAATTAATTCTGATATCAATCGGTAGATCTTTATCGAATTATGTAATGAAACTATGATTAGAAATTATGATTATCCATTAATTTGTTCTACAATGCATGACAAAGGTAGGCAATGCGCGTGGACGGAGTTGGCTCGGGAATAGATACTTCGTCGAGTCGGCGGGAAATGTACTTTCCCGAGACTCTACCGAGTCTCTCGATATATATATATATATATATATAGGTTCATGATCTCAATTCGGATCGCGCGCAAAACTTATTGCGCGCGATCTTTGTGTTATAATGTATTTATATAGTATACATCATATAATGTAAATAAAGTGTTATAAAATATATTTTAAGTGTAAGAATTTATCCATCCACTTATATATATCTCATATAGATCACTGACGTCTCATATACATATATTATATGTATAAGGAACATCTGCTTGACGATAGAAACGAAGCCAACTGCATTGCTGTTAAAATCACGTATTATATACGTATATTGGACGCCCTAGCGGGAAAAACAACCACCCAAGCAACCGCGCAGACAACCGGTTGCTTTGTGCAAAAAAGCAACCGCAAAAGATGCGGTTGCTTGCGGTTGCTAGTTGCTGGTGGTTGCTAATGCAGTTGTTGATGGTTGCTTTAAGTTCATACAATCGCGATCGACCGATCATGCGGTTGTTGTTCTTTTCCAAAGTCCGCTGAATATGCCGGGATCGATTAAGGTAATCGGAGACGTTATTTATTGTATCATACGTGTAGTATTACGTAGTCCTCCTCTGTTAAGATAGAAAGTTGCTAAATACTTCATAAGAAAAACCGTAATTTTAGAAAAAATACAATATCCAGGAGTTTGGATTTAACCCATTAAGGATGTATTGGACGTACCTTCCCAACCAAAATTGACTTTCGTCGCGACAATATTGCATACTTTGTGATAAGATAAAAATCGGAAAAAATTCAACCACAATAAAGACGATAGAAGATTAATTTTGAACAATAATAGAGCCAAAAAGTTATCAATAAATTGTTTAAACAAAACATTGTTTACCAAATTTTTAGGGAAAGTTTCCTTTTTGACACGTGAAATGAATTCGTTGATTTTTCTGACTACACATGAGTTTTTTAAAAATTTTCTTATCATTTTGAAATTTCGGTTTTCGAAAATTTTTTAATTTTGAAAAATGAAGGAAGAATCATGAATTTTGGATATGTTTTCGTAAAAACGTTGTATATTTTACAATTTAGAAGTTTCCAGGGCATTGAACGAATAGTTTCGTAAATACAACCTTTACAAATTTCCGAAACCTGAAATTTCAAAATGATAAGAAAATTTAAAAGAAATTCACGTGTAGTCAGAAAAATCAATGAATTCATTTCACATGACAAAAAGAAACATTCCCTAAAAATTTTTTAAGCAATGTTTTGTTGAAACAAATTATTGATAACTTTTGAGCATTATTATTATTAAAAAGTCTTTATTGTAGTTGAATTTTTTCCGATTTTTTTCTTATCATGAAGTAGGCAATATTGTCGACGAAAGTCACTTTTGGTTGGGAAGGTACGTCCGATACATCCTTGACGACCAAGATAGTTAATTTTATAACATGTTTTTGAACCTAAATTTTACATCTGTAACAAAGTAATAAATGAATATAATGTAAGGTTCTCATATTTTCGGGTGTGATAAAATAGAATCCCAAACGGGCATTGCAGTTTAAAAAAAAAGTAAAAAAATCCGATTTTAGAGAATCAAAAAAGGGACAAAAAAGTTCCTGTACAACAATCTCTTGGATGAACGGGTAAGGCGCGGGCGCGTGTCAAAGAATAAAACTGCACCCAAACGCGCTTTATATGCGGATTAAAAAAGTAAAAAAATCTGATTTTAGATGATCAAAAAAGGGACAAAAAAGTTCCCGTACGGTCATCTCTCGGATGAACAGGTGAGGCGGGGGCGCGTGCCAAAGAATGAAACTGAACCCAAACGCGCTTTATATGCGGCTTAAAAAAAATATTAAAAAATCCGTTTTTAGAGAATCGAAAAAATAACAATAAAGATGCTGTACAGATATCTCTCAAAAAGTCATAGTTTAAAAGCTACAAATTGCCAAACTTCCAATGTGCAGGTATGCAGATATCTTCAGGGTCATATCGGTGACCCCAAAAACCCTTAAAGAACATGTTTCACGATAATTCGTTAATTTTTGAAAATTGGTTACGCCATTTCGGATTTGGTATTTTTCACTTCGAATTGGTAATCAACGACCCCAAAAACCCCCTAGAACATATTTCACGATAATTCGTTAATTTTTAAAAATTGGTTCCGCCATATTGGATCCGCCATTTTGAATTTAGCATTTTTCACTTCGAATTCAGCGACCCCAAAAACCCCTTGGAACACGTTTCACGCTAATCCGTTAAATTTTAAAAATTGGTTCCGCCATATTGGATCCGCCATCTTGAATTTTGTATTTTTTACTTTGAATTCGTAATCAGCGACATCGAAAACCCTCAAATTGCTTACGTTTATGCAAAAATATTTGCGAGAGAAAAACGTGTGACCCAATCGATTAAGACAACCACTAACAACTGCACGAGCAACTACCAGCAACTAGCAACCGCAAGCAACTGCATCTTTTGCGGTTGCTTTTTTGCACAAAGCAACCGTTGTCTGCCCGGTTGCTTGTAGGGTTGTTTTACACGAGACAACCGGTTGCTTTTACCGCTAGGGCGTGTGTTTTTCAACAATATCTCCGTGGAATTTTGTACATTTCATATACGTATAAGATTCGTTCACTATCTTTCGGTTGTAATTCCCGGATCTGAAGCTATAATTGTATATAAATATATATAAATATTCAATGTACGTATGTACATTAAATATATATATGTAAATGCTTCAGATCCGGAAATTACAACCAACGATAATGAAGGAATATTATACGTATATGAGATGTACAAAATTCCACGGAGATATATTGTTGAAAAACGCACGTCCAATATACGTATATAATACGTGGTTTGACAGGAATGCAGTTGGCTTCGTTTCTATCGTCAAGTAGATGTTCCTTATACATATAATATATGTATATAATTTGATGTCAAATGCTTATTGTATAATATACGTAAAATATACGTATATAACATTCTTTCACTACATCAGTTAAATAGCACCATAATATACATTCAATATATGTATAATATACGTATTATATTTCGAATGTCGCTCTCGAGATTACATGTGCAGTGCCTTCTGCGGTGCTTAAATTCACACAATTCAGAGTAATAAAAATAAAACATATGCGCCGTGTCGTTTATGTTGCCAAGCAGCCATATGCAGTTCATTGTTTTTCTGTGTGTTGATTGATTCACATCGTGTACGAGTAAAAGTTTAAAGTTTACGAATTAATATGGGTAAATCGAAGAGGAAAAATCGTTCGAAGGAAGAAGAACAAGAGCACATTCAAAGGAAAATAGCAAAATTAATGCACAAGTGGGAAAAAAGTCGCAAAGACACCCAATCATCATCTTTTTCAATTGATCCATCGGAGGCCGTTGACCGATCACTACAGAACAGTCCACAGGACTCGCCCGATTTTCAAACCGATACAATATTAGGTGAGAACTTATTAACGAGGCGATGACTTTGACTTGAGGCAAAGCAGGTCGCACTCTTCATCTGGTAGAACCTATCCCTAAGGACGGTCACCCAGCTTGAAACATTTATTTCGTATTGACAGATCATGATGGCGGAAACAAAAGATCCCAAGTTGGAAATAAAACTGACAACTCGACCCGCTCGGCATCAAACAATTTATCGACACAGGAGGTATCATTTACGGAGTGTGACGAAGAGAATCCACCAGACGCACAAAATTTAGACGATGAGGTTCTTCGCGCCCTTGGAGTTTCTTCCAAAAAACAAGTGAAACCGATGTCATTAAAACCTGATCTGAATAACTTGATGGTAGAATGGTTAACGGAAGACCGCGACAAGGATATTAAAGATCTTATATTACCAAAATATCCGCGCGATATCGAAAATTGTTTCGTTGAAGCTCCTAAGCTGAACCCAGAGATTGCAGCTTCTTCATCTGAACAGATTATCAAAAGAGACAATCATTTTGTGGAGAACCAAAATATTGCAGGTTCAATATTAGTATCAACATCTTCAATTTTAAATACCCTCTTAAGCGAGAATGAAGACATTGATAGATACGAGATTATTGAAAAGCTGGGTGACACCATTAAAATGGTCGCTCAACTCCATCGGCATTTTTCAATTGCAAGAAGGGCATTTATATCACCGACCGTAAATAAGGATTGTCGTTCGACCCTTGATGGCTCAAAACCAGATAAATTCCTGTATGGTGATGAGCTAACAGATAAATTGAAATCGGCAAAGACAATTGCGAGGATTGGGCAGGACCTGAAACAAAAACCTACTTTCACAACGAAATTCACTTCAGGGAAGACTTTAAACTGGAAGGGCCCGCCTGTCCGTCAATGGAAGCAGACTCAGGGGGGCGACAAACCAGCCAGCTCTTCACGAATATCCTTCCGGACCAGGGGATCAGGAATTCACTCATCGTCGAACCAGAACTTTCCCAATCGAAACCAGGGACGTCATTATCCTCGGGGACAGTCGAATCTTCGGCCCAACACCAACACAAAGCGTTAGAGGTGAAAGCAGGAAATTTAAAACATTTTTTAGATGCTTGGAAAGAAATTTCAACTGATCCATTCATTATCCAATGTGTTAAGGGTTATAAAATACCTTTTAAAAAACAGGTTATTCAACCTTTTGTCTCAAAAGAACCTAAACGGTCCACTAGCGAAATTCAGGATATCACTCAAGCAATAGATCAACTAATTGTAAAGGGCGCGGTACAACTATGTCAACCGTGTATCGATCAATTCATTTCTACCTTTTTTCTGAGGCAAAAAACAGACGGCACAAAAAGATTTATATTAAATTTAAAACGTCTCAATGAGTTCTTAGAACCTGAACATTTCAAAATAGAGGATATCAGGACTGTTCTTAAAATTGTCTCTGACAATATGTTCATGGGTTCGTTAGATTTGAAAGATGCATATTTTAGTATTCCGATACATAAATCTTATCAGAAATACTTGAGATTCCGTTTTCAAGGTCAAATGTACGAATTTATTTGTTTACCTTTTGGTCTATCAACAGCCCCATATATCTTTACTAAAATAATGAAACCTCCGATACATTGGCTGCGCTCTAGAGGGTTAATATCGTCTGTCTATTTAGATGATATTATCTGTTTAGGTTATACCTTTGAATCTTGTCTAGAGAATATCCGTCAAACTGTTTCATGCTTGCAAAGACTAGGTTTCATTATTAATTTTCAAAAAAGCATTACGGTTCCTACAAATCGATGCACATACTTAGGTTTCACCATTGATACAAAAAGGTTCTCTCTCGAACTACCAAAAAAGAAGAGAGACAAACTGTATAAAGACATCAATTGTTATACATTGAACAAGAAATGTAAAATCAGGGATTTCGCTCAGTTGATTGGGTCCCTAATCGCTGCCTGCCCTGCTATAGCTTATGGTGCTTTGTATTGCCGAGAATTAGAACGATCAAAGACAATAGCGTTAATTCTGAATGGATATGACTATGATAGACATATGCACATACCGGACAACATTCAAGAAGACCTTATCTGGTGGAAAAAAGCTATTATAAATGGCTATAATCCGATAAGAAAACATAAATTTAGCACTGAAATTTTCACTGATGCCTCCCTAACGGGGTGGGGAGCTGCTTGTCAGGGTATATCTACAGGGGGTCTTTGGTCATATAATGAGCGACAAGAGCACATAAACTATTTGGAATTGCTAGCAGTTTATTTAGCTCTTAAAACGTTTGCTGATAATCTGAGGAATTGTGAGGTACTCTTACGTATTGATAATACCACGGCCATTTCTTATGTTAATAAAATGGGCGGAACTCGCTTTCCGAAATTTCATAAACTATCTAAGCAAATTTGGCAATGGTGTGAAAAACGAAACCTGTGGATTTTAGCCTCTTACATCTCGTCAGGGGAAAATACGGAGGCAGACCGTGAATCGAGATTAAACAATATCGACACCGAATGGGAGCTCTCAGTTAAAGCATACCGCCAAATAGTTCGAAAAATTGGTATACCGGAGATCGACTTATTCGCATCTAGAATAAATTCCAAGTGCGAAAAATTTTGCTCCTGGCAAAAAGATCCTCATTGTTATGCTGTCGATGCTTTCACTATCAATTGGACTTCATGGTCTTTTTATGCTTTTCCTCCGTTTTCTCTTATTTTACGTACTCTCCAAAAAATAAGAACTGATGAAGCCCGTGGTATTATCGTAGTACCTCTCTGGCCTTCCCAGCCATGGTACCCACTTTTCCAATCAATGGTCGAAGGAGAAATTATAGAGTTTAAACCTTCAATAGATCTTTTATGTTCTCCGTGTAGGACGATGCACCACCCTCTCGCTACCAAACTTATCCTGGTGGCAGCGCTTGTATCCGGGAAAGTTTTCTGAGACAAAACATTTCAGAAGAATGTGTAAAGGTTCTACTAGCATCCATCACTGAATCAACGATGAAACAATACAACATTCATCTAAAAGAGTGGTGGAATTTTTGCGCCAACTATAATATTGACATTTACAGTGCTTCTAATCACACTATTTTACATTTTCTAACAAAGAGATTCGAAGCGGGAGCGTCTTACAGCTCTTTAAATTGCGCCAGATCAGCAATTAACATGCTATATAAAACGGAGATATCAAATTCCTCTGTGATCAGTCGGTTTTTCAAAGGCATATTTAACCTCAAGCCACCGAAACCAAAATATGACGAAACTTGGGATACTGATAGTATTTTAGATTATATTGAAAAACAGGGTAATACAGATGAACTGTCTTTCGTAAATTTATCTGAGAAGACAGTGACTCTTCTAGCTCTGAGCACAGGTCACAGACTTCAAACAATGGCTAGTATAGATGTGACCAATATAATTATATCGGAATCAGAATTGAGGATAAAAATTCCTTCACGACTTAAAAATTCCCGACCTGGAACAGTCCAACCTTGTTTAATATTACCTTTCTTAGACGAAAGACCGTTACTATGCATAGCTACGACATTACTTACTTATTTAAAGCGCACCGAATCCCTAAGAAATGGAGTAACAAACTTATTTATTGGAACTAGAAAACCTTACAAAAGTGTTTCAGCTCAAACAATCAGTCGATGGATAAATTCGGTTTTGACAAAGGCGGGAATAAATACAAACATTTTTTCTGCATATAGCATCAGGCATGCTTCCACCTCAGCAGCTTTCGCTAGAGGTGTCGATCTAGATACAATTAAAAGAACTGCAGGTTGGTCCAAAAAATCGTTAATGTTTGCAAAGTTTTACAATCGACCAATCATACCTAGTAATAAAATGTTTGCTGTATCTGTACTTACCAAAAAGTAAGATGTTAAAAATACAAATATATTCATTCACATGTCTATATTGTGTAATACTGGATTACGAGAAATAATTCACTCTGAACATCTGCACATGTAATCTCGAGAGCGACATTCGAAATATAATAGAACGATCAAACGAACTTACCTGTACGTGAAGTTCGATCGTTATTATATGAGAATGTCGCTCGAGATGATTACATCCCACCCTATACCCTTATTTTTATTACCCATGTTTATTTACTTTTGGAAAATGGAGAATTATTTCTCGAATCCTCATAGCTCTGAAATTATGAACTGCATATGGCTGCTTGGCAACATAAACGACACGGCGCATATGTTTTATTTTTATTACTCTGAATTGTGTGAATTTAAGCACCGCAGAAGGCACTGCACATGTAATCATCTCGAGCGACATTCTCATATAATAACGATCGAACTTCACGTACAGGTAAGTTCGTTTGATCGTTCTATAATATAAGTCTATCATAGACGTATACATATCATATACATATATACCTAAAATATACGTATATTATACGTCAGTGGTCGATCTGGGTCCTTTCCCACCTCACTAAAAATTGGCCTATAACTTTACAACTTATTCAGAACATGTATGTTTTGTTCAACAGCATTCCTTCACCCATAAAGTAACGAACACTTTTTTGTAAAATTTAAATTTAAAATTATACGCTTCATGCAAAAATTTCACATAAGTAAAACTGATCGCTCGGTTCGCACAACCAGTCGATTACCAATAGGCATTACCGAAATCAACGAACGAGGGTTGGATCCTTTGAACATTTGATTTTCAGTTTCAAATACTATACGCGCGTTAGTTAGCAGCACCACTTTTTTCTTTCTCCCAACTGAATCTTTTTCTCCCGGCATGCGGCATTATGTACATATTTTTTCCGCTAACATGTGATTTTTCTTGAGGAGGATAATAGTCAATCACTACTCTATTACAGGTGATCTTGTTTTAAAATGAGGCCTTATTCTGTGACATATAACGGTTACATCACTGTTAGAAGTTTATGTTTTGTCAGAACTAGGTACAGTTCGCAAGCTATATGGATATACATATAAATGTGAAACCGTAACAGTGTGAAACCGAAAACTTTGTCGTGCGAGAGTGAACTCCCTGTTGTATAATCGGCGAAACCATATCAGTGTCCCGACGAAGTTAAGGGTCGCGCCATACGCCTCGCAATACGATGTTCCAGTGACTTGAATTCCTTTACGTAAAACTTAAGTCTATTATCTCAGCTCGATGCTCTTTAACTTTTTTTTTCTCCGATTGCTCTGCTTCATATACAAAATGTAAGGTGCCGTTCATGTTGGATATCGATTTTGTGGATGTGCAACTCTCTAAGAATTCCTAGGGATCTCCAGAAACCCTTAAAGCATTTGATTGCTATTTACGTAAATAATTTTTATAAGCGCAAAGTGACGAAGGTGCTCAAGGAGAAAAAAGGTTATTGGAATTTCTAGTATAACCTTGAACTCAGAAAAATAATCTAGTTAAATTAAGCAGATTCTGTTTGTGTTAAAAAATCTCTTTCCTTGTCTCGCAGCCCAGTAGAAATTGATTTATTTTAGGTATTTTTTTAAATTTAGATAATGTATTCTTATTGAGTTACCATATAAAATATACATTTGTGTGACTCAATTGAAAATTTATTTAATTTTTTTTTTAACTGCCAACTGATTGACGCTCCGAAATTTGTGTGCTGGTGTTTTCTTTTATTGTTGCCTGAAATATATCTATAACAGCAACGTGAAAAATCCTCAAAAAAAAATGGCTGGTAGGTTCTGTATATAATTTCCATTCCTATTCCTTCGTCCTCCTTCCGAGTGCTCACTTGCTTGCTGGAGCTCATCAGCTGCACATAGCTGAAATGCGTTCTTGTGCCATGTGCCATGTGGTGATGCAGGCTGATGTATGAAAATTTTTAAAGAACTTCCTAATGGTAGAGGGGAGTTATTGTACTTTATCATTTGACGGCTATACATATTTCCATTACGGACACTTTACTTCTTCCCGTAACTACAAATTTTGTAAACGGCTCAATTTGTGAAAAAACGGTTTTATTTTTTTTACAAAAAAAATAATATAGCTCCCACCCTTGACGAAACTTGTATGTAATTTGACAGTGCTTCTCGAAAAATTAGGACTCTTACATTTGAGTCTAAAGGGCGTCTCACGATTTTGGTGTTTTTCACCGTTGAGCTACCTCTTAGTATTTTTTACCAGTGCCCTTCATTCGTGAAAAGTAACAAGAAACTATTTCCCATTGTATTTTTTAGTGGCAAACAAAAAAAAAAAGATTATTGAAGTGAATACTTCTTATTAGTCCAGTAAAAATAGAATTCAACTTTGCACTAAATTACAGCTCTTAATTTATTTTTTTATTAGGTTTAGTATCACTTACTGAGTATAAAATCACAAAATGCTGACAGATTCCGGTGGAGCTTCAGGCGCCATCTTGAAAAAACGGATAAAACGTTTTTGGCCGATATCTTGGAAACTATGCACTTTAGGGCAAAAGTTATTAAAACCATTATTATAGAGAATAAAATTTTGCATTTTTTGTTTCCTATAAACTTTTTTGTAAAAACTTACCATTTACGATTTATGGCTCATTTAATGAACAGGTTTTTCTATTTCAGCCGATAACTCTTCTAATATTGGATTAATCAATGAAATGTTTCTATACACTTTTGAAGATCAATCAATTCCCCACAACTTTTACTCGAAACTTTTTTTTTAATATTCATACTTTTAGAGCTATAGGACGTTTAATGTAAAAGTCCGCGCCAGCCCAACGGTTTCTTCCATATAAGGTAACCGTTTATTTTATCTCTACAATAAAAAGTTCATTGAGGCCTTACAATCTTCTTTCTATGCCTCCGATAAGGGTAACGAAGATGAAGAGGAATTATCGGATATGATCGAATATTCGCCGCCTTTAAAACGCTCGAAAATCTGATTGAATTTTGAATTTTCTCTTGTGGCACGTTTTTTCTGAAAATAAATTTTAAATATCTTTTTAACAAATATTCCCGTTTCCTATTCTTTTATTTCAATAATTACTTTTTCATAATTAATAATTACTTGTTAATCCAGTAGCAATCCGAAGTACGAAATATTTTTTAACGATGTATCAGATGTACCTTCCCAACAAAAAATGACTTTCGTCGACAATATTGCGTACTTCATGATAAAATAAAAATCGGAAAAAATTCAACCACAATAAAGACGATTAGAAGATTACTTTTTAATAATAATAATGCCCAAAAGTTATCAACAATTTGTTTAAGCAAAACATTGTTTACCAAATTTTTAGATGTTTTTTTTGTCATGTGAAATGAATTCATTGATTTTTCTGACTACACATGAATTTATTTTAAATTTTCTTATCATTTTGAAATTTCGGTTTTCGGAAATTTGTAAAGGTTGTATTTACGTAACTATTCGTTCAATGCCCTGGAAACTTCTTAATTGTAATATACAACGTTTTTACGAAAACATGTCCAAAATTTACGATTTTTCCTTCATTTTTCAAAATTAAAAAATTGTCGAAAAGCGAAATTTCAAAATGATAAGAAATTTTTTTAAAAATTCATGTGCAGTCAGAAAAATCGACGAATTCATTTCACGTGTCAAAAAAAACTTTCCCTAAAAATTTGGTAAACAATGTTTTGTTTAAACAATTTCTTGATACATTTTTGGCTCTATTATTATTCAAAATTAATCTTCTTAACGTCTTTATTGTGGTTAAATTTTTTCCGATTTTTATCTCATCATAAAGTATTAGTCCGGGAGGTAGCGTTGCAAATATAAAAGTCATAGTACGCCGGCTGATATTAACATCGGTAGTTGATCTTATATCACTAATGAGTGAACCGACCGTCAGCTGCACAAGTAGCGGTGGGTGTGGGTGTGGGAGGTCGCAAAAGTGGTAAAAAAAAAAAAAAATCAAGTAATAGTACGCCGGCTGAAACTTTTTTTAGAAATAGTTGTCAATATACTGAGCTGGAAAAAAATAGTCAGCTGCATCGTGGAGGGGGGACTATGCGTCAGCTGCTCGCATGAACTTGTAAAAAAAACTCATAAAATAAAGTTATAGTAAGCCGGATGAAATTTAACTGGGTGATTGTTTAAATAATTACAAGTACAAAAACAATAATCAGCTGCGTGTTTAGCGGTGGAAAGACCGTCAGCTGACGCAGTATATGAGAACAATCAGACACTTTATAATTACCAATATTTTATTCATTCTTATCATTTCAGTTTACATTATTTGGCTATATTCAACGCAAATTATGAACTGCTTTGATTATAGAAAATCTAACACCTAACAAGTACATTACAAACAATTAGCATCATCTCGCAGTACGCTCACACGAAAACGATAGAAAACATATAGCAGAGTTACTTACATTAGCAATGATCTTTCCATTATTATCTTTATGCACGAAATTGCGTTCAATATCGGAGGCGTGAAAATGTTTTTCGCATATTGACGGTGCGCTTGATACGTTTATTTTCGTAACAGGAATAACGCTCACCCATTTTGTACGTAACTCGTTATTTTTCGGAAATCGGAATAGAGAGACGCGTTCTTTGTTGCTGCTGTGTCCACTTTTTCACCCCGGAATGATACATTTTTTACCCATTTCTGATTTTTTAAATAAATAATTTGAAGCACATAATGGCAAATTTACACTGAGATCGATTATAAAATTCTGGATACGGAACTGACGAAAAGAGGTTGACGGCTGGTGAATAAAGGGAGAAACTCAAACAGTTGCGGCGCGTTCCTAATAAGTATAGGCCTCTGTTACGTCTGTGGGCTTGCTACGCGCCCGCCGTCGTTTTCACAGAGCCGCGATATACTCACGGGGTGTTTGATAACACACGATCGCCGCGGTTCCTCTATCCACCCGCTAAATTTAAATAAATGATTAATGCAATGTTTTGTATATGCATCTCTTCCATAGGATAAGGAAAATAATAAATATAATTATATCTATATTAACAAATATTGAATAAGAATATATTGTAAAAGTCTGCTGTCTTGCTCTTTTTCCTTCTTCTTTTAAAATTCTTTCTCGACACCCTTTCTTTTGTTGCGTCGAACACTCGAGTGGAAATTTATAGTTCATAGCTTATGGTAACAACCAACGTCTGCTGACCACATGTAAATCATAAAATGCTAGTCGAAACAAACCCCTATTGTTCTCGCAGTCCTCCGAGGCGTACGTGACCTTTCTCTAATACTTGAGCTTACAACTTTTATTTTCTTTTAAACGTAAACGCAAAAAAATTCAGAAATTCGAGACCCGAGTTTTACGAGCAGAAAGGCCCTAAAACTTTCCGAGGAAGGGATGAGAGAGGGACAGTGACTTCTAGGTTTAAGTGAGAGAGTGTGCGTGCAGCGAAAAAGAAAGAGTGAGAGCGGAGGAAGCGAGACGAGAGATAGAGAGAGAGAGAGAGATAGATAGATAGATAGATAAATGATTTTTATTATCCAAATTGGACAAAGGCGGTAGCAAGCTACCATGTACAGCAAGAATAAGCGCAATAAACTTAAAACTAGGTCTAAATCTAAATCTAAATATTAATCTATGAATTAATAAAACGTAAGTAGGAGACACAGCAATACACTCTCGTGTCGCAAATAACCGCCCACGCGCTCGCAAAAAGAAAAACAATAATAGAAACCCGAGGAAAAAAGAAAAGAAATACTAGAAGGCAAAAATAGGAACGAAAATTGACTAGGCAATGACTAGGCTTTATCTAGTAGCCAGGATTTTAGCCGGGATTTGAAAATTGCCAAGGACGCTGACTCGCGAATATCAGTCGGCAGCGAGTTCCAGATAGTGGGGCCCGTTATGGCAAAAGCCTGTCTACAGGCTTCAGTACGGTGAGGTGGTACTACAAGGGCCCTAGGGTGCCTTGTGGATCGAGTAGGTTGGTGCGCAATCAGAAGCTCACTAAGAATCGGGGAGGCTGTACCCCTCATGGCCCGATATACTGCGCACGCGACACCAAATTCTCTATGTGCACTGACAGAAAGCCAGCCGAGTTGACGCCTGTAGGGGGTGATGGTGGCATCACGGGGAAGGTTAAAAATATAGCGGATCCCCTTATTGACCAGACGCTGGAGTTTCAGGTCGTTGACCACCCCGGCCCCAAGCAGCACCGTAGAGCAGTAGTGGATGTGCGGGAGCAGCAGCGCAGTGACTAGAGTAACGCGAAGTCCCTGGTCCGTATAATTCCGAAGATGCCAGAGGTTATACATAACTCCGTTTGCTCTCGAGGTGATGCTGGCAACATGATCCTTGAACGATAGCTTGGAATCAAGAACAACGCCGAGGTTTCTCACCGAGGTGACAAAGGGAACGGTGATATGACCATCACCCAATGCAGGGAGATCGTTGACGTCAATCTGATTGATCAATCGACTATTGCCAAGTATTATGGCTTTAGTCTTGAGAAGGTTCAGACACAGCTGGTTCCTTGAAGCCCAGTTTCGGATTCGGGCAATATCCTCGTTCAACTGCGAGATGCAAGTCGAAATGTCCTGCGGCGAGCAACTGGCGTAAATTTGTAGGTCATCTGCGTAAAGCAGGCGCCTGGCAAACTGGATGTCGGAGCCAATGTCGTTGATGAAGAGCGAGAAAAGGAGAGGGCCAAGTACGGATCCTTGCGGCACACCCATGTCAGTACCCAGCCATTCGGTAAGGGAACCGTCGTCCCTCTTGACCGCCTGCTGTCTGTCCGAGAGGTAGGAGCGCAGCCAGTCCAGCGACTCAGCGGAAAAGCCGATACTCCACAGCTTACGAAGCAGTAGCTCGTGAGAGACCGTATCAAACGCCTTGGAAAAATCGAAGAGGATGAGCAGGGTGACCCGCCTGCCGTCCATGCCGACTCTGACATCGTTGAGTAGCCTGAGGAGCGCCGTCTCCGTACTGTGTCCGCTGCGAAAACCGCACTGGTAGGGGTCCAACAGATTGTGCCGCTTTATGTAATCGGTGATCCTTTTGTGGATCAGATGCTCCATGGCCTTGCCGAGGGTTGCGAGCAGCGAGATAGGTCGATAGTCACCGACACCAGAAGGTGAGGCCACCTTAGGTATCGGCACGATGACCGCTTTCGTCCAGGGTCTGGGGAAATAGCGGTCGACAATGGATCTGTTAAACAGATTAACGAGGAATCCGAGAAGCACGCTGAGCACCGGGACAATCATGCGTCGAGAGAGGCCGTCCGCGCCCTGGGCGTTGGAGCGAGAAGCCAGTAGAGCACCCTCCACTTCTGCCGGGGAAACACAGCCAAATACGAGGGAAGGACGATCAAGAGCAGCAAGTGGAGTGCCAGCAGCGAAAACGTCGCTCTGAGAGCGGCGGTGCTGCGAGGTGGAGACTCGGGCGAAAGCAGCATTGAGGTCTTCCGGCTGCACCGTGAGCCGAGAACAACGGCGTTCCCTGGACAGCCCCAAGATGCGCAGCTCACGCCACGTGGCATCGGGGGACAGGCCAACGAGACGAGACCTGTAAAAACCAACTCGAGAGAGAGAGAGAAAGAGAGAGAGAGAGAAGAGATGGAGAGAGCAAGAGCGGGGGAGCGTACACCCGAGAGAAAGTAAAACATAGTTAAAAATTAAGAAACAGAGAGAGAGGAGAGAGACATATTGGACGCGAAGACAAAAATCTAGAGTCCCCACTCTTAACATTTTTCTTGGACGCTACCCTTAAGCCTCCACCAAGGATCAAAGTCAGACAACTTTCCAACTCTGATCAGAGAGTACGCGTTTTTCCGATGTATCTCTTCCTCTCAAATACATTCTCTCTCAAATTTAATTAACAGTACCCAATTTAAGCATCTAATAAAAAAGGAAAGACTTCAGTCTTATCAGAGACAAAATAAATATTCGTCTTTTATTTATACGCGGATTCAATTTCCAATTCCCTTTTCCCGCGACTCAGGCCGCGAATTTCTATTCGCCACGGCAACACCGAACTTCCACTCTACGGGCTCTGGGAGAGCCAATCGTTCAACGAAAAACTATATTACGGCCTACGGGTCGTAACACCTCCACCTCACTAGCGCTAGTGGCAAAAATTCACAACAGCAGCTTCACTGCAGTCACGGTTTTAGAGACAAAGTGCCCAGACCTGATGTGTAGAAGACCGTGGTATAGGCTCTACGCTGACACGATCCACTTTAACGCAATCAACGGCTACCTCCAATCTCATTTTGGTTAGCAACTTCCACACACTAGGATGATTCCGTCCAACAAGATTCGAAAAACGATTGTTCCACCCTTCTGTCTGGTTATTGGTGCGTTCATCATCGATCAATGTGGACTTGTAGGCGTTCCACGTTTCCGGTGGAAATAAGGGTGGAAGACCGCGCAACCTAATCTTAGTACTCTGCGAGTTACCGATTTTTGCAATTGAGCCATTAACGTAAGTATAGTCTCGAAGTACTGTAATAAAATCTCCTCGCACTCGCTCGCGAGTTCGTGATTTTTGAGGTGATCCAACCCTTCCCCGACACACTTCAGAGGCAAAAATGCCAATGCATCTATCATACCACAAAAGAAACTGAAATCTTTATCCTCACGGTACCTAGTGGAAATCCCCAATGCTTGAATTTTTCGAAATGTACTTTGGCACCAGTGGTTGAAACAGCCTCGAATGGTCACGTAACTTCCGATTATACGTTTGACAGCATCCATGATGAGTTTCTCGAATTCGATGTTGACTGTCAGCGGAGACAGATTTAGGTTACGCTGATGGGCGCACTCGTCTTTTAGAATTTGTAACATCGCTTCGTACGTACCAAGGGTTTTTTTTTGTAACAGACAGAATACCGCTGTAACAAAAAAGTTATGCTTCGGTACTCGTATGACGTACAATCGTGAAAACAATGGGGAGGGGGGGGGGGGGGGGAACCAAAGCAAAATTGCCATCCATGTAACAGGCACTTGACTTGGACAACCGTTTGAAGAGGCTTATCAGTGGCGAAAATTATAATTCGAACTTCGGCCGCTGGTCCGTTGTCGTGTAGAAGAAATCCCGAATCATCGTCTCCTATAGTCGTCCATTCATATGCAATAATCAAATCTCTTAAGGACGTTCACGAGTAAACCGATTTTCTATAGATTCTTTTTAAATTTTAACCGTGCGTTATTTAGAACATTCTTAATGAACTCTCAAAATTTCAAGGACCTTGCCGGTACCCAAATGGAGATATTTGTTGTTGAAATTACGAGTTTATATACACTTAAAGTATAGCCGAGGCATGAGCTAGAGAGACATTTTAATTCGTATCAGTTAGAATTTTCTATAGATTTTGATAAAAAAAACTGCATTATGATAGACGATGATATTAGGAACAAAATGTCAAAAAATAGAGATACTCAGCGGTGTCGTTCTTGTGTAATGGCGATTCAAAGCTATAAATTCGACAGTATTTTTGAGCGTGCAATACGATGGAAGGGATGACACTGTGGCGTAGCGGCAACGCTGCTCCGACGGTACGCAAGGGGAAGGAACGGGGGACTAGATGCGTATACACGCACACGCATACGTATGTATGCGGGGGCATGGATTAATTTTCACGATATTCAACGATTTATTTCGCATAGAAATGCCAATTTAATTATTTATGGCTAGACATTTTAATGTATCATAAAAAAATGCATGCATCTCTCAATTCCGGAGACTTTTTAGGCATAACAACACTTTTTTTTTTTAAATAAGTTGTTGATATGAAAATTAAACTTTACAATCGAGATTATTAATATTATAAATGGAGATATTACAAATTATCAACAAATTAAATAAAAACAAAAAAAATAAAAAGTAACAAATAAATTTATTCATACAAAATGGAATATTCCTTTGGTGTTCTGTCTTTCGTGTTGGAATTATTATGGAATTATGGAATAATTAGGAATGGGTGAGGTTTTTTCTCAATTTTTTTTCTTCTCGAATCTACCATTTGACCTGCGACATTGGCTAGAGACGCTTGCGTTTACGTTGTTACTCGCCATGATAGCGTCTCTCTACTGAGCTGAAACATGGGGCGGGCAAGCAGCGTTGCCAGCTCTCCACATCGCTCTAGGGATACTTGCGTTAGTGTATATGTATACGGCGCGCCACAGCCTTATTTGTATTGGTGCGTAGAGTCCGTGCTAAGAGTTTTGGACTAGAGGGGAGCGGCGCGCTCTAAACAGCGCAGTTGACCCAAGCCGAGCGTGTGCCGAACTTTTGTCTCCGATTTTCACCCGTGAACGTCCTTAAAGCTTTCGGATTTCGAGAAAACTTTAATCCGCAATTTCTCAACGTCCGTTTTACATGGTCTTCGATAGGTAATCGGGTTCGAGAGATTCGATCGAGCTTGGCCACTCCTTCAGCATATATGGCAGACGGAATCGGTAATGTGGTTTTTGTTTTTTTCTTCATTCTCATGTACCGTACGGCAGCTTTAACTCCCTTCTCATCCGCTGTGTGTTTAAACTATTCATTCACTACTGGATTGGTGTAATCTAATGTCGTAGTAATGGATCCTGGGCACTGCAACGCGTGGATGTAAAGAAGTTTTGTAGAAATGCGTACAAAAAAAAAATTGAGGAAAGAATGAAAATTTAAAAAAGCGTACAAATTAAAAACTTGCACGTTACTTCCTCATTGATTGAATCTCGCATTTTGCTTCGTTATCATACACACACACACACACACACACACACACACACACACACACGCACGCACGCACGCACGCGCACGCACGCACGCACGCACACGCACGCACGCACACACACGCACGCACACGCACGCACGCACGCACGCATGCACGCACGCACGCACACACACACACACACACACACACACACACACACACACACACACACACACACACACACACACACACACACACACACACACACACACACACACACACACACACACATAGCGAGCGGACATTCTTTCCAAATATATTTTTCCAAATATTTGGAACATTTTAAACACATTGGCATTAAAACCTCGATTTTTTTTCACGAAAAAAAGCTTCCTCTACGAAGAAGCAAAATCAATAGGAATTTATAGCGGATCCAGTTGAAAAATTGTAAAATTTTTTATATAGTTTTCATTGAACTAGCCATGTGATTAATAAATTATACCAATAAAACATGCTGGAAACAAGAAAGAGAGAGAGAGAGAGAGAAAGAGAGAAAAAGATAGAAATACACTGGTATATAATTAGGTCAAAATAATTTTTCTTTTCAGGGAAATAAAATAATTTCTGTGTCCGGGAGTAAAATAAGGTGAAAACTATAATAAAAAATTACTCACACACAGCGACACATATTTACAGCATCTCCAACGAACTGCGTCGGCGTTTTCTTTTTTTATCACGTACATGTAGCCATTTTCACACAATTTCGGATTCTCGCGCTGAGTACGAATTATCTTCATCCTCACAAACGCTACAATTGATCCAAGAATACTATACGACAATCCAGACAAAACAGGACTGAAGCTTTTTGGGACCACGTTTTCCTGTCATATTTTTACATATATACAGAATACATACTCAGTTACTGTGGTATCGTGCTTCGTGTACTGAGCATACTGTTACCAAGGCGCTATATACATTGTATACGGCTGTACCGCTCGCGTAAAACATCAACACCGAATGTGTTCACAAGATACAATCAGCTCGATCACGAATGCCTTGAGACAAAAACTATATAGTGACAGTAAAAATATATGAAAAACGAATTTATGAAAAACGAAAATTATGAAAAACCGATTTATGAATCTAGGAAAAACAGTACAAATTAGAAACTTGCACATTGCTCCCTCATTATTTTATATCAGTCACAATGTTCCCTCTAGTGAATGGATTTTTTAATTGTGAGTGGAAGAGTTTTTTAATTTTAGCCTCTTCATAGAGGAAGCTTTGTGAGCTGGATGAAATTATGGAAAAGCAATGTACAAATTTTTAATTCGCAAGGTTTGTTTCAATTTGTAAATTTTTTTTGTAAAATCAATAAATTTATAATTTTATAAAATCTGATGAACCTACGTAACCATTCTTTTCGAACTCCATACCGCCAGACATATGCCAGGTCCTCTAGCCTATTTATGTCGCAAGTCACGACTCAATAGTGGTAAATTTGTAAAACTTGAAGCAAACATACCATTTCATGTATGAATAAAATTTTAGGGTGTACTTCTTAAAAGCGAAAACCAAATTTCGATCTGAAATTTGATAAACAGATCTTCTTTTTGACGGCATAAGATTTTTACTAAAAGGATTTTTGGCACATCGCAATAGTCTTTGAAATATCGAATTTTCAAAATTGATACATTAACACGCGTGTGTAGATCTATATTTATCGTAGCGCGCACTGCTATCCCTACTTTATCGATCTGATCGGACACGTTTATCGCGCGTTTGCCTAGTATAACAACCACGGTCTTACATACAGGTCTGGAAACGACGGTGGTGGGGGTATGTCCGCTTAACGTGCATTTTTTAATTTTGGTCTATGGCCGCAAGGTTCGTGACGATCGAAAGGTATCCAAGTGCGACAGAGACAGAACTAGCATTCCATCTCTTTTTGTACCGCACTCAGCGCATGCGCCATAATACATAACCTTGTTTGCTATTATTTCGTCGTTCATAAATAATATTTAATTTACGGACAAAGCAAATACAAGTATCTATTCTTCGTGACCAAAGGTGATTGGTATGAGTTCTTACACCGACTCCCCTGAGGGTTGCGGGCTCCCAACACCATCTACCCTTGGTCTCCTCTCGTATCCGTTTGTCCCCGGTTCGATCCCCGCTGCCGGAGCTTGTCGCGCACTCGCTAGATTTAAACACCTGGGACAGAAACAGTCGTAGTTCGTACGCCCTGCCTCTGGAGCTACGTCCGAGCCCGTTTGTGCTTTTACCATCTGCTGTGCTACGGCAATGCTTCTCGCTGCCGGAGCTCGTCTCGCACACGCTAGATGTCAGCACATTGGGACAGAGGCAGTCGTGGTTCGTACGTCCTGTTTCTGGAGCTACGTCCGAGCCCGTTGTGTTTTCATCAGCCGTGCTACGGCATCGGGAATCGAACCCGAGACATCTTCCCAACCTTTCGGTTACCTCACCAAGGCGCTGGTTTCCTTTGGACCTACTTTTTTAGGTGGATTCCGAACCACCGGGTCACAGAAAAAGCACTTAGAAAATTTTTCCATTGGTGCCGACAGTGGGAATCGAACCCGGCCACATCGCGCGCCACTGCGTGCGAGCCGAGCACGCTATATACCCACTGCGCTACTGCTCCCCCTACCAAAGGTGATTAACTGATTAATAAATAATCGAAATTATGTTAAAATGCCAACAAGCTACGCGTGAAATCTAAGCAGCTCTGATAAACATAAGCGATATTTAGTATACAAGGTTTACGGATGCACTTTGGTCTAGTGGATCCCTACCAAGCTCACAATCCTATTTATCCAGGATCGATTCCTGAACGGCTTTTTTTTTCTCAAAACTTAAAAATCATTTTTCACACAATTTGGAATAAAAAATTAATTACTATGTTGCATGTATTTTGAATAGTCATTATAGAAAATAATTTTTCTGAGGCATTAATTATGAGATGATTTCGATGAATTATTACTGTTTTTCTGCAAAATTTTCATATACATATTCCTCTTGTCAAGTGTTCCCACTGGTCAAAATATATAGTTGCTGACTGGGTAGGGAAGCGAGCGGGGGGGGGGGGGGGGGGATAAAATATACTCCAAATATAATGATAACATAATTATTTTTAATTTTTAGTTAGTCTTGACCGTCTTGACACTTTTCTTCTGCTCGCACATTCTTTCGAAAAGATGTGGGAGCGGGAGCAAGTTATATATAAATATCTCACAGCACACTCTTCGATACCAGTGACGCACAGTGACGATGGCGCGAACTAAAGCTATCTCGCTAAGGGTACCACTCCCCACCACTGAAATTCGGCTTCGTTGCAAGACCTGTATGTAAGACCGTGATAACAACCCAAACCGGGATAAACTTATTCCGAAAGCGTCCCCCCACCGATTTCGTTTTAACTTTGCATAGAGCTTCATTATCATGTGAAATCAATTTGTACAAAAGGATTTTAGGCGCATCGCAATAGTTTTCGAAATATCGAATTTTGAAAATTGATATACTACCACGCGCGTGTATATCTATGTCTACCGTAGCGCGCACTCCCATCCCTACTCTTTCGACATGTTAGGACACGTTTGTCGCGCGTTCGCCTCCTTACTCTCCCCACCGCGCGTACCCAGCTAACTTGAGTATTATCTTTTTTGTTTTTTTGTTTTTTAAAACCCAACCCAACCCAACCTTTTTTGGTTGGTTTTGGCATTATAATTGTTATTGCTTGTTTTTTTTTTGCTTTTGTGTGAAGGGTGTGTGTATGTGTGTGTAATCGTTTGAATAAATAGATTAAATCATAAAAATCTACGTTTGTGACAGTCGCGGGGGCTCCGCCTCCCCGAACCCTTCCACCGGGGCTTTGCCCCTGGACACCGGTAGATCGCCCTCGCACGCACGCGCACGCACGCACGCACACACACACACGCGCACACACACACACACACACACGCGCGCGCGCACACACGCACACACACACACACACACACACACATACACATACACAGGCGAACGCGCAAGAAACCTGTCATGTCGACACCACTGAACTCTAATAATACTGGAACGTGCGCTGGCTATACTGCACATGGAGAAGGAGCGTATCGAGAGAGATAGCTCGCAAACTATCTTTGTCTCTGTCTGATCGTGTGACGCACGCGCACTTGAAGGTGTTGTATAGGCGCTTCAAAAAGTTTATCCCACCGAATTCTATTACTCTATCGAGAGTGTACTGCAAACTGAGAGGCAATGCTCTTTTTTTTCTCTTAATATAACTATAATGACGCACGAGGAATTCAAGACTTGACGACTAATAATTGGAAGTAGATATGTATACCTCGGGGACGCTCCGATATAAGCAAGATTTGAAATCGAGGAATAAACTTTTTGACTGTACTGTACAGACAGAGACCAAGATACCAACAAGCGTCGTTCGTGGCTATCTCTCTCGATACGGTCTACCAGCGGCAGCGCACGTTCCAGTATTAGTAGAGTTCAGTGGTCGACACAGTAGGGATAGGAGTGTGCGCTACGATAGATATATAGATATACACGCGCGTATTAATTTTTAAATTTTCAAAATTCAATATCTCGAAAAGTATTGCGAGCCGCCAAAAATCCTTTTAGGGGTATTCTTATCTTATCAAACAGAATGTTTGTGCAAAGTTTCAAACCGATTGGAGGTTGGGGCTTTTCGGAAGTTCACCCTTTTTTTTTAATTAAAGGAAAAAAATCATTTTTAAAATTTTGAAAAGTTGAAAATTCCAATAATTGTTTATTTTTGAAAAAAAATAAAAATAAAATGAGTCCTGGTAAAAAAAATTTTTTTCCCATATTTCGATAGTAAAACGCTAAAAATTTGCCCAATAATTAAATTTTATTTTAATTGTTGAGTAAAAATAAACCATGCCCCGGTTTGGATTCTGAAAATTTTTCCACAGAATCTAGGAACAAAAAAAAATATTTTGATCGCAGTTAGAAAGTGGGCCGTCAATAATTTCTATTTTTTTTTAATTAAAGAAAAAATATTTTTTCTAAATTTTGAAAAATTAAAAATTTCGATGATAGTTTATTGTAGAAAGGAAAAAAGAAAAATGAAATGTATCTTGGTAAAAAAATTTTCTTCCCATATTTTGATAGTAAAACGCTAAAAATTTGCCCAATAATTCAATTTTATTTTAATTGTTGAGTAAAAATAAACCATGCCCCGCTTTGGATTCTGAAAATTTTTCCACAGAATCTAGGAACAAAAAAAAACTATTTTGATCGCAGTTAGAAAGTGGGCCGTTAATAATTTCTATTTTTTTTTTAATTAAAGAAAAAATATTTTTTTCTAAATTTTGAAAAATTAAAAATTCCAATGATAGTTTATTGTAGAAAAGAAAAAAGAAAAATGAAATGTATCTTGGTAAAAAAAATTTCATCCCATATTTTGATAGTAAAACGCTTAAAATATGAGAAAAAAAATTTTTTTGCCAAGAGACATTTTATTTTTTTTTTTTTCTGCAATAAACTGTTATTGACATTTTTAATTTTTCGAAATTTGGAAAATAATTTTTTTCTTCAATTAAAAAAAAATAGAAATTATTGTCGGCACACTCTCTAACTGCGATAAAAGTAGGTACTTTGTTTTATTCCTAGATTCTATGAAAAAATTTTTAGAATTTTATACCTGGGCCTAATTTATTTTTACTCATAAGTTATGGGAAAAAAGAATTTTATGTGGTAAAACAAGTGATAAAAATCTGAAAAAATAACCTTTTTTTAACCAAAATATGCACAAAAAAATCGTCAACTGAATCTGAGGTGGTTAGGCCGATGACCACGTGAGTTGACTTGGAATGCCCCATATATATATATGTATATATGTATATGTGCAAGGTTCGTATATGTACAATGTTTACTGTACATATACCGATTCGGTGTGGGTTCGGTTTTGGGTTGGGTTTAAGTATATTTTGGGTTGGTCTTGGGGATATTTTTTTGGTTGGGTGGGGTTTCGGTATATTTTACGAGCTCCCCCGCCTGATTATCATTGTTAGTACTGAATAAAGGGTTTTCCCGAAAAAAAAGGTGATTATTCGGAAAGTAACCAAACTAGACAATTACCCAAAAAACGGTGATCGATATTATCGTAATTAGTTAAAAAGTTACAAACTATAAGGGAACAAAGGGTGAAATGTTGAGCACGCCACCAAGTAGGGTCGAAATACTCGGCCGGTAATGGGCCAGTACCCGTGTGCCGGGACTGCCAGTACTGGCTATGTACTGGACGCCGACATTGGGCCAGTGCTGGCTTTTATCTGGAATGATAATACCGACCCAGCATTGGCCAACAGTACTGTGCCTGCACTGGCTAGTAGTACTGTGCCTGCACTGGCTTGTAGTACTGGGAATACCCTGGCTAACCAAGTTCCAAATGAAAAACGCGGGTCCAATTAGCATAATAAATGTAGTTTATTATCTAGAAATTAGCAATTAAATCGATGAACGAATTTAAAACTGCTGTTCTATTATCTTTGAAAATACTGTGAATTAAAAAAAAAAAAGTCATTGACTGGGATTCGAACCCGGTATCTTCCAATCGACGAATTCAGCACTTTCGATCCTCAAATAATTATTTTTAAAAAAAATTAACACTTTCGAGGTTATTTTTTTTTACGAGTGTTTTCGGCTTCGCAGTCCGGACGTTTTTCCGTCGAAGTTAATTTTGAGCCTACCTGAGATTTTACCTGAGACCTACCTAACGACGTACCTAACGACTGACACGCTACCACTACGCTATTGATCCCTTTTTTATTTTCTTGTATTTAAAAGGTATTAGTCTACGAGTTCAAATGAAAATGCGCTGTGTTACTGGGCTGGATAGAACAGCGCATGATATTCAGCAAAAAGGTGATATATAGTGAAAAAAATTATTCAATCGTTAATTAACAAGTGGGTTTTATAAGAGCTAGGACCATTGAAATTATAAAATTCATGTGTGGAATATTAAAAGTGTGAAAAATATAATTTCATGTAATTAATTTACTTAATGCACCTTACTTAACGATTGCATTTCTCAAGATCCATGTATAGTTCAAAAGTGAAAATTGTTGTATGGGCTTGTGAGACTATGTGCAAGGTGATAGTATGTGAAAATACTATTTAACCGTTAATTAACAATTGAATTTAATATAACTATAGGCAATTAACGTTCAAAAAATGATATCTCGAATCTTCAGATTCTGAAAAGAACAGGATGACGTATACAAAAAATTTCATAATTATATAATTAATTTAACCTTTGCACGTTAATTAAGAAATATATTTCTCGAGAACCACGTGCGGTTTCAACATTAAGTTTTTTATATAGGCTAGTAAGACTGTGAACTAGGCGATACTAGAGCGACACAAGAGTCGGTCTGCCGTAACTATACTAGCATTGGGCCAGTGTTGAAATCACAGTACTGTTTGACCATTGCTTGGACCGGTTCTGAGCCAGTACCGGATAGCCAGTATTGGTGTCTCAACTATTCACCCAGTGCCGGTGCTATACTCAATGACCGGCACTGGCTTTCCGAAAATTGAATTAGTATTGAACCAGTACTGGGTGCCCAAAAGTCGGTCTGCCGTAACTATACAAGCATTGGGCCAGTGTTGAAATCACAGTACTGTTTCACCATTGCTGTAACAATATTGGGCCGATAGTGACAAAATACTGGGCCTATACTGAATGCCAAGACTTGGTTGCCAGTACTGGCCGAAGGATTGGCCCTGTTGTTAGCTCTGGCGAACCCTACTTGGGATCCTGAAAGGGCTACGAGGATAGGGGTACTTAGATAACGACCGATGCATAGGACAATTATTCCTTAAACTTGTTTCAAAATAATAATCATTATTATTAATAACATTTTTTTCAACAGGGACGTATATACATGAAGATTTAAATAAATAAATTTACTTGAGATTGATACAGCACAATATGTGTTTGATTCTAAAAAAACTTTGTTTATTTAAAGAGGAACATCAGCTTGAAATTGGTTGAAAAATGGTGATAATGGAATGAAACTTTCAGAATATATTTTTAAATATATATTCTATGGCCGCTCAAATTTTTAAACGGTTTCATTCAGCCATTTTTTAATAAATAATTTGCAAACTTCGAATGTTTTACACATAGTCATAGAGAATAACTCGTTAGCCACATCTTTGCATATTCAGAGAAGAAAAAAAACTACTACTTAAGGAGGTACGACTAGTATGAAGAATCCAACTGACGGACTTGAAATTTTTATATGTTTTTGCCGAATACTTTATGCGCCTATTGCCAAAATTTGAGCTATATTGACCGTTTAGTTTATTCGTAATAAAATTGCAAAGTCGAGCAGTTTGAGTTACTAAAGCACGTCGTCTTATGGAGACGGTTAACCGGAAGTGCTGTGATCACGGTTTTGCTGCTCGCGTATCCAACTACACCCGTTGAAAAACTGAAACTTGATAGATTAGATATAATGGATATTGTAAAAAATTGAAAAATTACTCTTCACCGTGTAGTTCTGGCACTACATCATAAAAAAGTTTCAATTTCCGGTTGTAAATGGTCAGAACGATCAAATAGCACCCACAGACTTAGCAACGTCGCGAGTAACAGCTGATGGGTTTCGGCGAACATAACCTAGCTTTGTTTTGATATTAGCAACGAGGATAGAGTCATCTTCGTTGGTCACGTATACCAACTTATAGCATCGCCAATGCGACGTTGCCAAGTGTTTACTTCAAATTCCATCGTGTTATTTATGGAGTTTTATTATTTATCACGTATCAATTATATGTTTAATTATCATTCTACCGATCGTATTAATTCCACTGAGGTAATTCAAGTCTATTTTAATAGGTTTTCGGCTGATTTTTTAAAATGTTTTTTAGTCCGTTTTTGTGGTAGACATGTCATTATTATTATGATGGAGACTACTATCGAGTCGTTGACAATCTAATTTTTCAGTTTTTATTAGTTCATGCGCAATAAATTAATCATTTGCCACAAAATTTTTCACATTATAATCGATAATATGAATAATCAACGCAAATAAACATAAATCAGAACAACTGTGGGTAAAATAAATTTAGACTTTTTTTTGACTCCAAAGAACTAGTCGTACCTCCTTAACAGTTCAAACACTCAAGAATCTGTATGCAACGTTAGAGGTGTTTTCATTCTGCCATTTTACTATAATTAATATAAATTTTGCCCGAAAACACGGGTTTATCAGCTGATCGCAAAACGCGCGTGTAATTCAAAATGGCGGCACGGTGAAACAAATTCCAAACGCAACATTAGTCGTCCAGTAAAATTACCCTTGAGTCCTATTCTTTTCGAGTACAGTTATGCCGATTTTTTTGTATGTAGATTTGACCTCCAAAAATAAGCCCCTGATTGTATGACTTAATTGAGTTCCCGGAACATTGTTTTAAAAAATGGTAAAAAAAATCGCAATTTTGATTTTTAGTTTTTTTTTCCGTGCGTGTGAGGAAAAAATGTTTCCTGAAGAAGTTGTATGTTTCATCCTCGCGCATAAGAAAAAATTTTAAAAACTTGAAAAATGTTGGTTAGTTCAGCCGCAAATTAAAAAAACCAACGATTTTTTTTTTTTCATTTCAATCTAGTTCCCCTAATTATCAATGTATACCTTTGAAACTGATATGACAGGTATAAAATCCGTGCCCCAAGAGTTCGTCTAAAGATAATTTGATCATCTCGCATATTACAGCAACAAATAGCGATTTTCGAAAAATATTCGGGTATCAATCAAATTTGAGCCGATGGGGTTACAGGGTCCAAAAAAATCATGGTTATAGTTATAGATATGGAGATTCATAATGTGATTTAACAAAAAAAAATTTCCATCAAAATTGGTCGAAAAAATGGAAAATAAAAATTTTCTTACAAAATAAATACGATAATGACTGAAATTATTGAGTTACGAAAACCGTTTTTTGTTAATGTTATTTCTGTTTTTGAGACGGAAAAAGTAAAAAAAAAACCTCTTTATCTTTATTAGAACCGAAGATACACTTGTTTTACTTTATATCGATTTATTATCAGTGTTAATAATATTAAGGCTTGAAAAAATACTGTACCTTGTCCATACATGAAAGATCAACCATGAATTTTTTCATTTAGATTTGAGCTCCAGTTTCGTCAAAATTAATTATTGAATTGAAGCAAAGTCGTGGAGTCGCGTTCCAGTGACTCCACGACAGCGCGGCGACGTGGTAGGGCGGCGCAGCGACTTGGTGTGAGGTATACGTGAGCGCGTAAGCGGGAATTACTTGCTAAATGAATAACTCCGGTAAAAATGATCGTAGAAGGGTCCGTTTTTTTAATTCAGCTATTTTGAACTCAGCAATTGTAATAGGATGTCAGTTTTTTTATTTCTATCAATGCTTCATGATTTTTTTTTATTACACGTTTATTTATTTGAATTCAACCATTCTAGTCACATATTCGTAGATATATGTATTAATATCTGCTTATATCACTATTTATTCAAATTTAATTACACGTTTATTTATTTGAATACAACCATTCATAAGCAGATATTAATACATATATCTGCATATATGCGGCTACAATGGTTACATTTAAATAAATAAACGTGTAATTAAATTTGAACACATAGTGATATAAGCAGATATTAATAAATTTTTTTATAACTTTCATACAGTTTTTATTCTGACACTTACTTAGTATTATTATGCTCTTGTAAACTTGTAAATGTAATACCCCCGGGAAAATATAAGAAAGACGAGTTTCAATACTTTTACATGGTCATGTCCTTCTATTTCAAAATCGCAGACCTTTTAAGGAAAGCATGATACATAATTCATGAAAACAGAATGCTTGATATTCGGTATTTATCTTATTATAAAGCAGAAAATGAGAACCCCTTTGAGAAAGAGTTTCTAGCAACGTCTTTTCATTAGTTGAATATTTCGGTTCCTTGAGACGCGAGCGAGTGTCGAAAAAGCCCGCAGTCGGGAAGCGAAGTATACACAAAAAGTCTCAACGACGCACATACACACACACACTTGACGTGTAGGTTTTTAGTACGTGTGTGGGCGCCCCAGGGTATATGTGGCGTTCGCGAAAGAGAATCGACAATGTACTGAAGTAAGTCCTTCTATCCCCCATGTAAAACAAGTCGCTCACTCACACACACATACAAATAGGAACAGCGAGAGAAGGGAGGGCTCCTTATACACGATACCAGCCGCACTTGACCCATATCTTATTATGCTCGCAGCGTCCGGATGCGCGACACGAAACGCCATTCGATGACAACGACGAGATATAGAGAGTCTCGTATGTTCATGGCATCGAGGCAGGCATATGTATATATATATATATATATATATATATATATATCAAGTACCATGGAGGTCATGCACGTCGTTTGCAAGATTGTCCGTGTGAGTAACCACAGGTAGGGGGAGGCCAGGATGATGAGATCTACACACACGTCGTCGGGCTAACCAGAAATCAGTATATACAACGCTATTATGAGCTTCCCTGTTATTTAACATGCCACTATCCTATTAATTCAATTATATCTATGCCAGTCTACGACTCATACTTGTAGAAGTTATTTATCGTCCGGATAGAGCCTAGCTCAATTAGAAATCAGTGCAATGCTGCAATCATTGAATCCCGTAATTGTTGTCTTTTTAATAAGGAAGAAATATTTTCTCGATAACGTATGAACCATTGTAAAGTAATTTATATAAGTGCTTACATGCTATTTCTGCAAGAAAAACTGGCTTGATTTTCTGAAAGAAATGAGGCTTTATTCTTCGATGCTATACTAAAAGTTTTGATTTTAACAACGTTATAGTCAAAACGGGTTAAGAAAAAAGTCACTAGTTTTCCGAAGAACACAAATTTACGTTCCGAGTAATTTATATTTCGAACTCAACAATATAACTTTACTGTTATAAAACAATTAGATTAAGAAGTAGGAAATTGTAAGCTACCGACACCGTACCTCCAACTCATGTTCACGCTGTTGCGAGTTGATTCTGCAACTTATACATTACCTCGCTGAGGTAGACGACCTCGTAGGAAAACCGATTGATGGGTGTGAGAATATGATTGAAATACTCGATAGTAACTATCCAATCTGGAGTACATATTATCAAAACTAATGCTACTATTATTAGTCCAAGATAACTATTGGAATGCAATAGTGATTGTTGAAACTCAACAGAGCTCCTTGTAATTTTAGTAAAGGTTGTGAGAACTCGATAGTGACTATTTATATTGTGTACTGACAGTTTCAGTCCACTATTGAAACTCAATTGATCATTGAAACTAGATAGTCAGTACTGTAATTCAGTACTGGTCACGTAAATATAAAATTGACCGTGTATCAGCAATAGTGACTGTTCGAATTTAAGAAGTTTCGGTACAGTAAACAAAAATGCTTATGTTAGATTGATTTAAAAAATTTTCCATATGTTCATCGATAATGTCAATACTCACTTGCAAAAATTGAGATTGATTCACAACATATTTTCTGATAAATAATTGTTTAAAATTTTTAAATGAAGCGTTTTAACACGGGATTAGATAGTACAAGCCATATTTTATTTTGTCATAATTTGAAAAATACTTACAGATTTTAAAAAAACGGACTAACACGTTGCACTATATTCCGATTATTGTACCAAAGTTTCAAGAAGTTTCTCCACATAGTTTGTCATATTTTCGTAAATAAAAATTCCTAAACTACTTATTTTTCACCACCTGACAGCAATCGAAGAAAGCAACGGCAACATTGCATCGTGCAAGGAATGGCGCGAAATTTCAAATATCATAAATGCAGTAAGTTAATAAGGAAATTATAAATGAGATATTTCAATGCTTATTTATCTGCTGGAACACAGGGCAATAAGCATTACAAAATACTATTCAACGGTTGCACTAAAAAGGCGCTGTCGTCGCACTGGACCGACACTGTATATAGATATGTTCTTTCCATAGGCGGGCATCTGTCATTATGTGACAGCATTTGTCACGATTTTTAATTTATTTTTTTTCACTTTTTCAAGTGTATGAATATTATCATACTTACAAGCTGGTGTACTACATTGTGTACTTCATTATGAAATGTTTGAAACAGTCAAAAAATGATATTTCGACGAAATATGTAGGCATAATACGTTTGAAAATTGAACCTCGTATATAATACGAGAACAACTCATGCAAGCTCGTACCCAAGTTGACACACATATAAAATATGAACCCCGATTTGTGAGATATGTTGGCACTTAGTCATGGTATAAAAGAAGATTTGTGAACGGAAAAACACAATGAGGAAGCAATGTGCAAGTTTCAATTTGCACCTGTTTTTGTCATTATTGTGCATATACTTTCATCGATCATTAGATGAAAACTTTTACGCATGTGCCGTAAAATGTAAATCTCGTCAATTACAAAGCAAATAAAATAGGTTAGGTTAGGTAGGTAGTTTTTACACCGACTCCTCTGAGAGTTGCGGGTTCCCATCACCTTCTGCATGCCGTTGGTCTCCTCTCGTATCCGTTTCCCCTCGGTTTAATTCCCGCTACCGGAGCTTGTCGCGCACCCGCTAGATGTCAACACCTGGGATAGAAGCAGTCGTAGTTCGTACGCCATGCCCCTGGAGCTATGTCCGAGCCCGTTTGTGCTTTTACTATCAGCTTTACGGCAACGCTTCTCGCTACCGGAGCTTGTCTCGCACACGCTTAGGTGTTAGCACTTTGGGACAGAGGCAGTCGTAGTTCGTACGCCCTGCTTCTGGAATTACGTTCCAGCCTGCTGTAGCATCGGGAATCGAACCCGAGACATCTTCGCAGTCTTTCGGTCATCACACCAAGGCGCTGCTTTCCTTTGGACCTACATTTTTAGGTGGGTTCCGAACCACCGGGGTCGCAGAAAAAACACTTGGAAAATTTTTCCATTGGTGCTGGCGGTGGAAATCGGACCCGGCCCCATCGCATGCCCCACTGCATGTGAGCCCGGAACGTTACCACCACGCTACTGTTCCCCTTGTCAAAATAAATAAAATATTTTAACTTATTCTGAGTAGGTACACTTAACGCAAGAATAAACGATATTTGGTATCTTGATATCACATTTTGTTGTCGACTACCATAAGATACGTATTGAGTAGTCTCCTTATGCATCCTGAACTTCGATCGGTTCTAGGACATATCATAATCTCCCCGGAAAAAATATTCGCGTCGGATAGTCACCATAGACGAAATCCTCCTGTACATAAATCCCCCCCCCCCCCCCCTGCCAGATGAAAACTCCATAGCACGTTGTTTAAATGGGGGGGGGGGGGGGGAGGACCGATCCTACAAGTACCAGTCCAAGTGATCAGTCCCACAAGTTCGTTCCTACATGTGGCGATCCTACAAGTTCGTTTCTAGAGATTCATTCGAGAAGGTTCGATCCTACAAGTGGCGATCCTACAACTTTTCCTACAAGCGGTGGTCCTACAAGTTCGTTTCTCGAGATTAGTTTGAAAAGAACCGATCCGACAAGTGGTGATCCTACAAGTTCGATCCTATAAGCAGCGATCCTACAAGTTCGTTCCTCGAGATTCGTATAACAAGGTTCGATCCTATAAGCAGCGGTCATACAAGTTCGATCCTACTAGTAGCGATCCTACAAGTAGCGGTCCTACAAGTTCGATCCTACAAGTGGCGGTCCTACAAGTTCGTTTCTCGAGATTCGTATGACAAGGCTTGATCTTACAAGCAGCGGTCCTACAAGTTCGATCCTACAAGCAGCGGTCCTACAAGTTCGTTTTTCGAGATTCGTATGACAAGGCTCGATCCTACAAGCAACGGTCCTACAAGTTCGATCCTACAAGTAGCGGTCCTAACGACGAGGACCTACCGAGATTATAGTTCCATCTTCGATTTTTATTCGGGTTTCTGTATTTTTTTTTTTTTTTTCGTATTTTTTTGGTTTTTTTTAAATTTTTAATTTTTACTTTCAATTAGTGTTTGGCATCATGCGTTGATGAATTACAAACATTCATGACTGATAGTTATATTCACAGCTTGTTATAAGATAAGCTAGGTAAAGACAAAAAACAAAAAAATACGAAAAACAAAAAAAATGAAAAAAAAAAAAAACAAAAAAGAAGGAAAAAAACGACAAAAAACGAAGATGGAACTGGAATCTCGTTACGTCCACGTCGTTAGTTTCGGATAAGCTAGGTAAAAAAGAAGATAACCCAGTGAACACGTTTCATTACAGTAATATAACATGGAAGTTACATGTAATTGTCACAATGCAATAGCTGTGTGATGTAACTGCTACGTAACATGAGAATAATATGTTATATATTATTGGTAATATGCAGGCAATGTAAATGTTATATAACGTTGTTGCATTACAGTTTTATAACTCAAATTTATAACGTTTACAGAACAGGCTTATAACACTTTTTATATAACATTCGTAATGGGCAGGTTATGTGAACGTTACAAAGTGTTGTTCCGTTACAGTTGTATAACTGACATTTGTAACATTGACATAACGTACTTGTAACGACATTTATATAACATTCGTTATAAGCATGTGATGTGAAGGTTATGAACGCGTTTTAGCGTTACAGCTGTATAACTAAGATTTGTAACGTTTACGCAACATGTTTGAACCATTTTTTATATAACATTCGTAACGTGCAGGTTATGTGAACGTTATAATGCGTTGTAGCATTATATCTTTATATAACTAACATTCATCATATCAACATGTAACGGATGAAAAAATCAAAAGCATTTTGGACCCTATTCAAATTTTCTTTTTTGAAGCAGTATCATGTACATACATTTCAAATGTTAAATATATTGTTTAATGTGTTTGTATAATCATAATATGATTATTTATGTCCTGATATGAAATAACATATGCATATAATATTATGGCATGTAGCTCCCAACATACAACTGATCAAGAATTCTCCGGCGTGTCAAATACATGATATGAATTATCAGAGTTCATAAACAGTCGATAGCGTAGTGGGTAGCGTGTTAGGTAGATAGGTAGGATAGATACGAAGGTCGCAGGTTCGAATCCCCGTCGAGGACAATAAAATCCTATCGAGAAATCCGTGCAGGATTCTTTTTTTTCCAGTGTAACTCTTCTATAACCTATAAAAATGACAAAATAAGATGATGAAATGCAAAAATTATTTAATAATAATCTTATATTTCATCATATCATTTTAGAATATTGCATTTATATAACTTTTATGACTTTTGTTACATCACCTTGTAATATAACTATTACATACTGGGTATATAACACGTTACATAACATGTTATATTGCTGAGTCGGAAATGGCAAGTTACATGCAATTTACATGTAACATCCAGGTAATATTACTTGTAATATTCGGTTATGTTGCCGTTACATTGCTGCAATATTACTGTGTTTACTGGGAAGCTAGGTAAAGACAAAAAACAACAAAGTCGACAAACAAAAAAAAACGAAAAAGAAGAAAAAAATTGACAAAAAACGAAGAGAAAACGAAGATGGAACTCGAATCTCGCTACGTCCACGTCGTTAGTTTCGGATAATCCAAAGAGCGAGACCCATCCAAGCATTTTGTGGAAAATGCACAGAATCCACTCAGCAAAATAAATTTTGTATTTCGGACGTTGGATTCATTTTCATCAACCCCGAAAACCCGCGGGTAACAAACTTTAAGCGAACAGGATCAATTTGTATATTTTCTGTCCGCCATATTGGATTGGCCATCGTGAATTTTGAAGTTCTGACGTCAAGTTTGTTTTTAGCGACCCCAAAAACCCGCAGATAATAATATTCAAGCGAAAAGGATCAATTTTTATATTTTCAGTCAGCCATATTCGATCCGCCATGTTGATTTAAGGAATTCTGACGTCGGATGCGTTTTAAGCAAAAAAAACGAACTTTTAGGGCCGCTACTTGTAGGATCAAACTTGTAGGACCGCTAATTGTAGGATCGAACTTGTA